>CM062810.1:784754583-785074583 GCA_031772625.1 Pinus tabuliformis
CCCTGTAGCTACTCCAATAAGAATTATGGTTCTACCAATACAGGCTAGAATAGGGAATCCAGAGGCTCACCACCCTCACCCTAAACTGAATGAGGGGCTTTAGAGCTTAACGCCTCCACCCTCAACGAATGCTTAACACAGTGTTCCACTCGATCCTAGGAATCAATGATCCATTGTAAAACTAGAAAACAAGCAAAGGAGGATAAAGAACTCTCCTTTATGGAATCCAAGGAGTAGGCCTCCACCCAAGCTGTCAAGGGAATCCAAAGAATACCATCTCCACCCTCCAGTCTTATAGGGAATCTAGAGACTATTTTCGTCACTTGGAAGATATTATTCAACCTCCCAATGGTAATTGAATGGTTACTATACTCCTTGCCTTCCGGTAGTGACACAAAGTGATGTGCTCTTTTCCTCTTGATTAGGATTTCTTTCCTTCTCTATAGCACAACAAATGCTTCTATGAACCTCTCCTCGAGGATTTCTTTCCTTTTTTTCATTTTTCCCTCAACTTCTTTCTCTGTTGTCTTACGTTCTCTCTATTGTTATCCCCTCACTACATACAAATGCTATCTTCACGATGCCTCCTCCCCTTGTAGTGCCATTCTTTATACCCCTTCAAGTTCCTTCCTCATGGGTCCTTTCTATCATGTTGCAATAGTTTTGATTAGGTGCGCAGGCACTCCTGATGCCTCTAACTTCTCCTCTTTGTCATGGTGGTTCTTATTTCAGAGTAGTGGTGGGGATGTTGTTGTGTTAGCTCCCTACCCCACTCTCCCATTGGCTGACTTCAACTGTCCCTGTTGCTAACACAACTGATCCTTAATTTTTTTGTCCTCTCTCCTTTGTGGAATTATCCAAGGAAGGCATGACATCTATTGTCCTTCTTTCATGCTTAATTAATTTATAAAACCAGTCCATTTAAGGTACACTTGCTAACCCTTCAATGATTGTCATGAAACCAGTCAAGGTTCCATCAAATCCCAAGAAATTTCCTTCCTCAAACTCTAGAATCCATGTCCCAATTCTCAGGACTTTTTAATTTATAATCAAAATGCATGAATGTTTACAATTGTTTATAAGATGGGAATTTTCGCAAAGTGGTTGTTGTAGTATTAGTTAGGGGAATTGGGTTAGTTTTATGAGATGTCTAGTTGGTCAAGGTATCTTCCAAATTCCCAAGGTTAATGTACCTTTTAAGATCCCTAGGGATGAGTGCCATATGAGATGATAGAGCTAAACTTTGGAGATGGATGATAGTCAATGTACCTCTTAAAATGAGCCTTAAGGACACAAAGCTCAATATATTATAAAGGTCATCAAAATGGGGTAGTTATATTTACATTTCCCTGGAGATGGTCTTTTGATAACTACTTTAGTCACATCATTATGGATGAATCATATGCTAGTTAGTTATAGTTACAAAGGGACTTATGCCATGGTTGACGGTTTATGTGTCATATGTCACGAGTGTGAATGGTGTGACTGTAGAAGAGTGTGGAAGATGAAGGGGAGAAGAAAACCACTATGAGCGACATGATCTGGTACATGATTGTGTGTCCATGTTGCAAATTATGCATTTAAAGAAATATAGTTAAGAGCACATGGAAGGGCAATGCCCTCTTATGCATATTATTATGAGTATAAAAGTTGTGGCATATTGTGTAAATGTTAAACTTTTAAAATTGAATTTGTATGTTGTATTCACAAATATTATAAAATATTTATTTATAAATAGAAAAGATCAATATTAGGTACACAATTCAATGAAAGATTAGTTAATCTAATAATGAGGATTAGTCAAATGGGCATGCATGAGGGATGACAAATAGAGGCTTTCATGTGAATTATATATATATATATATATAATTATATAAATATATATATATATTTTGAAGTGTGTGCTCGGAGTGAAGATCTTAGGGACAACTTGAAAAACATGTAAGGTTTCATTCTATGGGGTTTCTCCATAATCGTGGGGTAGATCTCTTGTTGATATAAGGCGAATCCAGAGTGTTGTATTAACTTGGAGTTGTGATGGAAAGTGAAGGAAAATTTTGGTACAGCTCGGGATTGAGAAACATGGTTGGTATAGAATTGTCTTTTAAATTGTTGCTTTTTTGTGGTTATTGATTTGTAACTAAATTAATTTTTTTATAAGTTTTTCTTAATAAAATTAAGAATATATTTCACTTTATTACATAAAATTTAAATAAATCTTTTATATAAAATGTTAAATATTTTCTTTTAAATATGTGATAGAATATTATTTTTAATTCTAAATTATTAATTTATAAATGAATTATATTGAAGTTATTTTTTGTATAATAAATTGTTAATCATATTTATTGAAATTTACATTTAAAAATAAACTCCGTTATCTTTATTTATTTTTATATTAATAAATTTAAATTTTCTTCCTATTAAATAAATAATTATGTTAATTAATTATTACATTTTATATAAAAAGTTATTACTTTTCTATTTTGTATTTATTTTATTATTATTTATCAGTTAATAGTCAATGATAGATTTTTCGGCGAAAATCACACAGAAACCATTTGTCCACCGTTTCAAACCAACCAGTGTGGTTCATCGTCAGACAAGTTGAAAAACAGATCCAGCTTAGCCTGTTTAAATAGCTAGAGCAGAGACACCAACGGTTACCTGGGCAAAAAGTTGACTTAGGAGCAAGGTCAAATTTAGTTATATTAGGTACAAAAATAAATAAATAAATATATAAATACGAAAATAAAATAAAAAATAATAAAAATATAAATGGTAACATTAGTTAGGTAAAACTAAAGGGAAGTAGTTACGTACGGGAACATCTCTTATAATATATAAATATGTAAACAAAATAATGGGTAAAATAGATAAATTAGAACCATAGAATAAATAAATTAAATAATCCAATAAATAAATAAATAAAAAGAGGAAATAGGGATTAGAAAATAAAATAAAAAATCCTACATAGCAATATGTTATTTCCCCCCCATTAATTCTAACTTCTATAAGAAGAAGAATCTAGATAAAACTAACCCTTACAATAGTTTAGAGAACGATATTTCTAGCCTAAGGAATGATGGTAATATCCTTTTAATAGGTGACTTCAATGCCCGAACTTCAAGTAACCAAGCTATTGTTTTAAGCAATCGTTCCAACCCTAATCCTCTTTGGTTAGAAGAAGACCCTACCCTGGCTAGTAGGTACAAAAGGAGCTCTGAAGACCTCGGGGAAAATTTGTTTGGGTCAGAGCTTGTCAAGCTCTGTAGTGCTCAGGATCTCATAATTTGCAACGGTCTAAAAAAGTGGCCCAATTCCAGCAAGATGACCTGCATCCATGGACTTGGTAGCAGCGTAGTAGACTACGTTATTTCCGATCTTCCTTTATACAACGAAATGATAAACTTTGACATCTTAAACGACCACGAGCCTGACTCCGATCATAGGCCTTTACTTATAACCCTCAATTTTGTCATGCATAGAGTTCCCATAGAAAATAATACTTACAACCAAAAGAACTTAATATTTGATAAAAATAAAAAGGACCTCTTTCTAAATGAATTAAAAACTAACTTGCCTCCTTTATCTAGTATAGATAACATAGAAGACCTATATCATAATTTTACTACAACCCTCTCATATTCTATTAAAAAGTTCTCAATTGAAGTCTCAAATAATAAAAGAAATAGCAAAACCAATCCTTGGTATGACAAAGATTGTAAGAATGCGAGGAGAGCAATTAAGGAAGCTGTTGATGATTCTCTTAAAATGGACAAGATAAGAATATACAAAGCCCTAATTAAAAGGAAAAAGAGACAGTACATTCGTCAAAGACAGGAGAATCTCTTACACCTCTCTAAGGTAGCTCCTAAAAAATTTGGAGGCAGATTCTGACTAGGAAGACTAAGGATAATAATAAAATTGCTCTTCACGATTGGAATTCTTATCTTAAAAAGCTTTATGAATCTCCTAATGTCACGGATAATTTGGAAACCCTGCTCACAACGAAAGAAGTCTTCTCTTTAGAAGACATTAAGTTTGGGGTTAATCGCCTTGCGAATGGGAAAGCTAAGGACATTGAAGGTTACCAGGCAGAAATCTTAAAAATTGGAGGCCCTGTCCTCATCCCCCACATCCACAAGCTTTTCAATCAAGCTGTTAAGCAAGGGTTCCCTAAACCTTGGACTGAGAGCCTCATTATCCCTATTTTTAAAAGTGGAGATAAAAATAACCCCTCTAATTATCGAACAATTATGATCAACCCTCTCTTAGCCAAATTATATGGTAGTATTCTGGAAAAAAAGTTAAGCATATGGCTTGAAAGTGAAGATAAGCGGGCTAAAGGCCAAGCAGGTTTCAGAAGGCATAACTCAACAACAGACCACCTTGTTACGCTAAGGATCATTGCGGAGGAATGTCGTAATGATAAATCCAATTTATTCTGCTGCTTTGTAGACTTTAGAAAGGCTTTCAATATGGTTCCTAGATACAACCTTTGGAATAGGTTAGAAGAGCTAAAGGTTCCTCTTGAGTTAAGAGCTGCTGCTATAAGGCTATACGAGAATGTAATTGCCAAGCTAAAGAACAATGAGGGGTGGTCAAAAGATATTAAGTGTAACATCGGAGTTAAACAAGGTTGCCCACTCTCCCCTACTCTATTTGGCATTTACATCGATAAGCTCGAAGGTTATTTAGAAGAAGCAGGATGTGGTGGCACAATCTTAGCTGGGATAGTCATTATCCTTCTTCTCTATGCTGACGATATTGTTCTTCTGGCAAGGTGCCCTTCTGATCTTGATAAGCAACTCAAGCTTCTTAAGGATTTCTGCTCTACCATGGGTATGACTGTTAACACAGACAAAACAAAAGTTATGATTATCAAATCTAAAAAGGACACTTGCGCTAATTTTACGTATGACAATAATAACTTGGAGGAAGTGTATTCTTACAAGTACCTAGGAATTGATATCCATCACAAGCTCAACTGGAACCATAGCATTGAGAAAAGGATCAATGGGGGATGGAAAGCTTATTTTGGTCTTGAAAATAATTGTAAAACAACAAACCTCGTAATGTGGGATAAAAAGAAGTTCCTCTTTGAAACTTTAGTCACTCCTGTTATCTTATATGGCTGTGAAGTTTGGGGCTGCAGCATCTCCAGAGAATCATGGAGGAAGATTGAGCAAATCCAGAAGCGTTTTATAACTTATAACCTGAAAATTAAAAGTAATACACCCTATCCTATTCTCCTTATAGAAGCGGGTCTTTCTTCTATTGAGAGCCTAGCTATGCTCAGGTTTCTGATGTACAAGCACAAGCTCAATAACATAGACAATCATAGACTTCCTAAGCTAGCTTTAAATTCCAGCCAAAATCACCTAAGGCTTAACCGAGGATGGCATAAGGACACAAGGGCCTGGTTAAACTATTGGGAGATCAATGAGAATGATGCTTTGCAAAACATAAATAACATTAAAGATATTGTTACTTCTAAGTTCAAAGAAAAATTGTGGTGTGAGAAAGATTTAGCGTCTAAAAGAAAATTAAGTTATTATAAGAAGGTCATCAACCCCACCCTTGAAGATCAAAAGTATCTCTCTATTCTAACTAGCTCAAAAAAGAAAATTAATATAGCAAAGATTAGAACGAATTCTCATGAGCTCCATAGTGAGACTGGCCGCTGGGTAGTTCCTAAAACGCCATGGATGGAAAGGATCTGCCATATTTGTGAGAATAAGAGCATCGAGGATGAAAACCACTTCCTCTTAGAGTGCCCTGCATACAACCACATTAGATCTCAATTTCACAACCTTTTACAATACTGACCTTTCTAGCCTTTTACAATGCCAAAATTATAGTGAACTCGGGAGGCTTCTCTCCAAGCTTTTTGAGCATCGAAATAAAATCTTAAATCAAAATAAATAATTTGTCTTTTTAGGTCCGATAGATCATTATTTGGTCTCAGTGGACGTTAACAACCATCATCATCATCATTACATCATCATCATCATATATAACGGATAAATAATAAAAAATAAAAATGTAAGAATAATTAAAAAATTTTTATTAGTTAAAAAATAAATAAATATAGTTATAAAATAAATATATAAATTTATTAGGTCAAATTTAGTTAGAGAAATAGGGATAGAAAATAAAATAAAATAATTATAGTTGGTTAGAGGTAAGAATAATTAAAAATTTTATTAGTTAAAAATTAAATAAATAAATATATAAATATAGTTATAATAAAATTAAATAAATAAATATATAAATATAGTTATAAATAAATATATAAATTTATTTATAACTATAATAAAAATTAAATAAATAAATATATAAATAAAAATATAAATTTATTAGGTCAAATTTAGTTAGAGGAAATAGGGATTAGAAAATAAAATAAAATAATTATAGTTGGTTAGAGGTTATATAACGATAAATAATAAAAATAAAAATGTAAGAATAATTAAAAAATTTATTAGTTAAAAATTAAAAGTAATAACAGACCTTAACAAATAAAAAGGTTATTAAGATGAAAGAATGTTGGAAATAATAAATAAATAAAAGTAATAACCAAAATAATAATAGAAATAAGTTAATAATAATAATAATAATAATAATAATAATAAGTTATAGAAAATAAATAAATAAATAAAAATAATAATAAAAATAAAATATAATAATAATAATAATAAAAAAATATAAATAAAATAAAATAAGGGATAAGAAAAACTATTACTAAATAATAGAATTTCGTAATCGTTTATTATATTACTAAATAATAGTGTTTAGTAATAGTTTATAAATAAATAAAAACAAATAATAAGAAAATAATTAATAATTAAGTTATTAAATAAATAAATAATAATAATAATAGTAATAGTAATAATAATAGAATAAAATAAATAAATAAATAGATACATAATAATAATAAAAATATAAATAAAAAAAAAATAGAGACAAGACTAAATAATAGTATATAGTAATCGTTTAATTATAAAATAGTATATGGTAATAGTTTATTATAGTACTGTTTAATAAATAAAGAAATTGTTTAATAGTTTCTTATTTGCAATTTTTAATAGTAATTGTTTAATAAATAATAGTAAAGGATTAATAAATAATAATAATAATAATATAAATAATAGTAAGAGACAAGAAAAACGATCAAGAAGAAAGTGCTGGGACCCAGCACCCACTGATTTTCCAACCATCATCTCTATTGAGATTGTTGGGTCTCTTTTCAATCTCAATAGCTTCCCTAAATTTTCGATGATGGAAATGCGAAACCTTAGCGATAACACTAGCTTCCTCAATGCAAACATGATGATTAGTTTTTCTACATGTTCAGTAACGTGGAAGACTTAGCTCTTCTATGCTTAAGGTCAGCAGCGAGCTCACTAATCCTCTGATTATCCTCAGTTAATAGTCGTTAAATACTACATTTTCAATTTTATCTAAATTTAAAATTAAGATAATATTATTATTTATCTTATTAGTATTATAGTTTTGTCTAAATGTAAAATTAAAATAATATTTTGTTATATTATTATTATTTATTTTGAATTTATTACTTTTCCATTTTTGTATTTATCTTATTATTATTTATCAGTTAATAATATTGGAATAGTGATGTTACCTAATTTTTTTTTGTTATAATTTCTCTTTATTCATCCCTTGTGGTTTTTTTCTCTATATTTATGATATGTAGTAGAATGAGGGGTTGAATAATAGTCCTTTTCCATTGGTGCAACTTATTCTCCCTCTTCGGGGTTGTGTCTATTTATCATTAAAGTGTTGAAATGCTAAACTTGTGTTGTTTTTTTAAATAGAAAATGACATGTAATTTCATTCATCAAAGAAGAATGAAATTACATTTTATATATGCCAAATCGCATTCCAGAGCTACATAATGTAAAAAAAATAACACTAACCAAAAAAGAAACCCAAAAGGGCTTGCCCAAAGACAACACCAAGGAAAATTCTTGGAGGAAATAAGCTACACATTTTAGAGAACCATTTTTAAAACCATAGGGTTTGCATAAGAATGGCAAACCCTAGGGCATAGAAAGGAAAACATTGCAAAAACAAAGGTAAGGCAAAGACCCCCACAAAACAAAAAGATTGTGAATGCTCCCACATATTATGAACAAGGCTCAACGACCCACAGGAGAAACCCCAGAAAAAGTATAGTTGGGCACAAGTTGCCTTGAAAGCCAAAACAAGCAGCACAAAACCAAACATCGAATATATACCAAATAGGGCAACAAGCCCAAGAAATAAACACGCGACATCATCCATGCAAATAAACACAAGCACCAACCGAAGAGGACATTAGCAGTGACAAAGAGAAGTTGAGCGACAACACTACAAAGCAGAACCCCGAGCATTTCCCAATAGAACCAGAATATTGGCAGCAATAAAAGAAGCAGCCCGAAGAAAGCAAAGGGCTGCAACGAAACACCCATGCGTGCCACAAAGAGTCCAATACATAAAACAACACTGACAACACAACAAAAAGATGAAGGTCTGACAACTAGACAAACAAAGGCACAAAACAGAGAGCTGGGGCGATAAGGAATCAACCCCCGAACCTTCCATTCCCTCAACTCCTTGAATAACAACTCATGTACACTATTTGTTTAAATATTAAACTAGTTGTGTGTACAATTATTTATTTCATTGTATCGAAAGGTGCTTTATAGTTTAGAATAGGAATAGAGGCACTTTACAGTTTAGAATAGGAAGCACAAAAGTGATTTACAATTTAGAATAGGGAGTTGAGAGACACTTTACAGTTTAGTAAGGAGAGCATTTCAGTAAAAATGAGATGTTGTAATGTCTATAAATAAGTGTAAACATAAACATTTGAATATCAACACAACAATATATATATATAATAATAATAATAATAATAATAATAATAATAATAATAATAAAAAACATAACAAAATGTATACTCAATTAAGATTAAAAAAATTAAAATATATAAAAACATAAATTAATTTAAAACAAAAAATTTAAACAAGGATAAGTAAGCAAATTAGTCCTAACTAAGGAAACTTAAAAAAGGAGATCACAAGTAACAAAATTTTGAGTAACCCCAACATACTTGAATAAGGCTTTGACACACATATTTTAACAATATTTTATGTTTTTACAATTATAATGCAATTTTTTAAAGTAATATTACTTTATACCATCTACCCATTTTATTACAATAATAAACAGCCGAAAATAGCAAAGTATTTCAATATAAAATATATGTAGCATTTAAGATTTTTACATCTCTTGATTGCATACAACCACTAAAATATTATTCACCTTGAAAATGAAAAAGTATCTCAGCAATCCATTATTTTACTCTTGTTAATGAAAAGTTATCTTACCCATTCATTATTATATTCTTGTATTCTTGTTGAGTATTATATTATTGTATTCTTGTTGAGTGACATTCTTGAAAAACAAACCTATAAAAATAAATGATTTTATTTCCTTAAACACACTTTCTATAAAATCAAATAAAATTAAAAACAAATATTCAATTTTAAAATTTTATAAACTATATATATTTAATATAATAATTTAAAATTTCAATAAAATCTTTAAAAATACCCAAAAATCAAATAACTTTTAACTCTCAACCAAATTCCCAATTTCTACTGGTATCACCCATTTTTGAATTATATTTAATTATTACATCCATACATAAATATAAAAAACTTTGCTACCAATAATGGTTTAATAAATAGATATTCATTCGAAAATGAAACTTTAATTATGATATATTGTTTTGTTAAATCTTAATCCTAATCATATATAAATGGTTTTAAAATTTATGAAATCCTTATGTTCAAATCAAAGTTTTTAATAATCAAATGTACTTGACGAGATTATTAAGTTGATTGGTCGGCCATAAAAGAAAAAGATAATGAATATCAACTATGATAGTATTGGATGGATACTTCTCACGGGTGAATTAATAGTAGGTGAGACCCATTTGGAATGGTAGTTGCGTATTATATCATTCACCTAACCAGTGGAGATGCCTTCTGTGAGTGAGCGTGACAGAAGGTGTTGTGGCTTCCCTGAAATTTCACATCAGTGGTAAAGTGCACCTTTAAACAGACGCGTCCCCAGGACGCGTTTTAAGCCGCTAATACACCATCATATTATTGCTCAACGAGTCCACTGCATCTTCTGAAAGTTTTTTTGCAGTTTCCCCTTCAGAATTTCACACTGCCTTTGTTCCAACCATCAAAATCTTTTTTCGCAGTTTCCCCTTCAGAATTTCACACTGCCTTTGTTCCAATCATCTAAATCAATTCGTTGATAGATCCTAAAATTTCCGTAACCCTGTGTCAATGGCAAACCTAACTATGGGCTCCCTCGACTGTGACCATGCTTCTGCTGCTGCTGCTTCTTCCTGCACTGCCTCCACTTCTTCCTCTACTTCTTGTCCCAATTACCAAATCTTTATCAATCATCGCGGCCCTGACGTAAAAAAGGGCTTTGCCAGCCATCTTTACAGAGGCCTTCGTGATCAAGGATTGAGCGTGTTTTTGGACAAGAAGGAATTGGAAGAGGGCCACAATATTCCTGGTCAGATAGAAAACGCTATCCGTGGTGCCTCTGTCCACGTTGCAATTTTATCTCCAACGTATGCGCAATCTAAATGGTGTTTGGATGAACTTCTTCTCATGAAGAATTCGGGGGCTTTTATTATTCCAGTGTTCTACAAGGTCGATCCTTGTATGGTCCGCCGGAGGGTCAAAGACGGAGCCTTCGCTGAAGCCCTGCGGCAACATGAACAGAAAACAACACATGACCCCGAAACTGGTAAACAGAAGCCACGCTACGGCGCTGATACCATTCAGAATTGGAGAAGCGCACTTTCCTATGTGGCCGATCTGAGCGGTTTCGTATATGGGTGAGATGCATCTCCAAGCTCCTACTGTCCCTTGCAATCCGTGTTAATATTCATTTGTCGATTGATGATATAGGCTGCCTGATGTACTTACCTAGCCGTTTCTGACTTGCTTATTTTACTCCATTCAGGGCCGAAGACGATGAAGGCGAGCTATTGGAAAAGGTTGTGGAGGCTGTTCTGAAGAAGGTTCCAACGACATTGTTGGATGTGGCAAAATATCCAACCGGGCTGGATATCAGATTAGAAGATCTTGAAAAGACTGTGCTCTCTCAGTGGCAGGAAAGGGAGCTTGGGGAGGCCAAGGTCGTGGGCATTGTGGGTGCGGGTGGACTTGGGAAAACCACCCTAGCCAAACAATTCTTTAACCACAGAAGGTCAGATTATAATAGTTCCTCTTTTGTATTTGATGTGAGAGAAAATGCACGTACTATGTCTCTAGCATACTTGCAGAATAAGCTCCTGCGGGACCTAATCCCAAATAAGGATATCAAAATAGAGAGCCGTGATGAAGGCATAGGGATACTGAAAAGGTATCTCTCATCTTGTCATGTTCTCATAGTATTAGATGATGTAGATGATGTGGATCAATTGGAAGCATTTTTGCCCATTAAGAAAATCCTGAAACCAGATAGCTTGATTTTGGTTACTTCTCGTGACAAGCACGTCCTAAAAACATCAGGTGTCCTTGAGTCATCCATTTATAGTCTAAAGGGGATGAATACACCGGACTCCAAAGAGCTATTTTGCTATTTTGCCTTCCATCAGCCAGATCCAGTACCAGATTTTGCAGATCTGGTAGATCGATTCGTAAAGGCGTGCGATGGACTGCCATTATCCTTAAAAGTATTTGGGGCGCTGGTTTTTGGAGAAAATGAAAATTATTGGCAAGAGATATTGGATGAACTTGATATATCATCTACTGAGATATATGATAGATTAAAAATTAGCTATGAGTCTCTCAGTAAAAAGTCGAAGGAAATATTCTTAGATATTGCTTGTTTTTTTCTCGGAGAAGATGGAGATAAGGCAAAAAGAATATGGGGCGAGGTGGGAGTTCAAAATCTGCAACACAAGTGTTTGTTGGAGTTGAATGAAAAAAATGAAATAAAAATGCATGATCATATCAGGGACATGGGAAGAAAGATTGCCGAGGAAGAATCGAAGCCCCTTCGGCTTTGGGATTCGGCGATCAAGATCATTGATGATTTGTTGGAGCAACCATCAACTGTAAGCACTTCAACCAACCATTCGATTATTTGTCTTCCGTTCAATTAAATTTTGATGTTTAAAGCTTTGCTTTCAATTAAATTAGATCTGTTTGCTTTGTTATTCTAAACAATGAACAGGTCATAACCGAAGTTGATGGAATCAAAATGGATAGTTATTACGATGATATCTTCCGGAATGCCGGAGAATACCCTTCTTTATACTTCCACGAATCCAAAAGCTTAGAAATGAGACACCTATCCTCGTCCAGAAGCTTAGAAATGAGGCTTAAAAATTTGAGACTTGTTGCAGCCAAAGGAGGTTATTTAGATGACATATTGAGGAGGGTGCAATCGCCCAATCTGATATGGCTACGCTGGTATGGATGTCCCCACTCTTCCCTGCCTTCCTGGTTCCCATGAAGAATCTACGCGTTTTAGAAGTGGAGGGTAGCGAATTGAACATACTGTGGTCACATCAATCTCAGGTAGGCAAATATTTGTGTGCTTTTTGCTTTCCTATGATTTCATTTTGTAGACCACAATCATAGATCTCTTATTGCAGGCGATGCCTCTCCAACTGCGAGAATTAAATGTCTGGGCCCCACTTTCAGACATTCCAAAGTCTATAGACCAGCTGAAGTATCTGGAAAGGATTGCCATAAGGCCGAACTCCAAATCACCCACAGTCGCAAGATTGCCCGCTAAAATTTGTCATCTGCGGTATTTGAAATACTTAGTTCTCAAAGACTTTTCAAGACTCATGTCGCTGCCCGATTCTTTTGGGGAACTAAGAAACCTTCAGTATATCGATTTGGAAGGTGCTTCTAATTTGCAGATGCTTCCAAATTCATTTGGGGATTTAACTCAACTCAAACATCTATCATTGAAAAGTTGCTCTAATTTGACCATCTCCAGCGAAGCACTTGGAAATATTACCACGCTTGAAAGCTTAGATCTTTCATATTGTAACCAGGTGAAAGAAATGCCTCCCCAAGTCACACGTCAATTGTTCTTGCAAAAATTATATTTGACTGGATCGAAGTTAAAAGAATTGCCAAGCAATATTGGAGACCTCTGCAATTTGGAAGTGCTGGAATTAGGTAGCGATTTTTTGGAAGTGCTGCCAGATGGTCTTGGTGTCCTGAATAGCTTGAAGAGATTATTGCTCACTTCTTCGCCGCAATTGAAATCCTTGCCGGATTCCATTGGACTATTGACTCAGTTGACAGAGCTGGAGATACGGGATTGCGGACTAGAATCCTTACCAAAAGAAATTTTCAAGATGAATAATCTGAGAGGTTTAGGAGTACGGAATTGTCCGTTGCGGGAACATCCATTTAGAAAGGAGTTGAAGGATTAGAGAAACACTCCTATTATTAGAAGGGGAGAGTGCATCGAATAATTTGAACTCCTCCAATAACAGATGCATGCTAGGGCTCAAGTGGTTAAGCCTGAGAGGCACAGAAATAAGGGAGGTATTTTTTGATCGGGGTGTTTGCCCCAGCCTTCAAAAACTATTTGTTGACGGCTGCCCTGAGATTTTAAAGCTGTCAGTGGAACATTTGACTTCTCTGGAGAAGTTGCATGTTTGTGAATGCGAGAAACTCCAAAGCATATCAGGGTTGGGGCAGCTCACACAGCTGGAAAAACTACATGTTCGTGACTGCCGTGAGATACGAGAGCTGCCAGGTGTGGAACAATTGGTTTCTTTGGAGAAGTTGACTGTTTGGGAATGCCAGAAGCTCCAGATTATACCAAGTTGGGGCAACTAACACAGCTGAAAGAACTAGATGTTCGTGACTGCCGTGAGATACGAGAGCTGCCAGGTGTGGAACAATTGGTTTCTTTGGAGGAGTTGACTGTTTGGGAATGCCAGAAGCTCCAGATTATACCAGGGTTGGGGCAACTAACACAGCTGAAAGAACTAGATGTTCGTGACTGCCGTGAGATACGAGAGCTGCCAGGTGTGGAACAATTGGTTTCTTTGGAGGAGTTGACTGTTTGGGAATGCCAGAAGCTCCAGATTATACCAGGGTTGGGGCAACTAACACAGCTGAAAGAACTAGATGTTCGTGACTGCCGTGAGATACGAGAGCTGCCAGGTGTGGAACAATTGGTTTCTTTGGAGGAGTTGACTGTTTGGGAATGCCAGAAGCTCCAGATTATACCAGGGTTGGGGCAACTAACACAGCTGAAAGAACTAGATGTTCGTGACTGCCGTGAGATACGAGAGCTGCCAGGTGTGGAACAATGGTTTCTTTGGAGGAGTTGACTGTTTGGAATGCCAGAAGCTCCAGATTATACCAGGGTTGGGGCAACTAACACAGCTGAAAGAACTAGATGTTCGTGACTCCCGTGAGATACGAGAGCTGCCAGGTGTGGAACAATTGGTTTCTTTGGAGAAGTTGACTGTTCGGGAATGCCAGAAGCTCCAGATTATACCAGGGTTGGGCAACTAACACAGCTGAAAGAACTAGATGTTCGTGACTGCCGTGAGATACGAGAGCTGCCAGGTGTGGAACAATTGGTTTCTTTGGAGAAGTTGACTGTTTGGAAATGCCAGAAGCTCCAGATTATACCAGGGTTGGGGCAACTCACACAGTTGAAAGAACTAGATGTTTTTGACTGCCCCGAGATACGAGAGCTGCAATGTGTAGGACAGTTGACTTCTCTGAAGAAGTTGGATGTTGGGGGATGCGAGAAGCTTCAAAGCATATCAGGGTTGGGGCAGCTCACACAGCTGAAAGAACTAGATGTTCGTGACTGCCGTGAGATACGAGAGCTGCCAGGGGTGGAACAATTGGTTTCTTTGGAGGAGTTGACTGTTCGGGAATGCCAGAAGCTCCAGATTATACCAGGGTTGGGGCAACTAACACAGTTGAAAGAACTAGATGTTTTTGACTGCCCTGAGATACGAGAGCTGCAATGTGTAGGACAGTTGACTTCTCTGAAGAAGTTGGATGTTGGGGGATGCGAGAAGCTTCAAAGCATATCAGGGTTGGGGCAGCTCACACAGCTGAAAGAACTAGATGTTCGTGACTGCCGTGAGATACGAGAGCTGCCAGGGGTGGAACAATTGGTTTCTTTGGAGGAGTTGACTGTTCGGGAATGACAGAAGCTCCAGATTATACCAGGGTTGGGGCAACTAACACAGCTGAAAGAACTAGATGTTCGTGACTGCCGTGAGATACGAGAGCTGCCAGGTGTGGAACAATTGGTTTCTTTGGAGAAGTTGACTGTTTGGAAATGCCAGAAGCTCCAGATTATACCAGGGTTGGGGCAACTCACACAGTTGAAAGAACTAGATGTTTTTGACTGCCCTGAGATACGAGAGCTGCAATGTGTAGGACAGTTGACTTCTCTGAAGAAGTTGGATGTTGGGGGATGCGAGAAGCTCCAGAGCATAGCAGGGTTGGGGCAGCTCACACAACTCACAGAACTACACGTTAGTGGATGCCGTGACATACGAGAGCTGCCGGGCGTGGGACATTTGGACTATCTGAAGAAGTTGGATGTTGGGGGATGCGAGAAGCTCCAGAGCATAACAGGGTTGGGGCAGCTCACACGGCTCAAAGAACTACATGTTCGTGGATGCCATGAGATACAAGAGCTTCCAGGCCTGGAACATTTGACTTCTCTGGAGACGTTGGATGTTGGGGGTTGCGAGAAGCTCCATAGCATACCAGGGTTGGGGCAGCTCACACAGCTCACCGAATTACATGTTCGTGGATGCCGTGAGATACGAGTGCTGACAGGTGTGGAGTATTTGACTTCTTTGAAGAAGTTGGATGTTTGTGGATGCCAGAAGCTCCAGAGCATACCCGGGCTAGGGAATCTTACAAATCTTACAGAACTGGATGTTGATGGATGCAGCGAGATACTAGAGCTGCCAGATGTGGAACATTTGATGTCATTAGAGATTCTTTCCGTTGAGGAGTGCCCCAAACTTCAGTTGAGTGACGTTGTACTTGAGCAGTTGAGCGAAAGGTTGAAGGATGGATTAAAATATGAAAAGCAACTAAACAGAAGCGGTTGTCTCCAGTTTCTGCAATCTCTGTGTGAGATGTTTAGAATTGGTTCTAATTCTGGTCAGACTGAGTAAACTAGCCCATCGTAACAAAGCTTTCCTGTAAATATGAATCAGGGCAAGATATTTGAATAAGTGAAAAAAATGCAAAAATGTTTTTATCATTATTAAAAATATTATTTGTGGAATTTCGGAAATTCACTTTATGATGGTTCAGTTTAATGAAAAGCGTTCATTCCATTGTCATCGGTTTTAGATTAAACCAGTTTGGTATTCCTTTTCAGTTCTTTTATTGCAAAAGTGTCTCTTACGAATTTTGCACTCTCAGGAACTTCCCACTCATAAAAATTTATGTGTCAGTTTCAATTACGAACTTGTTTATGAATTGATATGTTTTGGGTCAAGACAGGGGTGCGCAGAGCTTTTAAGTGATGCTGCTGGACATAGGCAATCCCGAGTCTTGTTTTTGGCCAATATTTAGTGCCCTGTGGTTTTAACCGTAGTTCTTCGTTGGGTCGCTTATTAGTTTAGACAGTTGGGACTTACCAGTTTCTGTGTATTTCCTGGGACAGTTTCAACTTGCATTTTGGGCTTGGGATGTGTATTCCTGTTTATATTGTTATTGAGGGGATAGTTATATGTAAGTTTTATGTTTATGTATATTATTATTTATATTGTTATTGAGTGGATAGTTATATGTTTATGGAGCTAAAGTATTATGTATGTGTTTTATTTTATTATGTGAATAATAATGGAGTAAAATTTAATCTTAGAAAGGAAAATATTGAAAATAAAAGAACATTATGATTATAAAAATGCCATCTTGCTAATCTTAGATTTATTTTTAATTTTGGATTTATCAAAGTGGAGAGGGATCAAATCTCTCAAAATGCAGAACTTTTTAAGTGTAAAATTTGAGGAAAGGTTTGCACCTAGTCTTGACACTACATTGATGTGATTAAAATGAATCTAAGCCGATTTTATTTATATTGACACTTGATAGATCTGAAATTAAAATGACTCTAAGCTAATTTTAATTCATAATATTTTCATCTCATTATTCATTGGTAAATATATTAAAAAAAAATTAATGTGTTTTATATATTGTTTTTAATTATAAATTAATTTTTTTATACATTCATAATGTATTGAAGGGACTTAATAGCTTTAGTGAAGTTCACCCAAATTCAACATTATTTCACTATATGTAAGATGTGAAAATTCACCAAAGTTCAATATTATATGGTTGTTCGTAAGATGTGAAATTTCATTTCTAAATAAATAATTTGGCAAAAAAAAAGTTATAATAAGTCACACTTATTTTTAAAATGCTCTATTGCATTTTTTTTTATTAGTATTTCAAGGTGATAATGTTGAACAATGGTGAAGTGGAGGTTGGTGTAGTTGAGGCTAGGGATAATTTCATTGTACACATTGTGGGGAATAGCTCCACTGTACACAATGTGGTGCATGTTCATTGACGTACATACCTTCATTGCCTTCCAATCGATGCTTTCACCACCTCGCCACTAGTACATTGTTGTTCCCGACAATGTTCATACAGAGCCATGCAACAAATCTTGATTGATAGAGCTGTATTGTTTTTGTTTTTACATTCTTGTATGCTCTATGTACAAAATTCTAGCTATATAATCAAATTAACATGTGATGCAGGAGAATTAGATCTTCCAAGCCATTAAGTCTTCGATGCGAAAAAAATTCAAAATGAGGTCTTGATTTTTGAGAATAATTTATATTCTTTTATGTAAATAAATTGTGTTTTCCAAATTGGTATATTTTATGAGTTTTATAACTGATGAGTAATAGTTTTAGAAAAGTTATGGATAGATGAGATTTTGTCCATAAGGGAAAAACTAATTTACCTTCAAAATCATGAGAGATTTAAGGAATAAATCATGAAATCTTTAGGGAATAAATCATGAGAGCTTTATGGTATTAATCAATAAGTGATTTATGAAGTAGGAAAATCTACTTTTCCTCTAATTTTGTATTTAATCATTGTAAGCCTACAAGCAAGGCTAATGGCCAAATGAAAGTGAAATCAGATCCTCATAGAGAGAAACAAATGTTTTGAGTATTTTTGTATGTACAAGTTTTGTTAATGAAATGAAGTTTCATATTTTATGTGTATGAAGTGTCTATGTGCAAGGTTATTGAAGAATTCTTAAAATTTGGAATTGGTAGAATTAAGTGCCTATGTGTGTGAATTGGGCAAATAAGTCTTATTGAAGATTTAGTGAAATTAAATTTACTACATGTATTAAATGTTGGAGACCAAGAATCATTGGTCAAACTGTTGATGAGAGATTTGCAGTTAAAGTTTTTGTGAATTTTGTATTTAATTTAGTTATGGGTTATGTTGAGATCGTATGGAGATCTAAATATAGACCATTGGATGAGTTGTGATCGGAAAATTTGATTTTCCTGCTATCAAGTGGTATCAGAGCTTATTAGCTCTTTAGAGAAGAGAGTCAGAGATGATTATACTCTTTGAGATTGGAAAAAATGTGTAATATTCCCTTTTTTGATCTGGTCAAAATGGACGGAATTTATCCATGGTATTTACCGTGGCATTTTCTCATGGTGCCAGCCCATGGTATTTGCCTTCGGTTTTCAAGGGAAAATAATAGAATAAGGTCTTTAGAGAGTCCATCAAGCCTATAAAAGGGGATAAAAGTTAAGCATTTGGATCATTCGGTTTATCTATCTTGCTATGTTTTTCTTGAGAACTTGGCGTGGCCAGTTCCAGTTTGATCCCAAGGACAAAAACCCTGTGGGTGTTATTTTGTTTGGTGGATCCATCCATGGTTTACAATTGTGTTTCATTGCATTTGTCTTCTCTTTGATAAGCAGCCATACGTGCCATTGCAGGGGCTTGAAATTTATTGTATGGCATGTACTATTTCTTTAGTTATTAATATAAATATAGGCTACATTTTCAGATTTGTTTTATGTTCAGTGTTTTTATTGCAAATTTTTTTAGAACATCTAGAGTGTATCAGATCTGTAAGATATTTTGGTGTTTGGGATATTACAGTGGTATCAGAGTTGTGCATCTTGCCAGCTTGAGGGTTATAGTTGATACATAAATTTTTTCATGCCGTAACTTTGGTGAGATTTCTCTGCACCCTAACCGACATTTACCCAACTTCGGTGGTACCAAATACCACCCTCGCTGGTCGATTAATTATCTTATTTGGTTCGTGGAAATGATTATGGATTGGTTCTAAGACTATTGTACAAGATCTGGTCATCCAAGGCCATCAAACCCTTATCAGATTTGAGTTCTAATTGGGCATTTCAGGATCATGCGATTGAGACGAGCAGGATCAAGTTTGTATACAACATTTTTCCATTGCTGAATATTTGCAAACCTGCATCACCAAGATTTTTTGGTGGGGCAAACTACCATACCGCAGAAGTTACCAGTCGTTGGGCCACACGAGCACCATGTAGGGGTCATCAAGGCCAAATAGTCTCACGATCAATGTGGGCAATGTTTTCAGAGGCAATAAAGGGTGATGACCATGCATAAGCTTTTATAGGAAGAGTAACATATATATAGTCATCCGAGGAGCAGAAATTGTTGGAAGACATTAATTCCAACCACCAGCATTAATGTAGTTGCTAGATTAATCTAGGTAATACAACAGATGTTTCAAAATGCAGGTTCTAGAAATCGGCGGGTCATCAATGTTAGTCGGCAGCAAGCGGCGGTAGTCGGCCATTGTTGTTGAACCATAAATGTCAGTCAGCAGATTGTTGTAGCATATACAGCTGTCTCTGTGTATAAATTTCTATGTTTGTAATGTAATGAACAAGCTCATTCCATGAGTCTTCAGTGTTTCTAATATGGTATCAGAGCAATGTGACCTGTTGTGCGTTAATTTGAGTTCCTGAGTCATGTTCCTGAGGAGTCGTTGAAGGTTTGAGCAGCGTTGTGGGGCCGTGAAGATTGGAGCTTTGATGTTGCATATGTGTTGAACATTGTGTGCAAATGTTGTTGAGCTTGTCGTGTGGGTTTTGTTGTGATTTGAAGTAGCATCGAACTGAACTCTGGAGAAATAATGTTGATGTTGGTGGTACCAAGAAGCCACACAGAGCTGGGATATGCACAGACTAGTGTGTTGTTAGAGCCTGTGGCTGCATTTTGTGACCTGGATCCGCCGATGTTGGAGATCCATTGTCGATCTGCCACTAGGGTCGACCTGTGAATTACTGTGTAAAGACCGATTATTGTTGGGGTCGTTGCCTGACAAAATTTGTTGAGGTGTAGGCCTAATGTCTATGACTATGGTAGCGAAGCTGCTGAAGGCCGCTGCATTTATTGTGTCTTTTGATTGCTGCGTGGTGTGGTTGCTCGTGAATCCTTAATTTAAAGGTGTGTGCCAAGAGGAAGGTGTTGAGCTTGCAAGTCTTTGACAATGTGAAGAGAGGAGACCTGTGTTTGGCTTGCGTTGTTTCTTTTTGTGAATTGAAGGAGCCAATCATTGCTTTAAAAGTTGTTGCGTGGGGCATTAGTGTGACCGGCTCGGTGGAGTGAAGGTCTCAAGGAGTGAGATCTCATCTATGTGAACAGTGGTGGATTGTGTGCCACCTGGGAGTGTTTTTCTTGAAGCTGTTTGTTGCAGTGTGCTGGGCAGAGAGCAAGTTCGAGTAAGCTCTGCTCTGAGTTGTTGTATATTTTTGGTATGGTCTGAGTGAAGATCGTGAGAGCCGTTGTGCAACACGATTGGAGGAAAAAAAATGCATATGGAGAAGATTCTTATGTTGTTTGTCTTGGTACAGTGAGCTGTTGATCGGCTGCTCTTGTGAATCTCAACACGAGGACCGCTGTGACTGAGTGTTGAAGCGTCTTCAGTCACCTGTTTCGTTGACCTTGTGAGTGATCGTGTGTTATGTTGAGTCATCTGTTGTGGTTATCATCTGAAGCAAAGATCGACATACATTTGTATGTGTGAAGTAATTATCATCACATGTGTGAAGCAAGCATTGATATGTGTCCTGTGAAGCAAATAGTCAGCCTGTGTTGAAGCAGAGAGACCACTATGTAAGTTTGGTAGGGTGCAGTGCGTGTGGGAATCTGAAGTGTTAAAAAAGAGGGTTGTGAGGCTGAAAGTAGAGAAATTCTATTGTGGTGTTGACGGTTTGTTGTGTGTGCCGCTTGTGAACCCCTGAAGTCAGGTTACAGATTGAAGAGAAGGAGTGCGTGTAAAGACCTGGAGTCTTGCTGCGGATTGAAGGACGCTTTTATTGTCGAAATTGTTGAGTTCTATTCTCTGATGAGAGAATGAGAGAACACGCGGTAAGCCTAGAGCAGTCCAGCGTGGTGCAGTTCTGTTGAAGAAATTGGAAGGGTTACAGATCTCACTGTTGGAAGAAATTGATCTGCTATGTGTGGAGTCACAAAGTGTATTTTGAAATCCTGCCTTGCATGTTGTATTGTGCCTTCTGATATGTGTTGGTGTGGCCTATTGTGTGGACCTAGTTGCTGCTGACTGTGGAGTAAAAGCTTGTGGCTTGGCATAGCGTGGCAGTTGAATTTTCTCAAATGGCAATAGTTGCAAAAGAATATGGAATGCTTCAACCAAAAGTAGATCTGAATCAGATAGAAGAATTTGAAGACACTGATGCAATACTGAAACGATTAATGCCAATTTTGCCAATTTTCTCAGGTAAAAATGTTAAGCTTTGGGCAATTAAAATGGAAGGATTGCTTGCTTCAGTAGATTTATGGAAATTTGTCCAAGAAGCTTCTATAAATTTTGATGATAAGCGTAGAAATGCAATAGCATTGTTTCTCATCATATCATCTTTAGATGAAAATATTTTGTCTAGTATTTTGTATGAATTTGGTGAAGTATGTGATGCAAAAATATTTTGGGATATTCTTGAAATGAAATACAGTGTGGAGGATAGTGAGAAAGCTGAAGTTGATGAAGGTGTTGTTGCTAAAAGTGATTGTGTTGAAAACATCATAGCTGGGATTAAGGTTGAAAATAGAGTAGTATGTGATACTAAGGAAACACCCTGTGATGCAGAAATTTATGAAGTCAAATTTGATGACAATTATGTATCCCATGATGAGTGGTTAAATATGATGCATGAAAAGCATCTTATTGATGAGTTGTTGTTTGGTGAGAAGAGTTGCCTACCTCCATACACAAATCAAATGCAAGACAACATGTTTGCAGCAACAGAATTGGCGAAAGAGGTTGAAGACATGAATCAACCAACTATGTCAGCAAAGAAAAATGAAGGAAGCAAAGCTCTTTCCAAAGAGCACGATGACAAAAATAAATATGGTTTTGTTTATGAATCTAACGTTGTTTTTAAGTGTGCAGATATTGACAGCCAAGAAGAAGCAATAAGAGAAGAAATTGCAAGCATTAAGGACAAGCATAAGTCCCAAGACCCTGTAGCAATATTGAATACAAAGAATGTTAATCCGCAATCAAGAAAGGAGAAGCTCCATCACTATTTTATGGCAAGAAAAGTGAAGATGAAGTTTCATCAACAAATGAACAAGAATGGACCTTTTAGCAAGAAGACAAAAATGAAATGTTTTGTTGTAAGCCTAGCTGAGACTTAGACCAGAAGGCATGTCAATTAAGAGTATAGTATCTTATAGTATATTTTGTCATATGGTTGGAATTAAGGGGGAGTGTTGGAATACATTAATTCCAACTACCAGCATTAATGTAGTTGCTAGATTAATCTAGATAATACAGCGGATGTTTCAAAATGCAGGTTCTAAAAGTCGGCGGGTCATCAATGTTAGTCGGCAGCAAGCGGCGGTAGTCAGCCATTGTTGTTGAACCATAAATGTCAGTCAGCAGATTGTTGTAGCATATACGGCTATCTCTGTGTATAAATTTCTATGTTTGTAATGTAATGAACAAGATCATTCCATGAGTCTTCAATGTTTCTAATAGAAATCGGGAAGGTTCCTTTAGGTACCCAACACTTGAAGGGAGCCATGAGATCTATCTGAAAGCACCCTCAAGGATGATCCCAGAATTGCTGAGTTCCAGAATCAACGTTCCCTCCTCACGTAGACAGAATAACGAGGTTCTCTATAATTTATGGGAGCACACCAACATAAAGGATAGATCCAGTTTGCAAAGGGATGTAGACTACCAATTAAAGACGCTATAGGGGGGAAACAACCTCATCCATAACAACGTTTTGGTCATTTAAGGAAAATCAAGCATCAGTTGATTGGTTAATCAACCCCGCTCACTTCACAACATTCACGACCAGTGAGGATTGAACACGGTCGCTGCAGTTCTTGTGGCACGGAAGAGGGTCGAACATTGTTCGAGGGCCACCGGTTGCAGCGAGTTGACCAACCACTTGCCACCGAGTCATCTACCTACATCATCGGCGGAGTCATCTCACTCTAACATGAGCTGGATGTTGTGGGGTAAGTGAAGAAAGTTGAGGAGAAAGAAGGAAGGCTAAGTATGAGATAAAATCCATAATGTCATCATTTTATTTTTGGAAACGCCTCAGGAATTAACATAGTAATCCTCTGGGTTGCAATACTTTGGTGGATAAAAAATGGTAACAACTTCCAGAGCAGAAGTAAGAGCAGAACAACAAGTCTTTCTCTCAGAATATCCATGCTATCCTTCAATACTCAAAGGATATCTGGAAGAAAGATGTAAGAAGAAATTGTCTCTTTGAACTTGGACCAAATTGTAGAGAACAAAGTCAGACATAGATCTTCATAAGTTGGAGGAATTAGACACATGTCTGTCTAAGGTGGGGCACCTAGAATGGAAGAAACTCAGTTGGGCTCTCAAGCCATCCATGCTTGCATTGATACAATGGAAACTTTGGGAACATCACTGTGAAGAGGTTAAGCTTATAGTTTCTTCTTGTCTCAGCAGAGTCATAGCTCTATCATCACCACTACTGCGCTACAACAATGATCTCATGAGAGATATACTGCAGCTGATAGTAGAAGCCCTTTAGGGATTGAATAACATCATGCTTCCTACCTTTCAAAAACGGTGCATAATTTTAAAACTCATGGCAGAATTCATCTTTGGCACATTCACGCTGAATCTGGAATGTAATGAGTTGATCTTTCAATTGCTCCAAATATTTTACACCAGTGTTACATCAGCTCATTCAGACCATGTCAAAACAAGCATGCAAAATATTGTGTCCCTATTCTTAGAAGGAAATGCTGACATTTGCAAGATACTAAGAACCAATTTGTCGACCATTTGGAGGAAGGAACCATAAGGATCACCAGTTGCCTATGATCTAGTCGAGAAGTTGGTTAGGCAAAACATAGAATTACTCAGAAGGGTGTTGACTAGAAAGGAGTTGAGAAGGATTTATGGAGGAAGCAAGAACAAAATATGTAGCAAGAATGAACTGAGGAGGAGAGGACTATGCTTTATCTGCAAGGGAACTTGGACCCTTAACCATTCATGTCTAGGTGATAAGGAGGCAACAAGGGTAGATCATGGGGATTTACCCATAGTTAGAATCACCAGTTTTCAAAAGAGAACCCATGAAGGATCCAAGCAGTCAATTACAGATGGTGAACAACAACAACATGCTTTTCAGAGAAACTTGCAGGATAAGTCGATGATAATCAATCAATTTGACAAAGTACATGAGGAAAGGAAGGAGGGAATTCCTCCTGGTGATAAGGTAGTTGAGTCTATAGATATCCAGGATAACATCCATAAGGAGCATGGGAAATCAGGTATAGATAACAGTCCACCAATACATCCATGTTTGGCAATCAGAGAGGGTGGACAACTTATCCCCCCATGTGGAGAAGGCCAGGAAGAAGACATTCGAGGAAAATCAAATGAGGAGACAGTAATAATAAACCAACATGATGAGCATGATCATGCGAGGCAGCATGAAAAATATAGTATGCAGTATGAGTCATTTCTAGAGGGTCAGTCAAAGGTTCAAGTTAAAGTTGTGGTCATGGGGCATCTAGTGTAGACATATACAGAGACATTCAACAAGGCACGAGAATTTACAATAGAGGATTTTCGGGAAAGGATCATGCATTTCAAGACAGATCTTATGATGTTGAAGCAGAGAGTCTGGATAGTCCGAGACACTATCTTATAGGAGAACAGAGAAATTGAGGAGTAGTGGTATGTGTCGAATCAATGACCTAATTTCCTAGTGTTGAGGAACAACTCAAGTCGCTCACAAGACAGTAAGATGAGTAAAGTTGGGAGTTCCAGAGTAGACCTCTACCAGAGTACATAGATAAGGCTTGCAACACTACAAATGTTCTCCAAATGCATCATGTTGGGAGACCGAGTGGAGCAACATGAGTTGAGCATCGAGCAACATCAACATAGTATATTTATAGTTATTCAACCTTCCCAAGGCATGGATTGGCGAGAATTTATGAGTTGGTACTCTATTGATGGGTTGATTCCTAGGAGGACACTCACATCCAAGGGCATATTGCAGCTTTGGCCCTTTGGCACGGGCAGTTATGGAGGGCTGAGATTGGTATTGTGCCATAACCCATAGGTCCTAAGACTTAGGTGGCATTGGAATCGAGGAGACATTGGGGCCAGTATTGGCTAGAGGATTGTTTGGGATCCTGGTATCAAAGGATCCATTCAAGATCATGTAGCATGGAGGTATGGAATAACACACTGGGTTATCCTGGTATCAATACTTTTGTTAAGGATAGCAGTGAATTTCTTGAGGGCAAGAAATCTTTGGGTAGGAGGATTTGTAATATTCCATTTCTTGATCTAGTAAAAATAGACGGAATATGTTCATGGTATTTACCGTAGTATTTTCTCATGGTGTCAGCCCATGGCATTTGCCTTTGGTTTTCGAGGGAAAATAATAAAATAAGGTCTTTAGAGAGTCCATCAAGCCTATAAAATGGGATAGAAGTTAAGCATTTGGATCATTCAGGTTTATCTATATTGCTATGTTTTTCTTGAGAACTTGGCGTGGCCAATTCCAGTTTGATCCCAGGGACCAAAACCCCGTGGGTGTTATTTTTTCTAATGGATCCATCCAGGGTCCACGATTGTGCTTCAGTGCATTTGTCTTCTCTTTGATAAGTGATCGTACGTGCCATTGAAAGGGCTTGAAATTTATTGTATGACATGTACTATTTATTTAGTTATTAATATAAATAAAGGCTGCATTTTCAGATCTGTTTTGTGTTCGGTGTTTTTACTGCAAAATTTTTGAGAACATCTAGAGTGTATCATATCTGTTAGAAATTTTTGTGTTTGAGATATTACAAAAGGATAGTTGATCAGAGTCATGCAACACAAGGAGATTGGAGAATTGCAACAATGCAATAAGTAAATAGGCCCTTATATTTCCAAATTGATTTGTGCAGAGGAATTGATGTTTGTAGGTAACAGTTGAAGGAGATTGATAGTGGATCATAACTTGGAAGTTGTGACAGAGACAAAAAGTGAAGTAAGAATTGTGGCAGAAGAACCTTGTAGTAGAGGAAGCACGAAACAAGTAGAAGTTCTCAAAACAAGTAAATCAAGTAAGTACAACAACCAAAGGAGTAGAGGAGTGCTTGAGAAGGTTCTAAGGAGAGAAAATATCGAAAGGTCAAGCTAGTGAAAAATATTGATGAGGTATTGAGTAGCGAGAAGAGGAAACTTTATACAGAGGAGAGGCTTGGTTGCAGTTCACTATTGAGCATGGAGAAGCTCACAAAGATAAAGAGAAGAATAACCACAAAGGGACATTACAAAAGTTCAAGTGAAAGCCATAAGAGAATGAAAAAATACGTCGATGCAAATGACATAAAGATAAAGCTGAGTGATGACGAGTTTGAGAGGGAACTCTCTGAGATTAAAGAACAATTGAATGTACTTATTTAGCGACTACAGAAACATGAGGAAGACCAAAAATGCGGATGGATTTTTAATTCTAAGAAAGTTAAATAGTCGGTTAAGGAATTGTTTGCAAGAAATTTGCGCAAGAAGATGAGGCACATGATAAGAACTTGGTTGAAAGAAAGGGAACTCAAAGTAGTTGAGTACCAGGAAAAAAAAGTGCACTTTTGTGAACTAGAGAAAGGGCCATTGCTTGGAGAGAACGAAGATGGAGCAGTGGATGAGATCCAAGATTCTCATATTTTTAAAACTAATGAATTTTCTCTGGATACATGTATGGAAGATGGTGGGAAATTACATACAACTGCCACAAAATTAGAGGAAGAGTGGAATGCAAATTATGTTACAAGTGATGAAGGTGAAGGAGGACATAACTCTTACTTTGTTCTAAGCCATGATGAAGAGAAACACTTAAATGCAATACTTGTGAAAGGAGGTACAAAGAGAAATGATGAACATGAAGGAATACTCAAGGAGATTCCAAGCAATGGAATTGAGCATGGAAGTCTTCTACCAAAGGAAGTAGATTTGGACTTCGAAGAACATGTAAAGCTCTTGGAAGATTGGTTGGTGAAGGACAAAGGTAATGAATGTTGCAAAGAGTTTATAAAACAATTCAAGTTTGGTTTGCTGATTTGGAAGAATTAGCTTATTTGGAAGAGAAACTATTAGATCCAAAGGTGAATATCCAACATGCACAACTGGAAGTGGAGGAGGAATTTGCCTTGAAGGATACTAAGGTGAATGATACTATAAGGTATGTTCAGCATAAATTTTTTGAACTAGAGGTAATAAGAATTATGCGATTCTTATACAAATGAAAATGCAACAACAATTGAGCGATGCAAGCAAGTTACAACAATCAAAGCCAATGTTAGATGAGGAAATAGACATGTTGTGGATGGTGATGACCAAGATGACCAAGAGAAGGTATAACAAGAGGACAATGACAACCAACAGAAAAGAAAAGTTGACTATAAGACTTTTCATTAGAAAAGCAAGTGGACACCAACAACATAAGGTTTGGAAACTAGGAATATTGAAGGTGACAAAAGAAGAAGCATATGAACAACAACAGTGCAAAGTTTGGGATCCTAGAGGATTCAGAAATTAATGAAACATGATCAAGAGATCATGAACTTTTTTCTACCTTGGGAGTCCGATGCACGAGCATTAGAGCTTCCAACCCATTAAGTCTTTGATGTGAAAAGACTTCAAAACGAGGTCTTGATTTTTGAGAAGAATTTATATTCTTCTATGTAAATAATTTTTTTCCAAGTTGGTATATTTTATGAGTTTTATAATTAATGTCATAGTTTTAGAAAAGTTATAAATAGGCAAGATTTTTTCCGTAAGGCAAAAGGTAATTTATCTTGAAACCCATGAGAGATTTAGGGAATAAATCATGAGAACTTTATGGAATAAATCAAGGAGTATAAATCAAGGAGTGATTTAGGGAGTAGGAAAATCTGCATTTCTTCTAATTTTGTATTTAATCATTTTAAACCTATGGGCAAGGCTAATGGCCAAATGAATGTGACATCAAGCTCATAGAAAGAAACAAGTGTTTTTGAGTATTTTTGTATTTATAGGTTTTGTTAATGAAATGAAGTTTCATATCTTCTGTGTATGAAGTGTCTATATGCACGATCATTGAAGAATTCTTAAAATCTAGAATTGGTAGAATTAAGTTCCTATGTGTGTGAACTGGGCAGAGAAATCTTATTGAAGATTTAGTGAAATTACATTTAATGCATGTGTTAAATGGTGGAGACCAAGAATCATTGGTAAAACTGCTGATGAGAAATTTGCAGTTAAATTCTTAGTGAATTTTTTATTGAATTTAGTTATAGGTTATGTTGAGATCGTATGCAGATCTAAGTATATACTAGTGGATGAGTTGTGCCAAGAAAAATCAATTTTCATGCTAGAATGGGTCAAATGGTACTCACCTCCATGTAGAATTTCTTTTGTCCTTGGTTGACACCCTTAAACTTCACTAAATAAGTTACACTCCTGAATTTTCAAACTTTTGCCGTGATTTATGATGTGTTTGTATCTAGAGTTTTGAAGGAATATATAACTGAAATATTATACTTTTGAAGGAATGTATCACTGAAATTTAAGTATAATAGGGAACATTTAATACAACAAAGGTAGTAAATAAATTTTAAAACTCAATTTATAAATACGTGCTCGGAATTGTGATGTTAAATTATGCATGCCCTTAGGAAAAACAAATAAAATGCAAACCTTTTTCACTGAAATATCTCAAAATTAGTCGTTGTATATTAAAAAAAATATCCGATAAAGATTTAATAATCATGACTTGAAATCTCATGGTAGCTTTTCAACTTAGCGATCATAAACAATATTTCCAATGGAAACCTGGTTTCTTTTTGAATGTTAAAATTAGGATGAAACCAATGATGTTTTTATAGGTTATAATCAACTCAGAATAGTGATAATTGAGTCTTTTTTTTAACATATAACCTTTATCATTGCTTCCACAATGGTCGGGGCATACCTCTCCATGTGTTTTTCACAATTATTTGGTCATAATTCTCCATGTATTTAGAAGCCTACCATCAAATTAAAATTGTGTCAATATGAAACGATTCAAATCAACACGACTCTCTATATAGTGACATCGACTAATACATGAAAATTCAAATTAAATAAAGATATACTAGCAATTGCCTCAAAAGGTGCAAGAGACTCCGATGTGTTTTTTAAATTGAAAAAAATTGTACTTATAAATTAATTATTTATATATTAAAATATATTTTTATGAATATAAAAATTGTTCAAAATTATCATTACAATTATAATAATTTTTTTGTTTTTAAATTAAGTACATTTGATAAATGCATTAAACAAACAATTGCTTTGCAATTTTGGAGTTTTCATAATCTATTATTTCTAGTTCTAATTTAGCTATAAATAATTTCCTACAAACATTTAAAATATAAAACTAAAATAAAAAAAGATGAACACAAATTTATGATATCAAAGGTGCACATCGACACTCAAGCCTTAATGTCACAACAATATTATGTTAGGTATTTGAAAAGATGACAAATTGAATATAAGAAGACTAGAGTTCACAACACAATGATTGCATCTTGGGCAATTATAAGGACAATTTGTTCAACAATGAATTATTCAATACAAAGGTGATCTAATATGTACATTCCATCAATGAAGCAATAGAGCACTCTACATACCCCAATCTCAACACAAATTTCTCTACAACTTTGTTGCTTTCACCTCAAGGCTGAGAGGATAGCACACCATTGTGCTCATAACATGCCCAACATTTTTTCTGAACTGTAAAGCCCTCATAAAACACAATTTACAACTAGGAAGGTAATATAGGTATGCAACAACTACTAAGAAATAAGTAAAATCTAAGACTGCCTCCACTCTTGTATCAGATAAAAGTAAAATTGTTGTTGAAGTGATAAATTTTCTCTTTGTATATTCAACAAGCCAAAAAAGATAATTGTAACGTTCTTTCAGCTAAAAAAAATAAAATAAAAAAGAATCTTTTGAATGCCTACTTTGCATTTTTGAGGAATCTAATTGTGTTCTCCATTTAATGATTACACTAACAATATTGTTGACACTTTTCATTTTATTTTTATATATTTAATTTTATTTTGTTTACTTGTATATGTTTTTTTTGGGTCAAGTAAGAGTGGATCCTTCAATTAACTGAACAAAGATTACATATGGTACACGTCTTTACAAGTGTAAAGACCAACAAAAGACAGACCGGTATAAGATCAACAAACAACCGGGACATCCGAACCAAAAACCTTACATTCAAACCCAGCAAAGCCCCCTGGGAAAAACCTAAATGAACAGACTGTCGATCTCTCCGCAATTCTTCTCCTTCAAATCTTACCGCTCAATCTCCCCAAAACTTAACCCTCAAACCCCACCATCGATATGACTTTCCATTGGATGGTTGAAAAATTTTCCAATCTACCAAGATCCACTGTCTATCTTACCTTCAATCGAACGATAGATAATCACTCCGATCAACCGAGTTGCATGGTGATCTTGCACCGTTGATAAAAACCCATTTGATCTGACGGTCCACAAGTCATCACTGCTGAAACTTACATGATATTTACCCGATTTACGGACCCGATATATATTATAACCTTGGTCTAAATAGATATCAGGTCCACTCAACCCCTTAACTTCCGATCAATTTGAAACCCGATATCCATTCGATATCTAAGGCCAACAGATTTTATGGTGTGCAACCCTTCAATAAGCACGTTGTTTATCCCATCCTCCACTCCCTCCAAGCAAACTATTTATGATATGGCGTAAGCATTGACTATGGGATCTACGGTTAGGATTCACTCCGACACTTCAACCAGGCTCCGAGACTTCTTCTCTTTCCCACTCCCGCTAGTCTTCCTCCTGCTCATTATTCATGATCTAGAAGTACTCTATATCTTTGGGCGCCTGTCTATGACAATCTTCCCTCAGTTTACAAGAGGGTATAAAATCCCAGTCATACCAGATATAACTCTCCTTGCATATCACGCCTTCATTTGCCAGACGATCAACTAACATATTGGCTTTTCTTCGTACATGAACAAAATTTACTGTTCTCAGGGTTCGCAAGTGGGAGTGAATGCACTAAAATACCTGCGAGAGCCTCTAATGTTTCGACACTTTTCCAGGTGTCGTTCCATTGCACATTTTCTTGGCTGCATTAATGGCCAATTCTCCGTAAGCTTCAATGATGGCGTTGTGTAAATTTAACTCAATCAGGATTTCCAGACATTGTTCTAAGGCCATGAGCTCCGCCATGTTATTAGTGGCAGTCCCCAAGTGACTGTGGAAGATATCCTTTATGCTCGCCTGCTAATCTCTTATGACACCTCCAAATCCAGCCATCCCTGGGTTGCCCTTAAAGGCCCCGTCTATATTGATTTTCAAAAAACCATGAGGAGGAGGCTGCCATATATCTTTACCAGCAGTTTTTTTGCTCACACCCTTAACAGCGCCAAGGGGAACCAGAGAATAGAGACCCAACTGCCTCAAAATGCGAGCCTCTTGGGCCGAAGGGGGTTCTTCAGGAATTTTCCACATAAGGGCTCCTACTATATCTTTGATCTATCGTAGAATTTGGCCAATGATATATTGGGTCAAGCTTGTTTCGTTCTTGAAAATCTTGCTATTGCGTTCTTTCTAGACATCCCAGATAATAAAGCCTGTAACCAGAGTCCAGGCCTTGTTAATGATTTCGCTACTTGAGAAGTCTTTCCTCCAATTCTTCAATGTGTTGGTGATGCTGAGTCTGTCTCTGTCAGTTTGCCTGAAGACTGAGGCCGCCCAATCCCACAAGGTAGAGGTGAAGGGGCAGTGGTTTAGTAAATGCTCCATTGTTTCTTCCTTTAATCCACATAGATGGCATTTGGATGGGCCAACAAATCCCCTTTTCAGAAGATTCTCCCAAGTGAGAATCTTCTTTTGGTGAACTAACCACATAAATAAATTGACTTTCATTTATTGCAGGTTCCTCCAAAGGGTTTGGATAATCAAAACCTAGGTCCATGCATTTAGATTCTTTGAGGTTAAAGGTGCCTTTGGTGTTTCGACCCCATCTCAGTTGGTCAGATGAGGAAGACACTAAAATCCTCCTCTTTTCCAAGTCTAGAGCCAGGGAATCCGCCTGTGCTTTCAAAGGACTCTCTTCACTGTAACCAAGATTCTTCCACATTCGCCATTTGCCATTGTCCCTTACCTGATCCCAAAAGTCATTTACCATGAGTAGAGCTTTGTTATCAGTGTCATTTTTGAGAGCAGTTAGTTCTTCTCTAAACAAATTTGGTTCCTGCTGCTAGTTATCCTCCCAAAATCGTGCAAGGTTCCCAACTCCGATCTCCCAGAAACTGTGTTGCTGGACAATGCCTCTATTCTCCCAAGCAAGGTTCCAAATGCGGGAGCCCTTGATGAGCCCTGACATTCTGGTATGATCCCTCTCCTACCAATTATTTTCATATTTCTGCTTCCAAATCTTTGCCCAAGGGGTTGCCAATTCCTTGAGCCACCTCCACCAAAATTTTGCTCCCGAAACTCTGCTAAGGATTTCAGGATCATGAAGCCCCAAACCTCAATGGGCCTTAGGTTTGTAGAGCTTGTCCCAAGATACCAATGCCAACTTCTTTTTCTCTTCCCCTTTGCCCCAAAGAAAATCTCGTTGAAAACTCTTGATTTGTTGTATAACACCTTTGGGAGCAGGGAGTGTTGAAAACATGAAAATGGGTATAGCCTGCAGGACAACCTTTGTAAGCACAAGACGCCCCACCAAGTTCAAAGACCTACAAGTCCATTTCCTGACTTTATCCTGAAGTTTATTGGTGACTGGTTCCCACACTCCCTTACTCAGAGGTTTGTCAGTAAGAGGCATTCCAAGGTACTTGGAAGGTAACTGAGCCCTTTGAAACCCAATAATTCTGGTGAGGTTCCTCTGAATAGCAATGTCAGTATTGAAAAAAAAAACCTTTGATTTTTCAAGGCTTACCTCTGTACCAGCCGCCAAAGCAAAGTCGTTCAGGATTTGTTTGAAAGCTTTGGCTTCCTTGACTGTAGGAATGCCCTGCAGCATTGTATCATCCACAAATTGTTGATGAGTAGAGGCATCCCCATCTGGGGTAAGTTTCAGACCCTGGATTCTTCCTTCACCATTTTCCATTTTGATCGCTCTACCTAGTCCTTCCATCAAGAGAATAAAGAAGAAGGGGGAGAGCGGATCCCCTTGTTTGAGACCCCTATAAGGTATAAAGGTTCTAGAGGGAGATCCATTAAGCAGAATTGAGAAACTAACCAAGGATACAAGGGCCATAACCCATCTTATCCAGTTGTGGTTGAATCCATAAGCTCTTAGCACTTCCTTGATGTACGCCCAACTTAGCTTATCATAATCTTTCGCTAGGTCCAGTTGCATGATCATACCATCTTGCTTCTTGCTCTTAAGAGAGTGTACCACCTCGTGAGCTTGTTTGATGTTGTTGAGAATCTATCTTCCTTCCACAAAACCAATTTGCTCCTCTGAAATGAGAGCAAGAAGAAGAGGCTTTAGTCTATTAGCAATCACTTTGGAGATAATTTTGTACACCACATTACATAAGGCTATGGGTATGAATCTGTCTGGTGTCATAGATTTTTCCTGCTTTGGAATCAAAGCTATGAAAGAGGCATTAAGAGCTTTCAAAACAGTTTTAGATCTTCTAGAGTCTTCCACAACCTCAAGGATATCTTGTTTGATTATTTTCCAACAAGCTTTGAAGAAATCCACATTGAAACCATCAGGGCCAGGAGCTTTCCCATTTTGCATATCATCGATAACTTCACTAACATCCTCTTTAGACACTGGCCTGTTAAGATTGTAGTTGTCTTCCCTAGTTACAAGCTTAGGAATGAACTTTGTGAATTTGTTAAAGAACCAAGATCTGTCAATGAGAGGCTCCTCTGCTATGTGAAGGAAGTGTTGAACTAGGACAAATTTTATTTCTATGTGTGAGACAAGCTCTTTCCCTTGAGAATCTTTAAGTGTGGAAATTTTGTTATGAGATCTGTGATCCAAGGTTGATCTATGAAAAAACTTCGTGTTTATTTCTCCTTCTCTAATCCACTGCACCCTCCATTTTTGTCTCCATAAAATCTCTTCTTGCATGCACCACTCTTCCCAATTGTTCTGAAGAGAGTCAGCCTAAATTTTCCTTTCCTCGGTAAGACCCTCTAAGATGTTGATTTGATTAATCTCCTAGATTTTCTTCTCAACTTCTTTTTTAGCTTTACAAATATTTCCAAACTCTTGTTTATTCCAATATTTAAGCTTAGATTTGATGTTCTTGAGCCTCTGCTGCAGTATGAACATTTGAGTGCCTTGAAAGGGAATATCTTCCATCCACCATTTATCAATATTGTTGGTGAAGTCAGGTGAGAGAGCTAGATATTTTCAAACCTAAAGGGTCTGTTCCTTGGTGTACCCATAAAAGTAGCTTCCATTTGGATAGGCCAGTGGTCCGAGCCTCCGAAGGGAAGGATTAAAGTTGACATATCAAGGCATGTGAGAAGGAGTTCGTCTGAGATTATGAATCTGTGTAATTTAGAGGCAACTTGAGAAGCTCCTCCCCTCTTATTATTCCAAGTAAAAATTCCATTTGTTGTTTCTGTGTCCACTAGCCCCATGTTATTCATGAATTTCTGGAAGGAAATGGAGTCCCGACCTAGTTTTCTTGTATCTCCTTTTTTCTCTGTAAGAGATCTGATCATATTGAAATCCCCTACTAGAATCTAGGGCATATCAGGATGTCTCTCCCTTAGTTCCTGTAGGGATGTGAGAAGCTTTAGTTTGTCTTCTAGTTTTTGAGGACCATAGACATTAGTGATGATTTAAATCTCCTTATCCCCCAAAGGTTGAATCACCATCGATATATAATTCCTAGAAGCTTCAGCATCCAGGATTCCAAGTTTTTGAGGATCCCATAGGGTGAGAATCCCATCCGCCGAGTTATCTGCTTTTACCTCTAGATATTTACTTGTATATGTTCAAAACTATGTGTATAAAGGAATCCTTGGTAAACTTATGGAATTCGTCACACCTGCTCTCACGCTTAACTTGCATGCACATCCATATTTGATAAGCTTGTTGACTTCAACAATAATGAAATCAAGCTGACAAATGTGATGTGGGACATTGCAATATAGTAGTTGATACTAAATTGCCAGAAATAGACATTTAACATATTTCACATCGGTCTTACATGTACATTGCCCAACCTTATACTAAAAAGATAAATCAATTCCTACTCACTCCAACAACAAAAAGGAAATTATTAGACTTGATTTTTTCATGAAAAATAAGCACATACTTTGTTTAAGAGCAATAAGAATAAATATTGTCCATGAACTATTGCTATTATAGCTAAATATACTCTAGTGTTTTTCTCTCGTGCTCCAAAATCTCTTTAGGTCATCTCCCTAAATAGAATGAATTGTCTAAAATTTCACATGTTATTATTTTTCCACTGACTTTTAAAAAACAAATGTTTGGAATCTTGATTATTGCAGAAATGGATGGCAACCATAATTTTTTGAATGATGGTTGCTAGGAACAGTTTGGAGAATCCCTAGATGCATTTATGACATCCGCCTTTTGTAGGAGTGATGATGAGGATGATGAGTGTGGTAAGATTCCTGAAGATCCTGGGTGGCAGATTTCAAGACAAAAAAAAAGAATACTTTTAGGGCAACCTTAGGTTAGTTCAAGATCCTAGATACAATTTCAATGGGATTCATCTTGTTGGCTATAACTCCCAAAATTCCATGCACTGAGGAATCCTGGAAACATGGTTGAGTAATAAAACCAGAAACTTTGATGAGCATGTTGAGGCAATGAATATCCCTTCACAAACATGTAACCAAGAAGAAATCCAACATTACTCAAGGGTGCCAGAAAGGTCTGTAGAAGAATCAGAGGGAACAAAATCACCTATTGGCCTAACAAAGAATTTGTCCTTTTGCAGGAAAGCAATAGAGCTCTGAGAATTTGGTTTTTGTAGGCATTCGATTGAAATAATGAAGCTCGATTTCTTGATTCTGTAAGAAAGGCCATTGTCTACAACACATTACAAATATAACCCAACCATCAATCAAACAAAGAATAAGATATTTACCTTGATAAGCCAGTTATGGAGTTAAAAGTTGGCTTGTTAGTACCAATTATATTTACCATGATAACCCAATTATGGAGGTAAAAAATCACTTGTTAATACTACTAAGTTAACCGGTTTCATGAAATCCATGCGCAAATTAAAGCTCGACTTTGCCCTTGGACTAGAGACTCGACTCCCTTGCAGCCAACAAAGCCAACAAATTTGAAAAAGGAAAGGCAGTGGAGAAGAAGACTATTCAACAAAGGCAAATGTTGTATAAGAGAGAATGCATGCCCCCTTCTTTTGTCGTAATTTATGTACCAAAGTTCTTTTTGTTGACATATTACCTTTTAATATTGTGGTAAGTGCTTAATGTTCTCCCTAATTTCATAACGACTTCATAACATGTCGAATATTTCTAGTACCATGCATCCACTGATACCGACCCATACCAACCCATGTTGAAAATGCAACAAGATGATGGAGCTTAGTGAAAAGAAGTCGCCTTCACTAAGTGGGCCCGAAGGCTATTTTTGGCGCAAAGTCTATTTTTAGACATATGGATCATGGTCTATGAGTTGCAGGATGCTATTTATGGATGATTGGTCATGTTGGTAAAAATAGATGGAATTCTATTTTTAGACATATGGGCGAAGTCTATTTTTAGACTGCCAGTCAAAAAATAGAACAGTTGAATATTATTAGCTCTTAATAATATTTGGACTATAAACATTATCTTATCCTCTTGCAGCACTTCAGTTCGAGCTACGGATGTGGCACATGCAACTGCCAGAAGGAAATACACTTTTCCTATGGGTTAGTTGAGCTATTGCATGATGGACTTCAGTTAGAACTCAAGTGATTGAGTTTGGTGGAGTTGATTGAGGAGTTGATGGAGTTGTGTTCAGTTTGACTTAGTTGAACTAGTTGTATTTAGTCTAACTGCCAAATACACTAGTGATGAGTGATGTGAATTAATTCACTAATTATTAACTCATAAATCAACTAAAGAATACATCAGTTAACTCAGTGCATGGACAGTTCAGTGGAGACAAGTGTTAGAGGTGGGTGAAAGAGTGAGACTGCTATCAGTTGTGACTATAGCTGTGCATGAGATTTGCACAATCATTGATTGAGATTGCCAATGAGGATTGCGCAGTACAAACCAAGGGAATTCGAACTTGGATCATCCATTCTCACATTGTTTTGCGCAGTAGAGGCAGGCAAACAGCGGAGGAGATTTGAACCTGTGACTTGATTCAAATCTGAGCTAGTTTGTGTGTAGCAGGTGGAGATAGTACTGAGTACTTGTGAGGAGTATTGTACTATGTATTGTTACATGTTCTCTATCATTATAATATACAGATAGTTGGGGGTTTTCAGTTGTATGCTTTCCCCATTACATACTGTGTTGATATGTGTGATTGATGTTTCAATGTGCACATGCGATTGTTTCTTAATTCTGCAAATTGATGATCAACGTAGAGGAGGTTATGTATTATGCATGCATTCCGCAAATAGTGTATAATTAGGATGATCTCTGTGAATAAGTGTTATATTATTCAAAATTTCTACATGGTATCGGAGCGAAGTTGATCATCAGATCTATTATTCAAAAACTGATTACATTTTATTTTTTCAGGCAGAGTCTGTAATCGGGCCAGGTAACCTCTAGATTCATCCTTCTTTTGGAAGGTGAGATATCCGGTAAATGCCCATACAGTCAATCTCTGTACGAAAAATACTTTGTTCTCACGAATTTTAGATCAGAAGCAGTTGAGTTTTGAGCTGGTGGAATTCGAATTTGCAACAGTGTTTTCTTGGTGTCGAAGTTGAAATGTCTTTCAACGGATTGCGATTGGAGTATGCCCTTGAAGGCAGCTCGAATTATATTGCATGGAAAGACAGGATGGAGGCGATGTTAGATGACAATGGGTTGAAGGAGTTCATAGATGCTAAGGTCCCAAAGCGTACTGATGCTGCTCACGTTGAGGCTTGGCAAAAGAAGACAACAAAGTGTCGAAGGATTCTGTTGGAGGGCATGAAGGATCACATTGTATCCAGCCTGCATGGAAAGGCTTCTCCATACTTGATGTGGAAAGCATTGACACATTTATTCCAAAGCAAGAGTGACCAAAGGAAGTTGGCGCTCAAGGATAAACTCAGAAACATTAAGTGTGAGAATGGAGACAGTATGCCCAAGTATCTCACGAAGTTCACCCAATGTCGGGATGAGCTGGGAAGTGTGGGGGTGACTGTCGATGATGAGGAATTGGTGAGCTTGGCTCTCCTTGGTCTTCCAAAGAGTTGGCATTCCTATCAGGACTCTGTCAATGGTCGGGAGAAATTGCCAGGATGGGAGAGACTTTGGTCTGATCTTGTGCAAGAGGAGATCGGGCGGAATACCAGGGACGGATCTTCATTAAAGGCATCTGATGAAGAAAATTGCGCTTTGGCTGCCAAAGCAAATAAGGGGAAGGAGAAGGTTTCTCTTTCTGAATCCAGTTCTTCCAATGATGGGAAGAAGGTTGACAAATCGAAAGTGCGATGCTTTCGTTGTCATGAGGTGGGCCATTATGCTGCAAATTGTCCACGGAGGAAATCCAAGAAGGGATCTAGGGAAGGATCTGAAGGTGAGGCACTTGCTTCATAGTTTGAGTTGGATTTCACACTCTTCACATGCATGGTTTCATCCATGGTGGGAAGTGGTTGGTTTCTTGACAGTGGAGCTTCTTTCTACATGACCGGTGACAAGAGTTTGTTCAATACTTTGGAGGAGAAAGATCTCCAGATACTCATAGCGATGGGTAATGATGAGAAGTATAGTGTCTCAGGTGTAGGCACAGTTATTTTTCAAAGGGAGCATGGAGCTCGCCTTACCTTGACCGATGTCAAGTATGTACCAGGACTGAAGAGAAACTTTGTGTCGATCGCGATGCTGGAAGACAAAGGCTATGATGTAGACTTCAGTAAGGGAAAGGTTTTCCTTGGACACATCATCACTAGACAGGTGAAGCAGATTGGTTCACGGGTCAAGAACCTGTATGCTCTTGAGGTTCAAGATGCATGCAAAGCCTTGAGCAACAAGGCAACTGATGGAGACTTGGTGGTTGAGAGGGAGCGTATATTACCTCTCAACATGTAGAGCCAGAAGAAGTCTCAGACAATTGTGGAGGAGCCACAATTGGTGCAACAACTTCAGGAGGTTGTGGAGCAGCCACAATAAGGGAAGCTGAGAGGAGATCGAGTAGAGACATCTACTCATGCAAAGACCTCCAGTAGGGGGAAACTTCGAGCCAGGTGGGCTGAGGGATCACATGCAGCCATACCTCCAGGTAGGAGGTGGGGCGATATCGAGTGATCGTTCCAAGGAGGAGGGGCAGGATCCTTGAGGTACCCAACCTATTGGATGAGACCTTGCTACGAGAGCCCCGATGTGGAGTAGTAGGAACTGACTGATTGGGTAGAGACAGATGCGGATGGAGTGGCAGAGAGAGCGATAGTGCAGGGAATCCCAGGACATTGCATACCTAGCAGACTGCAGCAATGCAAGAGGCACAAGTGTTTTTCACAATGCTAGGTGGCACAAAGAGGTGTGCAATGGTGCGAGATGCATGGAGATGTTGCAGTAGCGCAGATGTCAGAGAGGGAGCACTTGTCAGCAGCAGGTAGAGCTTCAGCATCAGAGTATGTTCCTAGCCCAACAGAGTGGTCAGTTGGGAGTGTTTTTGTTCCAAGTGTTGTTGGAGCAAGTGGACCGGGCAAATGTGTTGCATGCAGAACATTCCGGAGTTGCAGGATAGGGGTTGCAGATAATCCATATCTTGTTGAGAGGGAGTGTTGAAAATGAAACAAGACGATGGAGCTTAGTGAAAAGAAGTCACCTTCACTAAGTGGGCCCGGAGGCTATTTTTGGCGCAAAGTCTATTTTTAGACATATGGATCATGGTCTATGAGTTGCAGGATGCTATTTATGGATGATTGGTCATGTTGGTAAAAATAGATGGACTTCTATTTTTAGACATATGGGCGAAGTCTATTTTTAGACTACCAGTCAAAAAATAGAACAATTGAATATTATTAGCTCTTAATAATATTTGGACTATAAACATTATCTTATCCTCTTGCAGCACTTCAGTTCGAGCTATGGATGTGGCACATGCAACTGCCAAAAGGAAATATGATTTTCCTATGGGTTAGTTGAGCTATTTCATGATGGACTTCAGTTAGAACTCAAGTGATTGCGTTTGGTGGAGTTGATTGAGGAGTTGATGGAGTTGTGTTCAGTTTGACTTAGTTGAACTAGTTGTATTTAGTCTAACTGCCAAATACACTAGTGATGAGTGATGTGAATTAATTATTAATTAATTCAATAATTATTAACTCATAAATCAACTAAAGAATACATCAGTTAACTCAGTGCATGGACAGTTCAGTGGAGACAAGTGTTAGAGGTGGGTGAAAGAGTGAGACTGCTATCAATTGTGACTATAGTTGTGCATGAGATTTGCACAATCATTGATTGAGATTTCCAATGAGGATTGCGCGGTACAAACCAAGGGAATTTGAACTTGGATCATCCATTCTCACATTGGATTGTACAGTAGAGGCAGGCAAACAGCGGAGGAGATTTGAACCTGTGACTTGATTCAGATACGAGCTAGTTTGTGTGTAGCAGGTGGAGATAGTACTGAGTACTTGTGAGGAGTATTGTACTATGTATTGTTACATGTTCTCTATCATTATAATATACAGATAATTGGGGGTTTTCAGCTGTATGCTTTCCCCATTACATACTATGTTGATATGTGTGATTGATGTTTCAATGTGTGCATGCGATTGTTTCTTAATTCTGCAAATTGATGATCAACGTAGAGGAGGTTATGTATTATGCATGCATTCCGCAAATAGTGTATAATCAGGATAATCTCTGTGAATAAGTGTTATATTATTCAAAATTTCTACAACCCATCACTTCGTTTTATCTCCCTTATATGCCGTATCACCACCCCTACCAGTAAGCTCCACTTACTCACACTCTTCACTTATTAGCCCCACTTCACAGTGTTGAACATACATCTGCTCTTTGCCAGGCGTTTGGAATACAAAGAAACATGAGGCTGAGGGCCTAGGATCTAAGTGTGCATAGGATTTATTATAAAGCTTATGAAAGAAGAGAGGTTAATCATTGAGTCGAGAGGATCATTCTACAACCCAATATAAGGGGATGTGTAAGTTTGTCTGTTTGTCCGTACCCCTTTAAAATAAAAATTATGTTCTAAATCGAAAAATAATGTGTGCTATAATTAAAAAATATATATAATGTAAAGTAATTAGAAATAAAAAATTGTGTGAATCAGATGTTTAAATCTTATATTTTTCAAAAATATTTCAACAAGAGATTTAAATAAACTATTTGAAGATCTATGTTAACTAATTTATGTCAATATCAACGTCATATATATTTATATATAGAAAAAAAAAAACTAAGTTTTTATGGTTAAATTTTTTATCTGCTCCTATATATACTCTATTTAGCATTCAAAAATATAATGTAAATAATGAAAAATAAATCTAGCACTTAAGATGAATCTATCTTGGTTGGTAATCTCTCTCGACTCATATTAGATTAGTACTTCAAATGAGACTCATGTTAGATTAGTACTTAAGATGAATCTATACTGGTCAATAAACACAAACATGCACTCAACCAACATTCCAAAAATAATGATAAGGCCTAGGGTCTCCAACTCAATAAAATAAGCACGTGCTTTAATTAATTACAGAAAAGAAGCATCTTACCGTTGTAAGTCAAAGATGCACTTTAAGTTTTCAAAAGCTATCATGCATTATTTTCAAACTATGGTTTATCTATATGACATTAAAAACCATGTCCTAATAAAAATAAATCATTCATAATTTATAAGTCTAAAGCTATTCTAAAAAAATATATAATTTTCCAAAAGCTTTTCTTTTTTAATTTTTAATTTTTATATTTTTAAATGAAGTGAATTTCAATATTACGTGATTTATTATTTATGGTTTATCTATATAACATTAAAGGCCATGTCTTAATGAAAATAGATCGTTCATAATTTCTTTATTTTTATTACAGAGGAATCGACAACTGGAGTAGCCTCACAACTCGTGTAACACGGGGTCGATTCTGACCGCTACCACTATAATCCTTGGGAACTACGCCCGCCCCTCTCCACAGCTCTCGGCTAGTCCGGGGGATTTGAACTTGTGACCTTCAGTACAGAGCCCGCTTTTCTAACGAACTTCACCGCATTGTGATTACTAACTCACCTACCCCGTGGGGCTGATCGTTCATAATTTATAAATCTAAAACTATTCTAAAAGATATATCTTTTCCTAAAACTTTCCTTTTTCAAAGAAATAAATTTTAATATTACCCCTAACAAAGAAGTGATTTATTATTTATTAAAAAAAAATCCATTGAGGATTAGTTAATATACACAAAGGAGAATTTGTTAAAACACGAATAATATTAATATGCAAGGAGAAACTGTTAAAAAAATGTAATAATGTTTCTCGTTCACTATATGGGAATTGATATAAATGTAATGATGTTTATTGCGAAATATATGTGAATTTAATGATATTTATTATATGGTATTAAATATAATTATTGAGATTGTCACAGAAAAATATGGTTATTTTCATATTTGTTTCGGGCCAACATTAATTTTTTCTATTTTTATTATTATTATTTATTGGAGAGACGAACATAAACATTATTTAGATTTATAATTTTATTTTATTTTATGTTGGTCGACATTAGTTAAAATTCAACTTTGGGCACGAACATACTTACACATCAAGGTCATGTTGGGTTGTAGAATGTGCCTCTCAGTGCAATTGCAGGGTTATATTTGGTAAGGGTGTCTATTCTTGAGATCTATCATAGTAGTAACTTTGTAATTTTTAATTATTCACTTCAAATTCAACTCCACCACTAATTGGATTCGAGATTAGTATTACACATATTTTTTAGATAATTTTTTTTATTATGTATCCCTCTCATGTATAATGAACAATCATTTTGCTTGTTTCAACATATGCATTTATGGTACCTGATGGTGTGCATTGACATTACTTAGCTTTGGTTAGTTTTAGTGCTTGCATGTGGTTTACATGCACATTAGCATAGCATAAAACATACTTAGCTTTAGTTAGCTTTAGTTACTCTTAGTGCATACATGCAGTTATGTTTAAATTAGTTTCTTTATATATTGGTTCTCTTATCAATATTGAGATGTCAAATTCATTCCCTCTTCCAATTTTCTTTTCAATTCTCGCAAGTTTATGTAATTATTATCCAACTAGGTCCTTACCTGTGCTCTAATAATTTTACATGGTATTAGAGTTGCGGAATGCCTAGAGAAGGTGATCTAAGTGGATGTTGGTGACCACCCTCCTATTCCACTTGGAACACCACCACTGTCTCTTTCAATTTTTCAGTTTCATTAATTGTAGCACAATTTACTATTTTTGGCATTTTTTCGGGTCCTAAACTTCTGGAGTTGTTTTGATGTCCTAAACAACGTTTTTTTGGGGAAATTGGGGCAAACATGGGCCTTCAATCAATGTTTTCCACTCAAAAGTTGTATTTCTCCGATAGATGTTTAAACGAGGTATTTTGGGTGTCAAATGGAAATTGTATGCCAAAGTTATGACCCGAGAAGTTGATGTACCAATTTACCTAAATGCGGCTCATAGTTTTGGCACTTCATCGCCTAAGATTAGGTTTTTGGATGTTTATGGTTTTCCATTATTTCTCAATAATAAATAGGCCTTCAAGCCTCATTTTAACATAGTTCAGAGGCATGTAGCTGCCACATCTCTTCTCAAAGATAAGCTACCATCACCCAAGCTAGTCTTATTTCCATTCTGTTTTTAAGCATATTTCAGTATTTGATATTAATGAAATGAAGTGTTATTTTTGTTGCATCTCTGTATTTATGGTTATATCTGTAATTTGTTGCATTCTTGTTTAAGTTCGGATCAAAAGGTGCATGAACAATATTTTGCAGTTTTGAAGATCAAAGCATTGGAAAGTGCTAGGAGATTTCATTTGCAGATCAAAATATTGGAGAATTGTCACAACTTCCAAAAGGTAAAAGAGTGGAGTTTCCATCTTCAACTATTCGCACTTCATACCAGGTTCTAGTGGTTGAAAACAAGCTCCCAATTTCCACCTCCAAGATGCATTATTATGCTACCTGGGCCACCTTCGTGTTCCTTCAAGCGAGAGTGCCAAGATGATTTGGGAGGCGCACTTCATTTGGGTCATAGGACACTTCAGTGTGGAGAAAATTGTGATCATACTATAGAAGTACTTTTATTGGCCAAAACTCTAACAGGATGTTCGAAATTATATCAAATCTTGCACTGTTTGTGCCATCGCCAAGCCAACCATCGAGAAGTAAGGCATATACACTCCTCTACCTACTCCCAACCTGCCCCGAGAATCCATCTCTATGGACTATTTGTTTGGCCTCCCTTCTACCAAGCATGGTAATGATTGTGTATTTGTGGTCTCGGAAATTTTTTCTAAGATGACTATATTTGTGGCATGCAATAAGAGTATCAAAACAAAGGACACTGCCAAGCTCTTCTTTGAATGCGTGTGGGTACATTTTGGGATCCCGTAGACCATTATATCAGATCGGGATAACAGGTTCCTGAGCACATTTTGGTCGAGCCTCTGGACACTATTGGACACCAAGCTCACCAAGACGACTACATTCCATCCCCAGACTAATGGCCAAACACAGGTCATCAACAACATGATAGTACACATGATCTGCATGTACAACTCCAAGCCACCACGAACCTAGGATGAGAGTTTTCCCTATATGCAACACAACTATAACAAAGCTCTCCATGTCTCAATTGGTCATAGTCCCTTTCAAGTGGGTCTATGATTTCAAGCATTGTGTTTTATTGATGTCCGCATGCCTCATGTGACTACACAGAAAAAATCCACACATGTATAGTTCGAGGCTGATAAAGAAACCATGTTTATTGAACTCATGCAACACATCCTCCAGCAAATTCATGACATCTTGGATAAGTCTAATGCCAAGTACAAGTAGTGACATGAACAACATTAGGTGCCACACAACTTTCTGGTGGGTGACAAAGTTTGGTTGCATTTGCAGAAAGAACCCATTACCGGAGCCCATCTGAAGCTCGGGCCACTTGAATATGGGCCTTACACCATCACCAAGATTGTGGGAGAATTATTTTGGGCTCAACATTCCCCCTCCTTAGCCTACACCCAATGTTCAATGTGGACTACCTTCGACCATACTTTCCACCATTATTAGACACATTAGACATTGCAAAAGAACTCACACCAACAAACATAAACCCAGATTGTATAAAATAGGACACAAAATATTGGATCATGGACATGTAGGTCAAGAACACTCATCGATTAAGAATCCAACTGTATTGGGTTGTCAAAGTTGACCAACTCCTGCACCAATGCAAGTGGCTCATCAAGGACCAAGTTCAACAAAAGTTTTCCCATCTCATGGAGACACTCAACGCAATGGGGACCATTGCTTCCTAAGGGGGGGGGGAGACTGATCCAAGTGGATATTGGCGACCACCCATCTATTCCACTTGATTGTTTCTTTCAGTTTCCCTTATTGTAGCATAATTTACTATTTTTGGTAGTTTTTGGGTCCTGAATTTCTGAAGTCGTTTTTTGGAAAACAGTCAAATTTCTTAACCTATAGCAAGGGTGTTTTAGTCAAAAGTTGTATTCCTTGTATATTTATTTCTAATGAGGTATCGTATGCATCAAACGGAGATCGTATACCAAAGTTACGACCCCGGGAAGTTGATGCACCAATTTACCCTAACGAGGCCCACTAACTTTTGGTGCTTCATCTCCTAGGGTTAGGTTTTTGGATGTTGATGGTTTTCCATTGATCCTCAATAATAAATTAAGTCTTCGAACCTCATTGTAACATAGTTCAGAAGGCATGTATCCGCCACATTTGTTCTCAGAGATAAGCTACCATCGCCTAAGCTAGTTTATTTCCATTTATCATGTAAACAATTTTCAGTACTTTGTTATAATGAATTGAAGTTTTGTTTTCGCTGATATTTGTGTTTTTGTTCATATCTGTATGTCATTTCGTTCCTTCATAAATATGGATCATCCATATCCATGCATTTAAAACAACAATGTTCATTCTACTAGGGATGTCTCATTCCTCGACATGAGAGTCATCGGCATACACTTATCTTTGATAGATTGGTCCAAACAACTAATATTGGGTCTTCAAATATATACCCAACCTTAGACACACTATGACCAAGTCCTTCTTGTATTAGTCACCCCTTCTAGAGCTTGAGGATAAATGCTTAAGGGATTAAACAATTTCTTCTAGCTGGAACAAGGAATCCACAGAACTATCCACCTCCACCCACCAACTACATCATTTTTTCAATATCTCATAGGGAATCTATAGGTCCACCACCTCCACCCTGTATCTACTCCAATAATAATTGTGGCTCTACCAGTACAGGCTAGAAGAGGGAATCTAGAGGTTCACCAGCTCCACCCTAAACTGAATTAGGGACTTTAGAGGCTTAACACCTCCACCCTCAAAAAGTCCTTAACATAGTGGTTCCACTTGATCCTGGGAATATAGAATCCACTATAAAAGATAGAAAACAAGCAAAGGAGGTCTAAAGAATTCTCCTTGCTGGAATCCAAGGAGCAAGCCTCCAACCAAGATGTCAAGGGAATCCAAAGAATACTATCTCCACCCTCTAGTCTTATAGGGAATCAAAAGACTATTTTCCTCACCTGGAATATGTTCTTCTACCTCCCAATGGTAATTGAATGGTTAATATACTCCTTGCCTTCTGGTAGTGACATAAAGCTATGTGCTCTTTTCCTCTTGTCATATGCTTTATTTCCTCCTCTACAGTACAATGAATGCTTCTATGAACCTCTCCCTAAGGATTTCTTTCCTTTTTTTGTGTTTCCCTGAGCTTCTTTCTCTATTGTATTACATTCTCTCTATTGTTCTCCCCTCACTACATACTAATGCTCTCTTCACAAATGCCTCCTCCCCTTGTAGTGCCATTCTCGATACCCCTTCCAGTTCCTTCCTCGCGGGTCCTTTCTATCACGTTGCAATAGTTTTGATTACGTCGGCAGGCACTCTTATCGCCTCTGGCTTCTCCTCTCCGTCACGGTGGTTCTTATTTCTGAGTAGTGGTGAGGTTGTTGTTGTGTTATCTCCCTACCCCACTCTCCCATTGGTTGACTTCAATTGTCCCTATTTCCAATGCAACCCATCCTTATTAATTTTTTTTCCTCTCTTCCTTGTGGAATTATCCAACGCAGACATGACATCTGTTGTCCTTATTTCATGCTTAATTAATTTATAAAACCAATACATTTAAGGCGCACCTGCTAGCCCTTCAATGGTTGTCACAAAACCAATCCAGGTTCCATCAAATCCCAAGCAATCTCCTTCCTCAAACTCTAGAATCCATGTCCCAATTCTTGTCCTTTTTAATTTATAATCAAAATACATGAATGTTTACAATTGTTTGTAAGAGGGGAATTTTCCCAAAGGGGTTGTTGTAGTATTAGTTAGGGAAATTGGATTAGTTTTATGAGATGTCTAGTTGGTCAAAGTATCTTCCAAATTCCCAAGGTTAATGTACCTTTTAAGATCCCTAAGGATGAGTGCCATATGAGATGATGGGGCCAACCTTTGCAGATGGATGATAGTCAATGCACCTCTTAAAATGAGCCTTAGGGCCACATATCTCGATAGGTTTCGAAGGTCATCGAAATGGAGGTAGTTATATTTACATTTCCCTAGAGATGGTATTTTCATAACTACATTAGTCACATTATGATGGATGAATCATATGCTAGTTAATTGTAGTTACAAAGGGACTTATGCCATAGTTGAAGGTTTATGTGTCATAATGTCAAGAGTGTGAATGGTGTGATTGTAGAAATGTGTGGAAAACGAAGGGGAGAAGAAAACCATTATGAGCGACATGATTTGATACATGAATGTGTGTCCATGTTGCAAATTATGCATTTAAAAGAAATATAGTGAAGAGCACATGGAAGGGTAGTGCCCTCTTATACATATTATGAATATAAAAATAACTACATATTGTGTAAATGTTAAACTTATTAAAATTGAATTTGTATATTGCATTAGAAAATCTTATAAAATAAGTTATTTATAAATAGAAAATATTAATATTGGGTACACAATTCAATGAAAGATTAGTTAATCTAATAATGAGAATTAGTCACATGGGCATGCATACATGAGGGATGACATGGTAGAGGCTTTCATGTGAATTATATATATATATATATATATATATATATATATATATATGAAGTGTGTGCATGGAGTCAAGATGTTAGGGAGAACTTGAAGAACATTTAAGGTTCCATTCTATTGGTTTTCTCCATTTTCTTTGGGGTAGATCTCCTCTTGATTGAAGGGGAGAGGAGAGTGTTGTATTAACTTGGAGTTGTGATGGAAAACTTTGGTAGAGTGGGTATTGAGAAACATGGTTGGGTGAAGAATTGTCGCTTTCTCTTTTTTTTTCGGTGATTATTGATTTATAATTAAAATAATTTTTTTTATAAGTTTTTTTTAATAAAATTAAGAACATAAATTTTAATAAATTTACTATATGAAAGGTTAATAATTAAAAAAAAATACATGTGATAGAATATTTATTTTTCGTTAATTCTATATTTTTAATTTATAAGTTAGTTTTGTGTATATATATATATATATATATATATATATATATATATATTTTTTTTTGGTAGGTAAGTACCCATGGGGGGATTTGAACTAGCGACCTATCGCAATGAGTGCTTTAACAGTGCACCCATTCACCGTCAATCCAAAGTCTCGTGGGCTTTATACTAAATTTAAATTTTATTTTTATTAGATAAATAATTAAGTTAATTAATTATACAGTTTATATAAAAAGTTATTGTTTTTCATATGTTGTATTTATTTTATTATTATTTATTAGTTAATAGTATTGTTGAATATTACATTTCTACATGGTATGAATAGAGATTTTACTTAAATTTAAAATTAAGATAATATTTTTATGGTATAGTCTAATTTATAGACGAAATATCTTTTTCAGGGGAATTCACTAAAATCTGAGAATACAATTTCAATATTTTGTGTTGTTTAAAATATGTTTTTGAATGTATAAATGGATTCAACACCCTCAAAAATTCAATATTTTGTGTTGTTTAAAATATGTTTTTGAATGTATAAATGTATTCAACACCATGAAAAACCCTTGGGGTAGAGGAATTATGGAGATTAAACAAGTTAAACTCAAGTTTCTAAAAATCTCCATAAGATTTTAATTAAAATTAACCAGAAAAAATGTAGTGAAAAAAGTCATTTCCCCTATAAATTAGACTATGGACTATTTTTATTATATTATTATTATTATTATTTATTTTGTATTTATTACTTTTCATATTTATCTTATTACAATTTATCAATTAATGATATTATTATTTATCTTATTATTATTATTTTCCCTAAATGTAAAAATTAAAATAATATTTTGCTATATTATTATTATAAATTTTGTACTTATTACTTTTTCTATTTTCTATTTATCTTATTATTATTTATCAAATAATAATATTGTTGAATATTACATTTCTATTTACTATGAATAGTGATGTTGCCTAATTTCTTTTGTTTTAATTTCTCTTTATTCATCTTTTTTAGTCTTTTTCTCTATATTTATGATATGTAGTAGAAGCAACTTATTTTCCATCTTGGAGGTTGTGTCTATTTATCATTAAAGTGCTAGAAATGTTAAATGTGTGTTGGTTTTTTTTTAATAGAAAGTGCCATGTAATTTGACTTCTTTGAAGAAGTTGGATGTTTGTGGATGCAAGAAGCTCCAGAGCATACCCGGGCTAGGGAATCTTACAAATCTTACAGAACTGGATGTTGATGGATGCAACGAGATACTAGAGCTGCCAGATGTGGAACATTTGATGTCATTAAAGATTCTTTCCGTTCAGGAGTGCCCCAAACTTCAGTGGAGTGACGTTGTACTTGAGCAGTTGAGCGAAAATTTGACGGGCATTTTGACCGTCAGAGACCAGTTTACCCGTAAAATACGTTGAATTTTTATAAATAACCGTCTGACCTGTCGTGTGGGGAATGATGAAGAAAGTATTTTTGACGGTTAAGGTTTTTTTGAAAACGTTATTAATATCATATCCTAAGAGTGACACCTTTCCACTTCAACTTGGAACACTATAATAATAATCATCTTATTAACAAATGAACATTAAAAAATCCAGGTGCTTTAGAGGGCAGTTTCCTCGACTTTATTTTATAGAAATGGTCGGCTGAAATTAAAATTCGTTTGCATCATAAGTTCCGTGATTGTGGTTTCGACAAGACTCGCATTCATGACCATCTCGCTATTCAGAGCTCGGTTATTATTAAGTATTTTAGATTTTTATAGTTTTTTTTGGATTGGAATTAAGTATGGTATTTTTTAAAGAAATGGTAAAAAATTGTAGATTTGTGTGGATTAAATATTTTTATTTTTTAATGTATAAATTAATTAAGTATATTTAAAAATCTCTCCAATTTTAAATAATTAAAATTTGATAAATATAATTCTTTAAAAAAGTTTAGTGTTTTTTTATGATGTTTTAGTTAAAAATATACTTGAAATATATTAAGTGAATTTAGTGAATTGCTTTCTATAATATTTTAATATTTTTTGTTTCTTTTTCTCTTTTTTATCAAATATTGGGAAAAATGATTATAATTCAGTGGTGAAATTCACATTGGGGACAATCATCACTAGGAGCTATCCATAATGCAGGTTGAATCATCATGGTTTCACTGGCAGCTATCCATAATGCAGGTTGACTCGTCATGGTTATTATAGAAAAACCACTCCCTGGAATTACCCTACTCCGAGTCCGAGTTTGACTTTCACTCTTACCAAATATCTCTTAGTCTTGGCCTATTAACCTATTTCCTTACATTCCATGAAATCAAACTCTTAGCCAAACAAAAGCATTTTAAGGCATACCATAGAACTAAAAAAAAAATTGTCAACAATTCCAATTTATAAACACAATTCTTTTAAAAATTTGTAAGAAGTGTGTGTATATTTAATGGTTTATGTTTTACAAAATCCATCACCAACAAGGTGTGTTATTGAAACACATACTTGTAATACGTTAAGTGGGTTCAAGTAAAACAAAACCTAATTTATTAATTGTACAATACCATCAGAATGAAACGAGTCTAAAACATCACTGAAAACTATTTTTTAATTTATTAGAATTAATAAATGTAGAAATGGTGTTGAAGAACTCAATTGTAAACATGATAATGTAGATATCTTACCTTGGAAACCTTTTTTTAACAAAACCTTCTAGAAATGACCTTTGTTTGGCTCTTTTATACTTTAGGAATGATTACAAATAGAAATTATAAACTTATAGATAACAATGTTGCGTATTTTTATTCCTAGGCTTCACATTCTCGGTCTTTCTCTATTTTCTTTTGTGCCATTAATTTTGCAAGATTTCAATTTTCCATGGGTAAATCCATTTAGGCCCCTTTTCACCTTCATTGATTTGCTTTCTTGTTGATGAGCTTGAGGTGCATGTGAGTGGACCATGCCAATTGAAGAGAGCTCTCAAGTGAATTCGAATATGCACACACATAGAAAGTGAAACATATTTTTATTAAAGTAGGAATTACGATACTTACAACTAGCACAAAAGCACCTAAAGCCTAAGGACACACAACCAGGAAAATGGATTTGAGACCATTCAACAAAGGTTATTACCTAGTCTCCTTAAATATATGTCTACAAAACTAAGTGATCAATAAGCATCTAGTCTAATAGAGACTTTATATATATATATATATATATGCCCACAACACAACAAATTTGGCTTGGCTTGAAATGTTTTGTTCATGATGAGATCTCTTCAGATGCTCAATCTTAATATGATTGAATTCCCATAAGTGTCACCTAGAAGGTACAAGGGGAAGAAAACATATATATTTCATACTCCTTAGAAGGAATGTTGTTCAATAACTCACAATTCGTTCATTTGATTAGGGTAAGTTGGATTAGAATCTAAGTCCAAATAGTTTCCTTGAAATCCAATGAATATGTATCTACCTCTCATGCAAACATCATTAAAATTCTCACTTGAATGAATCAAACAATCAATCCATGAGTGTGTTAGTGCATCATTGAACCTACATAGCGAAAAGAACAAAACCTCTTCCTTGTCACAATAATTTTGGACCACAATCTTGCTTGTTCCCACTTACTCTCCCTGAGTGTATTGGCCACCCACCTTTATTGGATTGTTTGAGCCAGAGGTCTGTCACAGTGTCACCGACTCACCACTCACTTATGAAAGTTATCCTATGTCACAATATCACCTATGGAACAGTGGAAGTGTCGCTTCGACTACAATTTGCACCAGATATCGAGTGTCTCAACATATCACTTAAAAGATTTGAAAGATATGGCTCATGAAGCTTATGAAATACTAGAACACTTTTTATACATTGTACTTATTTGACTACAAACTCTCCATGGTGGACCCTCACATTGATTCCATGTGATTATGATCATGGAGAGGATGTAGAGGATAGTCCATCTCATAGTTTTACTTTGTTGGTCATCTTATACGTCCCATAAGAACTCCTTAGTAATATCATGTTATGGCATGTCTGAGTCAAGGACATTTGATTTCAGAGTTATGCAGATTTTATTGTGAGTGTTTCATATAATTTCAAACCAAATTTCAAAATTCAATAAGTCATTTATGTGTTATGGTCATTTTGTTTTTTCTTTTCTTATGATAGATATGTGTTTTTAATGAAACCCTTATTAGTGAAGCGCCAATTTATTATCAAAACATCACCTTTGGAAGGGCAAAATTTTAAACATAACGTTTCTTGAAGGGCAGCATAAAGACCTAAAATGTCAAAAAAAAATTGTACGATGAGTAAATAGAAATCCAAATTCCAACCCTGAGCGAAAGGTTGAAGGATGGATTAAAATATGAAAAACAACTAAACAGAAGCGGTTGTATCCAGTTTCTGCAATCTCTGTGTGAGATGTTTAAAATTGGTTTTAATTCTGGTCAGACTTAATAAACTAGCCCATCCTAGCAGGGCTTTCCTGTAAATTTGAATCAGGGCAAGATATTTATTAGATTTAAACATCATTTACAGACTAATAAGAATAAGTGTATTGTAAATTTTGAGAATATTTTAAATTCTCAGACAGACACACAGAGATGGAAATATTGGGAAATCTCAGTGACAGGCACTAGTAAAACAAATTAAAATAAAAAATAATGACAAAACATCCCACTCAATTACCGATTTCAAAAATATTCTAGAGCCTGATAAATGCAAAGACAGAAAAAACAACAAATTGAATCGAAGTATCACGGGCCAGAAAGGAAATGAATGAAGCGACAAGGGCAGAGAAGAGAGAGGGAAAAGAAGGGCATTGACGCGGCGCCTGCCTCCATTGTCAGCCTTCACCTCGGCTGCTTCTGCTGCTCCCAGCATTTTCTTGACAGCGACCCACAAGAGCTGCAGATGCGTACTTGCCTGCACCTGCCATTCTCTCTCACACTCACGAGAAACCTTCCCCGGTTGGCAGATACTGTAAAGTTCAAATGCTAGCGCAAACTTCGCCGAATAAATGTGAATGCCGGAAAAACAAGAACACCCCAGTGTGAAGTGGCCATATTTCTTCTCTGAGATTTGAGCACTTAACCAGAGGGACTGACAGACGTGAAACGCGGAATTTGTACAGAAACAAGGTTGAGAGTCGCGCATTCTCATGAACGACTCTTCCATTGTCATTGGTTTTAGATCAAACCAGTTTGGTATTTTTTTCAGTTCCAGTTCAATGTCAAGGTTATATTTATCAATTTGATGGAAACCGTTTTTTTATTGCAAAAGTGTCCCTTACTAATTTTTCAATCTTAGGAACTTCCCACTCATAAAAATTTATGTGTCAATTTCGATTACAAACTTCTTTATGAATTGATATGTTTTGGGTCACTGACTTCCTTCTGGCCAGCACAAGACAGGGCCTGCGCAGAGCTTATAAGTAGCCTTCGGGACAGATTGAATTTCACAAGAATAATTTTGTGACGAAAATTTTATAGTTTGAGAATTTAAAATAAAGTGTTTAAATTGTTATAAAGTGATGCTGATGGACATAGGCAATCCCGAGTCTTGTTTCTGGCCAATATTTAGTGGTCTATGGTTTTAACTGTAGTTCTTTTTGGGTAGCTTATTAGTTTAGACTGCTGGTACTTGCCAGTTTCTGTGTATTTCCCGGGACAGTTTCAATGGGCTTGTAATGTGTATTATTGTTTATATTGTTATTGAGTGGATAGTTATATATAAGTTATAGGTTTATAGAGCTAAAGTAATGTGTATGTGTTTTATTTTATTATGTGAATAACAATAATGTATGCGTTTTATTTGATTAACAACATATGTATGTGTTTTATTTGATTATGTGAATAACAATAATGTATGCGTTTTATTTCATTAAGAACATTATTATTATAAAAACACTATTAATATATTAGTTTTTAATTTTGGATTTATTAAGGTTGAGGGATCAAATTTCTCAAGATGCAAAACTCTTTTTGAGTGTAAAATTTCAGGAAAGGTTTGCACCTCTTCTTGACACTTGATAAGTCTGATTAAAATAAATCTAGACAGATTTTATTTATCTTGACGCTTGATAGATCCGAAATTAAAATGAATCTAAGCTAATTTTAATTCATAATATTTCCATCTCAATATTCTTTCGTAAATGTATTAAAAAAATATAAATGTGTTGTATATATTGTTTTTAATTATAATTTTTTTTTTTTCATTTATTTTTATGTGTTCATAATGTATTGAGGGGACTTAATAGCTTTAGTGAAGTTCACCCAAGTTCAACATTATTTCACTATATGTAAGATGTGAAAATTCATCAAAGTTCAACATTATTGGGCTGTTTGTAAGATGTGAAAATTCATTTCTAAATAAATAATTTGGCAAAAAAAGTTATAATAAGTCACACTGGGACTTAATAGCTTTAGTGAAGTTCACCCAAGTTCAACATTATTTCACTATATGTAAGATGTGAAAATTCATCAAAGTTCAACATTATTGGGCTGTTTGTAAGATGTGAAAATTCATTTCTAAATAAATAATTTGGCAAAAAAAGTTACTTAATAGCTTTAGTGAAGTTCACCCAAGTTCAACATTATTTCACTATATGTAAGATGTGAAAATTCATCAAAGTTCAACATTATTGGGCTGTTTGTAAGATGTGAAAATTCATTTCTAAATAAATAATTTGGCAAAAAAAGTTATAATAAGTCACACTTCTTTTTAAAATGTTCTGTTGCATTTTTTATTAGTATTTCAAGGTGATAACGTTGAACAATGGTGAAGTGGAGGTTGGTGTTGAGGCTGGGGATAATTTCATTGTACACATTGTGGGAAATAGCTCCACTATACACAATGTAGTGAATGTTCATTGCCGTACATACCTTCATTGCCTTGCCATTAATGCCTTGCTCTGCAATCGATGCTTTCACCACCTCGCCACTAGTACATTGTTGTTCCCGACAATGTTCATACAGAGCCATGCAACAAATCTATCTTGATTGATAGAGCTGTATTGTTTTTGTTTTTACATTCTTGTATGCTCTCTGTACAAAATTCTAGCTATATAATCAAATTAACATGTGATGCAGGAGAATTAGATTTTCCAAGCCATTAAGTCTTCGATGTGAAAAAACTTCAAAATGAGGTCTTGATTTTTGAGAATAATTTATATTCCTCTATGTAATAAATTGTGTTTTCCAAATTGGTATATTTTATGAGTTTTATAACTGATGAGTAATAGTTTTAGAAAAGTTATGGATAGACGAGATTTTGTCCATAAGGGAAAAACTAATTTACCTTGAAAATCATGAGAGATTTAGGGAATAAATCATGAAATCTTTAGGGAATAAATCATGAGAACTTTATGGAATAAATCAAGGAGTGATTTATGAAGTAGGAAACTCTACTTTTTTTCTAATTTTGTATTTAATCATTGTAAGCCTACGAGCAAGGCTAATGGTCAAATGAAAGTGAAATCAGAGCCTCATAGAGAGAAACAAATGTTTTGAGTATTTTTGTATGTACAAGTTTTGTTAATGAAATGAATTTTTATATTTTATTTGTATGGAGTGCCTATATACACGATTATTTAAGAATTCTTAAAATTTGGAATTGGTAGAATTAAGTGCCTATGTGTGTGAATTGGGCAGATAAATGTTATTGAAGATTTAGTGAAATTAAATTTAATGCATGTGTTAAATGTTGGAGACTAAAAATCATTGGTCAAATTGTTGATGAGAGATTTGCAGTTAATTTTTTTGTGAATTTTGTATTGAATTTAGTTATGGGTTATGTTGAGATTGTATGGAGATCTAAGTATAGACCATTGGATGAGTTGTGATAGGAAAAATTGATTTTCTTGCTATCAAGTAGTATCAGAGCTAGTTAGCTCTTTAGAGAAGAGAGACTGAGATGATTATGCTCTTTGAGATTGGAAGAAAGGTGTAATATTCCCTTTCTTGATCTGGTCAAAATGGACAGAATTTGTCCATGGTATTTAACGTGGTATTTTCTCATGGTGTTAGCCCATGTATTTGCCTTCGGTTTTCGAGGGAAAATAATAAAATAAAGTCTTTAGAGAGTCCATCAAGCCTATAAAAGGGGATATAAGTTAAACATTTGGATCATTCGTGTTTATCTATCTTGCTATGTTTTTCTTGAGAACTTGGCGTGGCCAGTTTCAGTTTGATCCCAGGGACAAAAACCCTGTGGTGTTATTTTGTATGGTGGATCCATCCAGGGTCCACGATTGTGCTTCAGTGCATTTATCTTCTCTTTGATAAGAAGTCGTATGTGCCATTGCAGGGGCTTGAAATTTATTGTATGACATGTACTATTTCTTCAGTTATTAATATAAATGAAGGCTGAATTCTTAAATTTGTTTTGTGTTGTTGTTTTTACTGCAAATTTTTTGAGAACATCTAGAGTGTATCAAATCTGTTAGAAATTTTGGTGTTTGGGATATTACAGTGGTATCAGAGTTGTGCACCCTGCCAGCCTGAGGGTTATAGTTCATAAATCAAACTTTTCATGCCGTAACTTCGGTGAGATTTCTCTGCACCCTAACCGACATTTACCCAACTTCGGTGGTACCAAGTACCACCCTAGCTGGTCGATTAATTATCTTATTTGGTTCGTGGAAGTGATTCTGGATTGGTTCTAAGACTATTGTACAAGATCTTATCATCCAAGGCCATCGAACCCTTATCAAATCTGAGTTCTATTTAGGCATTTTAGGATCATACGATTGAGAGGAGCAGGACCAAGTTTGTATACATCTTTTTTCCATTGTTGAAGATCTGCAAACCTGCATCGCCGAGATTTGTTGGTGGGGCAAAATCCCATACCGCAAAAGTTACTAGTCGTTGGGCCACACGAGGACTGTGTAGGGGTCACCAGGGCCGAATAGTCTCGCGATCAACGTGGGCAATGTTTTCGAAGGCAATAAAGGGTAATGACCACACACAAGCTTGTATAGGAAAAGTGACATATATATAGTCACCCAAGGAGTAGAAGCCTGGAAGGTTCCTTTAGGTACCCAACGCTTGAAGGGAGAAATGCGATCTATCTGAAAGCGCCCTCAAGGACGATCCCAGAATCGTTGAGTTCTAGAATCAGTGTTCCCTCCTCATGTAGACGAAATAACGGGGTTCTTTATAATCTATTGGAGCACACCAGCAGAAAGGATAGATCCAGTTTGCAAAGGGACGTAAACTTCCAATTAAAGAGGCTATAAGGGGAAACAACCTCATCCATAACAACGTTCTAGTCATTTAAGGAAAATTGAGCATCGGCTGGTTGGTTAATCAACCCCCATCACTTCACAACATTCATGATCAGTGAGGATTGAACACGGTCTCTGCAGTTCTTGTGGCACGGAAGAGGGTCGAACATTGTTTGAGGGCCACCGATTGCAACGAGTTGACCAACCGCTTACCATAGAGTCATCTACCTACATCATCGGCGGAGTCATCTCACTCTAACGTGAGCTGGAGGCTGTGGGGTAAGTGAATAAAGTTGAGGAGAAAGAAGGAAGGCTAAGTATGAGATCCAAGCCATAATGTGATCATTTTATTTTTGGAAACACCTCAGGAATTAACATAGTAATCCTCTGTGTTGCAATACGTCGGTGGATAAAAAATGGTAACAACTTCCAGATCATAAGCAAGAGCAGAACAACATGTCTTTCTCTCAGAAGTTCCATGTTATCCTTCAACAGTCAAAGGATATTCAGAAGGAAGATGTAAGAAGCAATTGTATCTTTGAACTTGGATCCAAATTGCAGAGAACAAAGTTAGACATAGATCTGCATAGGTTGGAGGAATTAGACACATGTCTGTCTAAGGTGGGGCAACCAGAATGGAAGAAATTTAGTTGGGCTCTCAAGCCATCCATGCTTGCATTGATACAACCCAAACTTTGGGAAAATCCTTGTGAAGAGGTCAAGCTCATAGTTTCTTCTTGTCTCAGCATAGTCATAGCTCTAACATCACCACTACTGCCATACAAAAATGATCTCATGAGAGATATACTGCTGTTGATAATAGAATCCTTTCGGGGATTGAATAACAACATGCTTCCAACCATTCAGAAACGGTGCAAAATTTTAAAACTCGTGGCAAAATTCAACTTTGGCACATTCATGTTGAATATGGAATGTAATGAGTTGATCTTTCAATTGCTCCAAATCTTTTACACCAGTTTTATATCAGTTCATTCAAACCATGTCAAAGCAAGCATGCAAAAGATTGTGTCTCTATTATTAGAAGGAATTGCTGACATTTGCAAGATACTAAGATCCAAATTGTTGACCATTTGGAGGAAGGAACCATAAGGATCACCATTTGCCTATGATCTAGTCGAGAAGTTGGTCAAGAAAAACATAAAATTGCTCAGAAGGGTGTTGACTAGAAAGGAGTTGAGAAGGATTGATGGAGGAAGCAAGAACAAAATCTGCAGCAAGAATGAACTGAGGAGGAGAGGACTATGCTTTATCTGCAAGGGACCTTGGGCCCTTAACCATTCATGTCCAGGTGATAAGGAGGCAACAAGGGTAGATCACGTGGATTCATCCATAGTTGGAATCACCAGTTTTCAAAAGAGAACCTATGAAAGATCCAAGCAGACAATTATAGATGGTGAACAACAACACCATGCTTTTCAGAGAAACTTGTAGGAAAAGCCGATGATAATCAATCAGCTTGATAAAGTACATGAGGAAAGGAAGGAGGGAATTCCTCCTGATGATAAAGTAGTTGAGTCTATAGATATCCAGGAGAACATCCATAAAGAGTATGGGCAATCAGGTATAGATAATAATCCACCAATACATCCATGTTTGACAATCAAAGAGGGTGGACAACTTATCCCCACATGTGAAAAAGGCCAGGAAGAAGACATTCTAGGAGAATCAAATGAGGAGCCAATAATAATAAACCGACATGATGAGCATGATCATGCAGGGTAGCATGACAAATATAGTATGCAGGATGAGCCATTTCTGGAGGGTCAAACAAAGGTTCAAGTTAAAGTTGTGGTCATGGGGCATCCGGTGCAGACATATACAAAGACATTCAACAGGGCACGAGAATTTCTAGTAGATGACTTCCGAGAAAGGATCATTCATTTCATGGCATATCTTATGATGTTGAAGCAGAGTGTTTGGACAGTCCGACACACTGTCTTATAGGATAATGGAAAAATTGAGGAGCTCCTAGGGGTATGTGCTGAATCAATGACCCAATTTTCTAGTGTTGAGGAACAACTCAAGTCCCTCACAAGGCAGCAAGACGAGTTACAGTTGGGAGTTCCAGAGTAGCTGCCCTCTACCGGAGTATATAGATAAGGCTTGCAACACTACAAAGCCCCCCTTATACATTGGGAAGAGCAAGGCAGAGTTCTCCAAATGCATCATGTTGGGTGACTGAGTGGAGTAGCATGAGTTGAGCGTCGAGCGACATGAACATAGTAGATTTCCAGGTATTCAACCTTCCCAAGGCATGGATTGGCGAGAAATTATGAACTGGTACTCTATTGATGGGTTGATTCCTAGGAGGACACTCACAGCCAAGGGCATATTGCATCTTGGGTCCTTTGGCACAGGAAGTGATGGAGGGCTGAGATTGTACCATAGCACACAGGTCCCAGGACTTAGGTGGCATTGGGATCCAGGAGAATCCATTGGGGCCAGGATTGGCAGGAGGATTGTTTGGGATCTAGATGAATATATCGAAGGAAGGATTGGTCAGAGGATCGTTTGGGATCCAAGTATCAAAGGATCCATTCAAGATCATGTAGCATGGAGGTATGGAATAACACACTGGGTTGTATGGGATATTGGTATCAATACTTTTGTTAAGGATAGCAGTGAATTTCTTGAGGGCAAGCAATCTTTGGGTAGGAGGATTTGTAATATTCCCTTTCTTGATCTAGTAAAAAATGGACGGAATCTGTCCATGGTATTTACCATGGTATTTTCTCATGGTGTCAGCCCATGGTATATGCCTTTGGTTTTCGAGGGAAAATAATAAAATAAGGTCTTTAGAGACTCCATCAAGCCTATAAAAGGGGATAGAAGTTAAGCATTTGGATCATTCAGGTTTATCTATCTTGCTATGTTTTTCTTGAGAACTTGGCATGGCCACTTCGAGTTTGATCTGAGGGATGAAAACCCCATGGGTGTTATTTTGTTTGGTGGATCCATCTAGGGTCCATGATTATGCTTTAGTGCATTTAACTTCTTTTTGATAAGAAACCGTACGTGCCATTACAGGGGCTTGGAATTTATTGTATGGCATGGACTATTTCTTCAATTATTAATATAAATAAATGCTGCGTTTTCAAATCTGGTTTATGTTCGGTGCTTTTACTGCAAAATTTTTGAGAGCATCTGGAGTGTATCAGATCTGTTAGAAATTTTGGTGTTTGGTGTTGGGCATGGAATCCCCCAAGACATGTTTTGGGGCTTAAAGCCCAAGTTTTGACCAAGTCTTTTGTAAAAGCTCTGCAAATTATGGGCGCAGAGCGTGAAGTTATAATAGAGTCACAAGGTTGTTCGCCCTCGATTTTGTAATGTAATGTCGGCTTGATAGATCTACCCATGGTCCACAGACCATGGGATTGTATAAATAGAGTGAGGCTCTAAGTGTATAGGATAGAGAATAGAATGGAAGTATGATAAGTCCAAGTGCTTGAGTCGAAGTGTACAATGTGTTTTTGGGTCGTAGAGTAGAAGAAAGCTCTGTAGTTGAGTGCACAGAGGCCTAGTAGTCCGCAACTGAGTGTGCGGACCCCTACAACTGAGTGCGCAGGGCAAGTCAAGTCTGTAACCATTGGAAGAATTAATAAAGAGAAGTTTACCATATTTCTGTGTTTCTGTTCCTGCTTTAATGTATGATTGGGTATAAATTGCAAGTGTACTGTTTATTTGTTGTGCGAACTCATATGATTGTTTTGTATAAATAAATATAACGTAAGACATCCATTTACGCGAAGGTAATTAACTGGTATAGGAAGATAAGTAAGATCTCAGGTGCGTCTTAGGGGAATAGCGCAGAGCGCTGCTCCAACAGTGCGGAAGCTCCACAACCCCCGGTTAGGGCTGCACGAGGGCAATATATATGGGCGCGAAGGCTTGGGAAGTTCGCGAAGCAACATGCGCGCAGAGACGAACAGTTGGACCAGTTGAACCTCTCAGACATCTCAAGGGTGCAAAAACCTAGTTCCAGCACCCTCCCATACTACTTCGGGTGAGACTTCAGTCCGCGTTTCCGAGACTGTTGTCGAAAGGGGCAGTAGTACAAGGATTTGTTTGGCTAATTAACTTCGAACTTGGGTCAGGCCCCAACGAGCCAACAAATGGTTCTGTTGCGGGGACCAGTATCTGCATAGAGATGTGTGATGTCGTATCGCTGGAATCCGACAAAAAAGGGAATTAAAGATTGGTTGGATAGAAAGATTCACGAGTTCGCGACGTAGGAAAAGAGGAATCCACGACTATCAAAGGAAGAATGGTTAGACTGCTACTTATACACAGAGATCCATGAAATTTTCTTCGCGTCTTTTCCTATTGAGCTATACGAGTGGATCGCGAAGCTAACAGATAGCCAAGGAAGGTGTAAACTCAACATACCTATTGTGTGGACTCCAGAATTGGTGCGCAGATTGGAAGCATCAGAGGATAAGATCGCACGCACTGTCGATCACTGGCTCGATCGAATCATAGGAGGATTCATCACCGAATTCGCGGTAGATACTCTAGTCAGTTATAGCGAGGCAGAACAACGATTCCTCAAAGGACTGCGAGGTAAGTACATTAAATCTTTGAACATTGGATTAAAATGCTACTGTGTGAAAAACGGGTTATGAAAATTGATGTTTGGGGCTACGTGAAGTGGGAGAATCTATAGAAACGAAGGTAATATAGAACTAGAAACTAGCCCCTTGATTTCACCTCCGTGAGGGGGCGAAGAAGAGCTCGCGAAGGTCTCGCCAAGAAGTGCGATCAATATGATAAGGCAGAGAATTCCGCGCATACCACCCCCACCCACACCACCACCAGTTTCACCGTCTTCAACCCCGTCTTCGCCCATACCACCTCTGCCACCACTGCAAAGCAGTATGGCGAGCGTGATAAAGCTACCAGTGTTAAAGGGAGTAGGGAATGAAGATCCAGACCAGTTTTGGTTCATGATAAAAGTTGTATGGGAAGCGCAGGGAGTCACGGATGACAATATAAAGAAGGAAACGTTGGTCAATGCTCTGCAGGATCGTGCACTGACTTGGTACATTAAGCATTCCAATGACAATTCAAATGCGGGGATCACGGATATCCAAGCTGCGCTAAACAAAGAATTTAGCAGGCCAAAATCAGAGGCACAGTTAATCATTAGGTTCAAGGAAATCACAATGCTACCAGGCGAGACCCCTTGGGAGTTGGATCAAAGACTAAAGTGCACAATTCGCGAAGCTAACACGACGTTAATAGATGGGCAACATCGTGAATGGTTTGTAGCATCGTTAACGACACATCTACGGAACGCGCTGTCACAACAGAGGCTAACCACTCAAGCCGAGGCCTTGGAGGTCGCGATGAGATTGCACGAGACCCTGATACAAGATCCCAACCTGGGAGTTCAGCAGATTCACGCAAACTTGTGCCTTTAGATGCAGAGTTTGAAACAAGACAATATCTTCTGTTCCATCGTCCCCAATATCAAAATTGTACAAACAACCTTTGTAAAATATGTGATAAAAATGTTTCATGCCAATCTGCTCTGCTAAACTCTGACCTACATCACACCCATCGATATGTTAATGTAATTATAATATCTACAACTACGCTCTACTGTAACCAAGATTCTTCCACATTCGCCATTTGCCATTGTCCCTTACCTGATCCGAGAAGTCACTTACCATGAGTATACCTTTGTAATCAGTGTCATTTTTTGGAGCGGTTAGTTCTTCTCTAAACAAATTTGGCTCCTGCTGCCAGTTATCCTTCCAAAACCGTGCAAGATTCCCAACTCTGATCTCCCAGAAACTGTGTTGCTGGACAATACCTCTATGCTCCCAAGCAAGGTTCCAAATGTGGGAGCCCTTGATGAGCCCTGGCATTCTGATATGATCCCTCTCCTGCCAATTATTTTCATATTTCTGCTTCCAAAGCTTTGCCTAAGGGGTTGTCGATTCCTTGAGCCACCTCCACCAAAGTTTTTCTCCCGAAACGCTGCTGAGGATTTCAAGGTCATGAAACCCCAAACCTCCATGGGCCTTAGGTTTGCAGAGCTTGTCCCAAGCTACCAACGCCCACTTCTTTTTCTCTCCCCCTTTGCCCCAAAGAAAATCTCATTGAATACTCCTGATTTGTTGTATAACACCTTTGGGAGTAGGGAGAGCTGAAAACATGAAAATGGGTATAGCCTGCAGGACAACCTTTGTAAGCACAAGATGCCCCGCCAAGTTCAAAGACCTATAGGTCCATTTCCTAACTTTATCCTAAAGTTTATTGGTGACCGATTCCCACACTCCCTTACTCAGAGGTTTGTCAGTAAGAGGCATTCCAACGTACTTGGAAGGTAATTGATCCCTTTGAAACCCAAGAATTCCGGTGAGGTTCCTTTGAATAGCAATGTCAGTATTGAAAAAAAACCTTTGATTTGTTAATGCTTACCTATGTACCAGCCGCCAAAGCAAAGTCGTTCAGGATTTGTTTGAAAGCTCTGGCTTCCTTGACCGTAGGAATGCCCTACAACATTGTATCATCCACAAATTGTTGATGAGTAGAGGCATCCCCATCCGGAGTAAGTTTCAGACCCTAGATTCTTCCTTCACCATTTTCCATTTTGATCTCTTTACCTAGTCCTTCCATCATGAGAACAAAGAGGAAGGGGGAGAGTGGATCCCATTGTCTGAGACGCATAGAAGGTATAAAGGTTCTAGAGGGAGATCCATTAAGTATAATTGAGAAAATAACTGAGGATACAAGGGCCATAACCCATCTTATCCAGTTTTGGTCGAATCCATAAGCTCTTAGCACTTCCTTGATGTACGCCCAACTTAGCTTATCATAAGCTTTCGCTAGGTCTAGTTGCATGATCATACCAACTTGCTTCTTTCTCTTAAGAGAGTGTACCACCTCGTGAGCTTGTATGATGTTGTTGAGAATCTGTCTTCCTTCCACAAAACCAGTTTGCTCCTATGAAACGAGAGCATGAAGAAGAGGCTTTAGTCTGTTAGCAATCACTTTGGAGATAATTTTGTACACCACATTACATAAGGCTATGGGTCTGAATTTGTCCGGTGTCATAGCTTTTTCCTGCTTTGGAATCAAAGCTATGAAAGAGGCATTAAGATCTTTCAAAACATCTTTGGATCTTATAGAGTCTTCCACAACCTCAAGGATATATTATTTTACTGTTTTCCAACAAGCTTTGAAGAAATCCACATTGAAACCATCAGGGTTAGGAGCTTTCCCATTTTTCATATCATTGATAACTCCACTAACCTCCTCTTCAGACACTGGCCTGTTAAGATTGTGGTTGTCTTCCCTAGTTACAGGCTTAGGAATGAACTTTGTGAATTGTTAATGAACCGAGATCTGTCAACGAGAGGCTCCTCTGCTATGCTAAGGAAGTGTTGAACTAGGATAGATTCTATTTCTATGTGTGAGACAAGCTCTTTCCCTTGGGAATCTTTAAGTTTGGAAATTCTGTTATGAGATCTGTGATCCAAGGTTGATCTATGAAAAAACTTCATGTTTCTTTCTCCTTCTCTAATCCACTACACCCTCGATTTCTGTCTCCATAAAATCTCCTCTTACATGCACCGCTCTTCCCAATCGTTCTGAAGAGAATCAGCCTGAATTTTCCTTTCCTCGGTAAAACCCTCTAAGATGTTGATCTGATTAATATCCTAGATTTTCTTCTCAACTTCTTTTTTGGCTTTAAAAATATTTCCAAACTCTTGTTTATTCCAATCTTTAAGCCTAGATTTGATGTTCTTGAGTCTCTGCTACAGTATGAACATTTTAGTGCCTTGAAAGGGCCTATCTTCCATCCACCATTTATCAATATTGTTGGTGAAGTCAGGGTGAGAGAGCCATATATTTTCAAACCTAAAGGGTTTGTTCCTTGGTGTACCCATAAAAGTAGCTTCCATCTAGACAGGCCAGTGGTCTGAGCCTCCGAAGGGAAGGATTAAAGCTGGCATATCAAGGCCTATCAGAAGGAGTTCCTCTGAGATTATGAATCTGTCTAATTTAGAGGCAACTTGAGAAGCTCCTCCCCTCTTATTATTCCAAGTAAAAATGCCATTTTCTATTTTTGTGTCCAGTAGCCCCATGTTATTCATGAAGTTCTGGAAGGAAATGGGGTCCCTGCCTAGTTTTCTTGTACCTCCTTTTTTCTCTGTAAGATATATGATCATATTGAAATACCCTACCAAAATCCAGGGCATATCAGGATGTCTCTCCCTCAGTTCCTTTAGGGATGTGAGAAGCTTTAGTTTGTCTTCTAGTTTTTTAGGACCATAGACATTAGTGATCATGTAAATCTCCTTATCCCCCAAAGGTTGAATCACCATCGATAGATAATTCCTAGAAGCTTCAACATCCAGGATTCCAAGTTTTTGAGGATAACCAACAAATTTGAAAAAGGAAAGGCAGTGGAGAAGAAGACTATTCAACAAAGGCAAATGTTGTATGAGAGAGAATGCATGCCCCCTTCTTTTGTCGTAATTTATATACCAAAGTTCTTTTTGTTGACATATTACCTTTTAATATTGTGGTAAGTGCTTAATGTTCTTCCTGATTTCATAACGACTTCATAACATGTCGAATACTTCTAGTACCATGCATCCACTGATACCGACCCATCACTTCGTTTTATCTCCCTTATATGTCGTATCACCACCCCTACCAGTGAGCTCCACTTACTCATTCTTCACTTATCAGTGCCGCTTCACAGTGTTGAACATACGTCTGCTCTTTGCCAGGCGTTTGAAATACAAAGAAACATGAGGATGAGGGCCTAGGGTCTAAGTGTGCATAGGATTTATTATAAAGCTTATGAAAGATGGGAGGTTAATCATTGAGTCGAGAGGATCATTCTACAACCCAATATGAGGGGATGTGTAAGTTTGTCTGTCTGTCCGTACCCCTTTAAAATAAAAATAAAAAATAAAAATTATGTTCTAGATCAAAAAATAATGTGGGCTAAAATAAAAAATAAAAATTATGTTCTAGATCAAAATATAATGTGGGCTATACAAGATAATCTTACATTATTTAAAATGTTTTTAATATTATTACATGGAGAAATAACAATAATATAAAATTTATAACAAAATAATATAAATATAAATATTTTTGATGAGGAGAAAAACAATAATATAAAAGTTATAACAAAATAATGTAAATATTTTTGACGAGGTAAGTAGCATTACCTCGAGGAATAGTCGCGTTTGAATTTGCAAGGAGTTAAAACTTACATCAAATATTGTGAGCACAATGTAAGATTGAGAGTAAGAGCATTTATTTTATTTACTTTTTATTTATTAATTTTTTTTCCTATCTATTAAGTTAATTTGAAATGATTTGCATATATCTTTAATAATGGTTGATGAATGATTATGATTAGGCTAGATTTATTTAATTTCGGATTTATCATGCATCTCGAGGATTAAATTCCTCGAGGTGCAAACTTTCTTTTTGGAGTGTAGAATTTGAGGAAAGGTTTGTACCTCGAGGGATTTGATCTCTCTCGGTTAGAAATCAAATACGGTTAAAAATCACATTTACACTGGAACCAATGCATTTAGTGCAAGCAATAAAATATCATTAGAAATCAATATCTACATTGAAATCTATCCATCTAGTGCAAGCAATCATATAGGATTCTAAATCACCATCTACAATGAAATCAATGTATCTAGTGCAAGCAATCAAATAGGATTATAAATAACCATCTACACTGAAATCAATGCATCTAGTGCAAACAATCAAATAGAATTAGAAAACATCTACACTGAAATCAATGCATCTATAGTGCAAGCAATAAAATAGGATTAGAAATCAACATATATACTAAAACCAATGCATCTAGTATAAGCAATCAAATATCATGAAAATCAACATCTATACTGAAATCAATGCATCTAGTGCAAGCAATCAAATATTATTAGAAATCACCATGTATGTTAAAATAAATGCATCTAGTGTAAGAAATCTTCTTTCCTCTCTCCCCCCTCCATTTATATCTATATCTCCCTCCATATCTTCTTCTTTGTCTCTCTATATCACCCCAAAACATACACACACTCTCTCTATCTCTCCCTTTTCACTCCCTCTCTCCTCCTCTCTCTTATCCCCCCTCTCTATCCCTTTCTCTCCCCCCATCAATCTCTCTCTCTCTCTCTCTCTCTCTCTCTCTCTCTCTCCAACCTTGTCGCTTTCTCCCTCCCTATCTCCTTCTCTCTCTTCCTCTCTCGCCCTCCATCTTTGTGTCTCCGTCTCTATCTCTTAGCCTTCTCTCCCTCTCTTATTGCTCTCGTTCTCTCTCTTCATTCCTCCTCTCCCCTCTAATTTAGTTTATCTCCTCCAATGCAAGAAATCGAATAGGATTACAAATCACCATCTACATTGAAATCAATGCATCTAGTGCAAGAAATATTCTTCCTTCTCTCCCCCCTCCATCTATATCTATATCTCCCTCCATCTCTCCTTATTTGTCTCTCTATCTCACCCCCCACAAGCACACATTCTATCTCTCTCTCCATATTTATTTATCTCCCCCTCTCTCTATCTCTCTCTTCTTCCCTCTCTTCACCTTCCATCTATGTCTCTATCTCCCTCTATCTCTCTTTTGTATTTCTATATCACCCCCAAAATATACACATTCTTTCTCCATATCTATCTATCTCTCCCTCTATCTTCCTCTCCTTTACTCTCTCTCTTCCCCTTCTCTCCCTCTCTCCCCCCTTCGATTTCTCTTCCCTTGTGCTCTCCTCTCTCCCTCTCTCTCCATCTCTATTATCACTCCCTCTCACTCTCTCCACCTTTCTCTCTATGTGTCTTTCTTCTTACATTCCTCTCTCATTCTCTCTCTCTCACATCCTCGCTCTCTTCCTTCCCCTCCCTCCCTCTCTCTCTCTCTCTCTCTCTGCCCTTCAAATCTGTCACTATATCCCTCCCTCTCTCCTTCTCTCCCCTCCTTCTCTCGATCTCTCCTTCTTTGTCTCTCTATCTCACTGCCAAGCATAAACATTCCCTCTATATCTCTTCCTTTTCACTCCCTCTCTCTCTATGTCTTTCTTCTACCCTCCTTTTCTCTACTCCAACTCCATCTCTCTATCCCTCCTTCTCACCTCCTTTCTCTCACTCCCTCTATCTCTCCACCTTTATCACTCTATGTCTTTGTTCTTCCCTCCCATATATAGCTAGAGTTAATATATATCATTATAATATAAAAAATATATATATTAAATTTAATATTGTATTAATTATAAGTTATTAATTTGAATAATATTCATATTATAATATATTATTAAAATTAGACTTAATAATAATATTAATCTTTCAATATTAATATTAATATTATATTTAATGATCTTTTCTATATGGCATAATGACAAAATTTATAATAAAACTACATCAAATGGATATTTTCTAGTATGACATCTTTTACATGGAAATATTTATGTGTATAGAGATTTTAATATATCTATAGGATATGGTTTTCTTTTTAAAAGTTCATTTTACAAATAATTAATTAAACGAAATATTAAAAGATTTTAAGGCAAGACTTTGGATTCTTTGTATTGAATTAAACGTTTTACTAAGATTTAAGAAATGGCATTGGCTTTAGTAAAGAGTAAAGATCTTTAAAATTTTAGATAATTTGGAATTTTAATGTCGTAAAAAATTTGGTTGAAGGTAAATTTATGATCCATTCAAATTCAACATATATGATAAAATAACTACTAAACACATGAGATAATTGTATGTATTTTATTTTTATTGTTATTTTTATTTTTTTATTTAAATGCATGAGATAATTGTATTGTAGTTTTTTTTTTAATATATATATATATGTGTGTGTGTGTGTGTGTGTGTATTTTCATATTTGTTTTGGGTCAACATTAATTTTTTCTATTTTCATTATTATTATTTATTGGAGAGACGAACATAAACATTATTTAGATTTATAATTTTTCTTTATTTTATTTTATTTTTTATTTTTATGTTGGTCGACATTAGTTAAAATTCAACTTTGAGCACGAACATACTTACACATTGGGGTCATGTTTGGCTGTAGAATGTGCCTCTCAGTGCAATTACAGGGTTATATTTGATAAGGGTGTCTATTCTTGAGATCTAGCATAGTTGTAACTTTGTAATTTTTAATTATTCACTTCAAATTCAACTCCACCATTAATTGGATTCGAGATTAGTATTACACCTATTTTTCAGATAATTTTTTTTACTATGTATCCCTCTTATGTATAATGAACAATCATTTTGCTTGTTTCAACATATGCATTTATGGTACTTGTTGGTGTACATTGACATTACTTAGCTTTAGTTAGTTTTAGTGCTGGCATGTGGTTTGCATGCACATTAGCATAGCATAAAACACACTTAGCTTTAGTTAGCTTTAGTTACTCTTAGTGCGTGCATGCAGTTAAGTTTAAATTAGTTTCTTTATATATTGGTTCTCTTATCAATATTGAGATGTCAAATTCATTCCCTCTTCCAATTTTCTTTTCAATTCTCGCAAGTTTATGTAATTATTATCCAACTAGGTCCTTACTTGTGCTATAATAATTTTACATGGTATTAGAGTTGTGAAATGCCTAGAGAAGGTGATCCAAGTGGATGTTGGTGGCCACCCTCCTATTCCACTTGGAACAACACCAATATCTCTTTTAGTTTTTCAGTTTCATTAATTGTAGCACAATTTACTAGTTTTTGGCATTTTTTCGGGTCCTAAACTTCCGGAGTTGTTTTGATGCCCTAAACGACATTTTTTTGGGAAAATTGGGGCAAAAATGGGTCTTCAATCAATGTTTTCCACTCAAAAGTTGTATTCCTCGGATAGATCTTTAAACGAGGTATTTTTGGGTGTCAAATGGAAATTGTATGCCAAACTTATGACCCCGAGAAGTTGATGTACCAATTTACCTAAACACGGCCCATAGTTTTGGCGCTTCATCACCTAAGATTAGGTTTTTGGATGTTTATGATTTTCCATTATTTCTCAATAATAAATAGGCCTTCAAGCCTCATTTTAACACAGTTCAGAGGCATGTAGCTGCCACATCTCTTCTCAAAGATAAGCTACCATCACCCAAGCTAGTCTTATTTCCATTCTGTTTTTGAGCATATTTCAGTATTTGATATTATTGAAATGAAGTGTTATTTTTGTTGCATCTATGTATTTATGGTTATATCTGTAATTTGTTGCGTTCTTGTTTAAGTTCGGATCAAAAGGTGTGTAGATTTTAACCCTATACAGAAATTACTTGCATACGAATTCTAAAACACATAAAGTAAACAATGCGAGAGCATAACACATAAAACACATATACACAGAGATTTTCCCCTGGATCCCAAAACCGGGACTACTAGCTTGATTTTTCATTATGTTCCTTTCAATGTTACAATACATATTTATACATGCCGAAGCATACAATACCATGGACCGAAAACCATCGCGTCCAATACCATGGACCGAAAAACCATCACGTCCAATACCATGGACCGAAAACCATCGCGTCCAAAAAAACATGTGCGAAAATCATGCACAAAACCATAGGTGGGTCCGCCCAACCTAACATAGGTTCCAAAACCAAAATTTCTGGGGCACTGCCCCAAGACCCCATAAAGTGGGGTTACGGGTGCCCTTCAAACCCCCTGTTAACTATGTGGAAAGAATATAACACAACCCAACATTCTCCCACTTGTTGTTTTCTTTTCACAGGGGGCCACAAGAGAGCTTAGTCATTTTCCCAGCCCTGAAATGCCCATTGTCTCTCTACACCAAGAGAACTTCTCAGAGCTCACAGATTTTGTCAATGCATCTGCAGTATTCTTCAAAGTGTCCACCTTTACCAACAACACCTTTTTGTCTTCTATCATATCCCTCACAAAGTGATACTGAACATCAATGTGCTTTGTCTTTGAATGATATGCAGGGTTCTTTGCTAAGAAAATTGCACTTTGGCTGTCACAGTCTATCCTTATAGCTTCCTGTACTAACCACATACTTGAACACAAACTCTGCAACCAAACTGCTTCCTTGCTTGCATGAGTGGCTGCCATGTATTCTGCCTCTGTAGTTGATAGTGCCACTACAGATTGTTTCTTACTCATCTAGCTGACTGCACCTCCAAATAGGTTAAACACATACCCACTTGTAGATCTTCTCTGATCTAGATCTCCAACCCAGTCTACATCAACAAAGCCACGAATATCCAACACTCTGTCCAATCCTGGTCTTCCTTGGTAGCACAGACCATAATCACTAGTGCCACGCAAATACCTTAAAACCAGCTTCACTGCTATCCTCCTTTCTTAGTTTTGACATAAACCTGCTCAATACTCCCACTACATGTGCAATGTCTGGTCTAGTACAAAACATTGCATACATCAAGCTACCAACTGCACTTGCATATGGAACACAGGACATGTCCTCTTCCTCTTCTTGTGTCTTGGGACATTGTTCAGCAGATAACCTCACACCTACAGGAATAGGAACCTTCACCGGTTTACTATCTTGCATGTTAAACCTCTGCAGTATTGTCTCAACATACTTCCTCTGGTTTAACCATAGCTTCCTCTTTGCCCGATCTCTTTTAATTTCCATGCCCAAAATATAGTTTGCAGCACCAAGATCTTTCATGTCGAATTTGGAGGACAATTAGGTCCTCAAATCCTGGATAATTTCTTTGTCATTTCCAACCAACAACATATCATCCACATACAAGACTAGATAAATAACACGGTCACCAATTAATTTAAAATACACACAGTGATTTGCTTTTCTTCTGGTGAAGCCAAGTCCCCGTATAAATGTATCAAATTTTTGATACCACATCCTTGGTGACTGTTTTAATCCATACAGAGACTTCTTTAACTTGCATACCAGTTCTTTCTTACCCGTCGCTGCAAAGCCTTTAGGTTGCTTCATGTAGATTTCCTCTTCCAGATCCCAGTGAAGAAATGTTGCCTTCACATCCATCTGTTCTACCTCAAAATCAAAAGCAACAACAATAGATAAAAGTAATCTAATAGAAGTAACCTTGGAAACAGGAGAAAAAATATCACCAAAATCAATTCCTGGCACCTGGGAATAACCTTTTGCTACCAACCGAGCTTTGTATTTCTCCACTTTTCCTTCTGCATTTGTCTTCTTTTTGAACACCCATTTTCTGCCAATGGGTTTCCTTCCAGCTGACAACTCCACCAGATCCCAAGCCTTTTTTTGTGCAAATATGCCATTTCATCAACCATGACCTCTTTCCAGAGTTTTCCATCCTCTGAATCTACTGCTTCCTTCACAGTTTTGGGATCATCGTCAGTAATAGATAAAGAAAAATTTGAACATAAAGCGGATGGACTATACCTTTTAGGCTGCCTTCTTTCTTGAACTGATCTTCTCACAACAAGAGTTTGTGGCTCTTCATCTTCTGATTCCTCCTCTATTGTAGAGTCCGATTCTTCCTCCTTTAGCTCAAACTCTATCTTCTCAAGTTCCTTTTGTTGGAATTCATGTTTAATAACGTCTTTCACCTCTCTGAACACCACAACTCGGTTGTACGCAACCTTCTGTGTGACTGGGTTCCAAAGCTTATAACCCTTTAAACCATCCTTATACCCAATAAAGATGCACTTTTCAGATTTACTATCCAACTTGGTTCGTTTCTCCTTTGGAACATGTACATATGCATCACATCCAAATACCCTTAGATGTGAAAGAGAAGGTTTCTTACCAGTCCATACCTCTTATGGAGTCCTATCCTCCAATGCTGATGAAGGTGACCTGTTGACCAGGTAACATGTAGTATCCACCGCCTCTGCCCAGAATTCTTGTCCTAACCCAGCACCATTGAGCATGCTTCTTGTCCTTTCCATCAACGTCTTATTCATTCTTTCTACAACTCCATTTTGCTGAGGTGTATATGGAGTAGCCTTCTGTCATGCTATACCACACTTCTTACAGAATTCTTCAAATTCCTTACTGCAAAACTCTCCACCGTTATCTGTCCTCAGCACCTTTATCTTCTTCTTTGTCTGGTTTTCCACCAGAGCCTTAAATTCTTTAAAGTTGTCAAAGACTTCAGATTTCTTCTTAAGGAAATATATCCATGTATTCCTTGAGAAGTCATCTATAAATGATACATAGTACACAGACTTACCCAGTGATGGAACCTTCACAGGTCCAAACACATTACTGTGCACAAGTTCTAATACATGTTTCACCCTCTTACTACCAGAGGGGAAACTCACCCGATTCTGCTTCCCATATACACAATTTTCACAGAAATTAAAATCTAGAGAGCTATTACTCATATCTTCTACCATACCTTTACCATGAAGTATCCAAAGGCCTTTTTCTCTAATATGTCCAAGCCTTTGATGCCACAGCATGGTCTTCTCTCCAAAGACCACTAGATTTTCTGCTCCACTTTCAAGAACCACAGAACTATTGCACCCATCAATAATAGTGCTACCTTGCAGCTTGTATAGAGTTCCAATCTGAACTCCCCGCATCAATACCAGTGCTCCCCGAACCATCTTGCAGGTATCCTTCTCGAACACTATTTTTACACCTGCATCATCCATCTTGCTAACAGAAATCAGATTTCTGGCTAGTGTAGGAATATGTAGAACACCTGGAAGCGTTCTAACCCTTCCACCTTGCAACTTCAACTTTACTTTTCCGCGACCAACGATTTTAGCCTTCCTGTCATCCCCCAAGAAGACATCACCACCATCATATTTCTCATACTCGCAGAACCACTCTCTATGGGGAGTGAAGTGAAAGGATGCACTTGAGTCAATCAACCATGCCTCATGATCTACATGTGTACTTGAAGAAGCCAAGTACACATCTCCACCTTCATCTGAGGTGGTTTTCGCCTCTACAGAGGGAGCCTCATTAGATCCCTTTCTTTGTCAGGAGCTTTAGATTTACAGTCCCTTCTGTAGTGCCCTTCCTTTCCACATTTCCAGCACACCACCTTTACAGGTTTTCCTGGAGATTTAGATCTCCCTTTAGATTTAGATCTCCCACTCGATGACTTATTTTTGTTTCTGTTCTGAGTCCGCCCTTGTACAGACAAGGCATCACCATTTTGGCTCTCCATATTTTTCCGTTTCATCTCCTCCGTTAGCAAGGATGAGACTATTTCATCAAAATGCAAGGCAGTTGCATTGCTACCTATTGCAATAACCAGACTATCCCACGAATATGGTAGAGAACACAACAAATTGATGCACTTATCTTCATCTAAAATTTTAATATCAACAGATGCTAACTGACTTACCACAGTATTAAATGCATTCAGATGCTCTGTCACCGAGTCTCCATCTTTCATGCTCAGGTTATACAGCTTTTTCTGCAGGAACAATTTATTCACCAGAGACTTAGATTGGTACAAAGTCCGTAACTTGTCCCACAAAGCCTTCGCGGTAGCTTTCCCTGATACATTCAGCAATACTGAATCTGAGACACATAATCGTATTATGCTCTTTGCCTTCTGATCCAACTTCTTCCATTCTTCATCGGGCACTCCCATTGGTTTAGTACCCAGATCTACCGCGATACACTAGTCTTTAACCACCAACAGATCCTCCATCTTGATTTTCCACAACTCAAAACTCTGACCATTAAATTTCTTGATCTCTATCTTTCCACTGCTCGCCATCTTCTTTCACCACCATAATCAATCTCGCAGATCTCCCACTGAACAAGGTCTACCACAGGCCCGAGCGAAACCCCTCAACAACAAAGGCATCCCCTTGAAGCCAAAACGCTCTGATACCAAATGTAGGTTTTAACCCTGTACAGAAATTACCTGCATACGAATTTTAAAACACATAAAGTAAACAATGCGAGAGCATAACACATAAAACACATATACAAAGAGATTTTCCCCTGGATCCCAAAACTGGGACTACCAGCTTGATTTTTCATTATGTTCATTTCAATGTTACAATACATATTTATACATGCCGAAGCATCCAATACCATGGACCGAAAACCATCGCGTCCAATACCATGGATCGAAAAACCATCGCGTCCAATACCATGGATCGAAAACCATCGCGTCCAAAAAAACATGTGCGAAAATCATGCACAAAACCATAGGTGGGTCCGCCCAACCTAACATAGGGTCCAAAACCAAACCCCATAAAGTGGGGTTACGGGTGCCCTTCAAAACCCCTGTTAACTATGTGGAAAGAATATAACACAACCCAACAAGGTGCATGAACAATATTTTGCAGGTTTGAAGATCAAAGCATTGGAAGCTGCTAGGAGCTTTGATTTGCAGATCAAAATATTGGAGAATTGTCACAACTTCCAAAAGGTAAAAGGGTGGAGTTTCCATCTTCAACTATTCGCACTTCATACTAGGTGCTAGTGGTTGGAAAACAAGTTCCCAATTTCCACCTCCAAGGTGCATTATTATGCTACCTATGCCACCTTCGTGTTCCTTCAAGCGAGTGTGCCAAGATGATTTGGGAGGCGCACTTCATTCGGGTCACAGGACACTTTAGTGTGGAGAAAATTGTGATCGTACTATAGAAGTTCTTTTATTGGCCAAAACTCTAACAGGATGTTCGAAATTATATCAAATCTTGCATTGTTTGTGCCATCACCAAGCCAACCATCGAGAAGTAAGGCATATACACTCCTCTACCTACTCCCAACCAGCACTGGGAATCCATCTCTATGGACTATCTGTTTGGCCTCCCTTCTACCAAGCATGGTAAAGCTTGTGTATTTGTGGTCTCGAACAAATTTTCTAAGATGACTATATTTGCGGCATGCAATAAGAGTATCAAAACAAAGGACACAACCAAGCTCTTCTTTGAATGCGTGTGGGTACATTTTGGGATCTCGCAGACCATTATATCAGATCGGGATAACAGGTTCCTGAGCACATTTTGGTCGAGCCTCTGGACACTATTGGACACCAAGCTCACCAAGATGACTACATTCCATCCCCAGACTAATGGCCAAACACAGGTCATCAACAAGATGATAGTACACATGAACTGCATGTACAACTCCAAGCCACCACGAACCTAGGATGAGAGTTTTCCCTATATGAAACACAACTATAACAAAGCTCTCCATGTCTCAATTGGTCATAGTCCCTTTCAAGCGGGTCTGGGATTTCAACCATTGTGTTTTATTGATGTCTGCATGCCTCATGTGACTACACAGACAAAATCCACACATGTATAGTTCGAGGCTGATAAAGAAACCATGTTTATTGAACTCATCCAACACATCCTCCAGTAAGTTCATGACATCTTGGATAAGTCTAATGCCAAGTACAGGTAGTGACATGATCAACATTAGGTACCACACAAGTTTCAGGTGGGTGACAAAGTTTGGTTGCATTTGCAGAAAGAACCCCTTACCGGAGCCCATCAGAAGCTCATGCCACTCTAATATGGGCCTTACACCATCACCAAGTTTGTGGGAGACAATTATTTTGAGCTCAACATTCCCCCTCCTTGGCCTACACCCAATGTTCAATGTGGACCACCTTCGACCATACTTTCCACCATTATTAGACACATTAGACATGTCAAAACAACTCACACCAATAAAGATAAACCCAGATTGTATAAAATAGGACACAAAATATTGGATCATGGACACGTAGGTCAAGAACACTCATCGACTAAAAATCTAACTGTATTAGGTTGTCAAAGTTGACTAACTCCTGCACCAATGCAAGTGGCTCATCAAGGACCAAGTTCAGCAAAAGTTTCCCCATCTCATGGAGACACTCAACGCGATGGGGACCATTGCTTCCTAAGGGGGGGGGGGGACTGATCCAAGTGGATATTGGGGACCACCCATCTATTCCACTTGATTGTTTCTTTCAGTTTCCCTTATTGTAGCATAATTTACTATTTTTGGCAGTTTTTTGGGTCCTGAATTTCTGAAGTCATTTTTTGGAAAACAGTCAAATTTCTTAACCTATAGAAAGGGCGTTTTAGTCAAAAGTTGTATTCCTTGGATATTTATTTCTAATGAGGTATCGTATGCATCAAACGGAGATCGTATACCAAATTTACGACCCCGGGAAGTTGATGCACCAATTTACCCCAACGAGGCCCACCAAATTTTGGTGTTTCATCTCCTAGGGTTAGGTTTTTGGATGTTTAGGGTTTTCCATTGATCCTCAATAATAAATTAAGTCTTCAAACCTCATTGTAACATAGTTCAAAAGGCATGTATCTGCCACATTTATTCTCAGAGATAAGCTACCATCGCCTAAGCTAGTTTATTTCCATTGAGCATGTAAACAATTTTCAGTACTTTGTTACTAATGAATTAAAGTTTTTTTTTTCATTGTATATTTGTGTTTTTGTTCATATCTGTATGTCATTTCGTTCCTTCATAAATATGGATCATCCATATCCATGCATTTAAAACAACAATGTTCATTTTACCAGGGATGTCTCATTCCTCGACATGAGAGTCATAGGCATACACTTATCTTTGATAGATTGGTCCAAACAACTAAGATTGGGTCTCCAAATCTCTACCCAACATTAGAAACACTATGACCAAGTCCTTTTTGTATTAGTGACCCCTTCCAGAGCTTGAGGATAAATGCTTAAGGGATTAAACAATTTCTTCTAGTTGGAACAAGGAATCCATAAAACCATCCACCTCCACCCACCAACTACATCATTTTTTCAATATCTCATAGGGAATATATAGGTCCACCACCTCCACCCTGTATCTACTCCAATAAGAATTTCGGCTCTACCAGTACAGGCTAGAAGAGGGAATCTAGAGGCTCACCAGCTCCACCCTAAACTGAATGAGGGACTTTAGAGGCTTAACACCTCCACCCTCAAAAAGTCCTTAACACAGTGGTTCCACTTGATCCTGGGAATCTAGAATCCACTATAAAAGATAGAAAACAAGCAAAGGAGGTCTAAGGAATTCTCCTTGCTAGAATCCAAGGAGCAAGCCTCCACCCAAGATGTCAAGGGAATCCAAAGAATACCATCTCCACCCTCGAGTCTTACAGGGAATCAAAAGACTATTTTCCTCACCTGGAAGATATTCTTCTACCTCCCAATGGTAATTGAATGGTTGATATACTCCTTGCCTTCTGGTAGTGACACAAAGCTATGTGCTCTTTTCCTCTTGTCATATGATTTATTTCCTCATCTACAACACAACAAATGCTTCTATGAACCTCTCCCTAAGGATTTATTTCCTTTTTTCGTGTTCCCCTGAGATTATTTCTCTATTGTCTTACATTCTCTCTATTGTTCTCCCCTCACTACATACTAATGCTCTCTTTACAAATGCCTCCTCCCCTTGCAGTGTGATTCTCGATACCCCTTCCAGTTCCTTCCTCGCAGGTCCTTTCTATTATGTTGCAATAGTTTTGATTACGTGGCCAGGCATTCTTATCGCCTCTGGCTTCTCCTCTCCGTCACGGTGGTTCTTATCTCCGAGTAGTGGTGAGGATGTTATTGTGTTATCTCCCTACCCCACTCTCTCATTGGTTGACTTCAACTGTCCCTGTTTCCAATGCAACCCATCCTTCTTAAAAAAAATTTCCTCTCTTCCTTGTGGAATTATCCAACGCAGACATGACATCTGTTGTCCTTCTTTCATGCTTAATTAATTTATAAAACCAATACATTTAAGGCGCACCTGCTAGCCCTTCAATGGTTGTCACGAAACCAATCCAGGTTCCATCAAATCCCAAGCAATCTCCTTCCTCAAACTCTAGAATCCATGTCCCAATTCTTGTCCTTTTTAATTTATAATCAAAATACATGAATGTTTACAATTGTTTGTAAGAGGGGAATTTTCCCAAAGGGGTTGTTTTAGTATTAGTTAGGGAAATTGGATTAGTTTTATGAGATGTCTAGTTGGTCAAAGTATCTTCCAAATTCCCAAGGTTAATGTACCTTTTAAGATCCCTAGGGATGAGTGCCATATGAGATGATGGGGCCAACCTTTGCAGATGGATGATAGTCAATGCACCTCTTAAAATGAGCCTTAGGGCCACATATCTCGATAGGTTTCGAAGGTCATCGAAATGGAGGTAGTTATATTTACATTTCCCTAGAGATGGTCTCTTCATAACTACTTTAGTCACATCATTATGAATGAATCATATGCTAGTTAATTGTAGTTACAAAGGGACTTATGCCATAGTTGAAGATTTATGTGTCATAATGTCAAGAGTGTGAATGGTGTGATGGCAAAAAAGTGTGGAAAACGAAGGAGAGAAGAAAACCATTATGAGCGACATGATTTGATACATGAATGTGTGTCCATGTTGCAAATTATGCATTTAAAAAAAATATAGTCAAGAGCACATGGAATGGTAGTGCCCTCTTATGCATATTATTATGAATATAAAAATAACTACATATTGTGTAAATGTTAATTAGTCACATGGGCATGCATACATGAGGGATGACATGGTAGAGGCTTTCATGTGAAAATTATATATATATATATATATATATATATATATATATATATATTTTGAAGTGTTTGCATGGAGTCAAGATCTTAGGGAGAACGTGAAGAACATTTAAGGCTCCATTCTATTGGTTTTCTCCATTTTCTTTGGGGTAGATCTCCTGTTGATTTAAGGTGAGAGGAGAGTGTTGTATTAACTTGGAGTTGTGATGGAAAACTTTGGTAGAGTGGGTATTGAGAAACATGGTTGGGTGAAGAATTGCCGCTTTTTCCTTTTTTCAGTGGTTATTGATTTATAATTAAATTAAATTTTTTTTATAAGTTTTTCTTAATAAAATTAAGAACATAAATTTAAATAAATTTACTATATGAAAGGTTAATAATTAAAAAAAAAATACATGAGATAGAATATTTAATTTTTAGTTAATTTTTATTTTTTAATTTATAAGTTAGTTTTGTAATAATAAATTGTTTTTTTGGTAGGTAAGTACCCACAGGTGATTTGAACCAATGACCTATTGCAAGGAGTGCCTTAACAATGCACCCATTCAACACCAATCCAAAGCCCGGTGGGCTCTGTAATAATAAATTGTTAATCATATTACTAAATTTAAATTTTATTTTTATTAGATAAATAATTAAGTTAATTAATTATTACAGTTTTTATAAAAAGTTATTATTTTTCATATGTTGTATTTATTTTATTATTATTTATTAGTTAATAGTATTGTTGAATATTACATTTCTACATGGTATGAATAGAGATTTTACTTAAATTTAAAATTAAGATAATATTTTTATGGTATAGTCTAATTTATAGACGAAATATCTTTTTCAAGGGAATTCACTAAAATCTGACGATACAATTTCAATATTTTGTGTCGTTTAAAATATGTTTTTGAATGTATAAATGGATTCAACACCCTGAAAAATCAATATTTTGTGTTGTTTAAAATATGTTTTTGAATGTATAAATGTATTCAACACCATGAAAAACCCTTGGGGTAGAGGAATTATGGAGATAAAACAATTTAAACTCAAGTTTTTAAAAATCTCCATAAGATTTTGATTAAAATTAACCAAAAAAATGTAAAGTCATTTCCTCTATAAATTAGACTACGGACTATTTTTATTATCTTATTATTATTATTATTTATTTTGTATTATTACTTTTCATATTTTGTATTTATCTTATTACAATTTATCAATTAATAATATTATTATTTATCTTATTATTATTATTTTCCCTAAATTTAAAATTATAATAATATTTTGCTATATTATTATTATTAATTTTGTACTTATTACTTTTTCTATTTTCTATTTATCTTATTATTATTTATCAAATAATAATATTGTTGAATATTGCATTTCTACTTACTATGAATAGTGATGTTGTCTAAATTTCTTTTGTTTTAATTTCTCTGTATTCATCCCTTTTAGTCTTTTTCTCTATATTTATGATAAATAGTAGAAGCAACTTATTTTCCCTCTTGGAGGTTGTGTCTATTTAACATTAAAGTGTTGAAATGTTAAATGTGTGTTGGTTTTTTTAATAGAAAGTGCCATGTAATTTTATTCATCAAATAAGAATGAAATTACATTTTATATATGTGAAATCATACTCCACAACTATGTAATGTAAAAAAGAACTAATACTATTAAAAAACGAAACCCAAAAAGACTAGCCTGAAGACAACAACAAGAAACATTCTTGGAGGAAATATGCTACAGATTTTAGACAATCATTTTTAAAACCCTAGGGTCCACATAAGAATGACAAACCTTAGGGCATAGAAAGGAAAACATTGCAAAAACAAAGGTAACAAAAAGACCCTCACGAAACAAAAAGATTGTGAATACTCCCACATATTACGAACAAGGTTCAATGACCCATAGGAAAAACCCCAGGAAAAAATATAGTTGGGCACAAGTTGCCCTGAAAGCCAAAACAAGCAGCGCAAAACTAGACATCGAATGTATACCAGATAGGGAAACAAACCCAAGAAATAAACATGCGACATCATCAATGCAAACAAACACAAGCGCCAACCGAAGAGGGCACCAACAACGACAGAGAGAAGTTGACCGACAACACTACAAAGCAGAACCCCAAGCATTTCCCAACTCGAACCAGAATATTCGTAGTAATAGGAGAAAGACCCCGAAGAAAGTAGAGCGCTGCAACAAAACACCCATGCACGCAACAAAGAGTCCAATACATAAAACGACAATGACAACACAAAAAGAAGATGAAGACTTAACAAATAGACAGACAAAGGCACAAAACAGAGGGATGGGGCGGTTAGGGATCAACCCCCCAAACTTCCGTTCCCTCAACTCCTTGAATAACAACTCATGTCCATTATTTGTTTAAATGTTAAACTAGTTGTGTGTATAATTCTTTATTTCCTTGTATTGAGAGGTGCTTTACAATTTCGAATAGGGACACAGGCACTTTACAGTTTAGAATAAAAAGCACAAAGGTGTTTTGCAATTTAGAATAGGGAATTGAGCGACATTTCACAATTTAGTAAGGAGAGCATTTCAATACAAGAGAGATGTTGTAATGTCTATAAATACATATAAACACTTAAATATCAGCTCAATAATAAATAAATAAAACATAATAAAAAATATACTCAATCAATTAAAATTAAAAAATCAAAATATATAAAAAACATAAATTAGTTTAAAACATAAAGTTTAAACCATTAGAAGTGAGCAAATTAGCCATTGCTGAAGAAATTAAGAAAATAAAGATCCCCAGTAACAAAATTTATGAGGAACCCAACATATTTAAGGTTTTGATACACAACAATATTTTATGTTTTTGCAATTATAATACTATTTCTTAAATAATATTCTTTTAGCCTTTTAGCCGTAGTCTAGGAGATTGCTTTTTTGGCTTGAAAATTATGGAAATTCTGGCCATATTTTGATGAAATTCGGATGGAATTTTTCAAAATCTTATTTATAGCGGTTAATCTTCAATATTTTTGGTGCCTTAAGTTTTTGATGGTGCCCAATCCATTTTCACTATCAAAATTATTATTAAACACTTCTACTCCATGATTTTTTGAAATTTTTTTGGCCAGATTCAAGCCACTTTTAGCCGTCCACACAATTCCTCCACCTCCGTAAACTCCATTACTTTATACCATCTACTCATTTTATTACAAATAATAACAAACCAAAAATTAACAAAATATTTTAATATAAAATATATGTAACATTTAAAATTTTTACATTTTTTTGACTGCATAGAACCACTAAAATATTATTTTCACCTAGGAAATAAAAAATATCTCAACAATCCATTATTGTATTCTTGTTAATGAAAAGTTGTCTTACCTAATCGTTATTATATTCTTATTAAGTGACATTCTTGAAAAAAAAATAACATATAAAAACAAATATTCAATTTTACTATTTTATAAACTATATATTTAAAATAATAATTTAAAATTTTAATAAAATCCTTAAAAAACACGGTAATCAAATAACTTTAACTCTCAACCAAATTCCCAATTTCTGCTCTCGTCACCCATTTTTGGATTATATTTAATTATTACATAAATAAATAAAAATAAAATTGTTACTAATAATGGTTTAATAATTATATATCCATTGAAATGGAAAAATAAACTATAATTATAATATCTTATTTGGTTAAAATTTTAATCTCAGTCATATATAAAAGGTTTCAAAATTGATAAAATCCAAAGTTTTTATGAAGATCAACTAAGAAAGTGAACTTTGTGGATAGTATTGGATGGATACCTCTCACGCGTTAATCAACGGGAATTAACAGTATGTGAGACACATTTGGAAAGGTAGTTGTGTATTAAATTTTATTTTCATAATATATAGCTACTAAATATTTATTTTAAATGGTAAATAATTTATTTCACTTCGTTAACAAATTAAAAAAACAAATATTAATTTCACAAATATTTATTTTAAATGGTAAATAATTTATTCCACTTCGTTAATAAATTAAAAAAATAAATATTAATTCGTACATTAAGTAGAAATAGAATTACACATTGACTTTTATAAGTAGGTTGTAGAATAATACGCTAAAGAAACAGCGTAAGAACATTCTATCCATATTTTTATGACAGAGGAGAATCATGAAAACTCTTGAGTCTCACTACTAAGATGTAGCAAAATTAAAAATGCTACCATGATATAACATTATGTAAAAACTTTTGTAGCACATGTAATGATTACATGAATCAAAACACACATAGAGAGGTAAGCATCTAAAGGCATCCAAATTAAAAGATTAATGAATAGCAATTATCTGGTTTTCTTCCATAATCTTGTTTAGATCACCTTCAGAGTCTTGCGTCAACATTTAAAGGCATCCAAACCAAAAGATTAATGAATAGCAATTATTTGGTTTTCTTCTATAATCTTGTTTAGATTATCTTCATAGTCTAAACACTGTGAGGCATTTTTTCCATAATTTTGTTTAGATCATCTTTATAGTCTAAACACTGTCAGGCATTGGATAAACTAGTGTTCCCTGTGTGTTTCACGACATGTGCTTAACTGCCTCTCGTGGATCCATCAACTGTGCAGATGTGTTTGTTTACTAACACCTACGGTTTTGGTGGAACGATAATCGTGATTCCAACAAGTGGTATCAGAGCCAAAGGTCTTGAGTTCGAATCACACCTGACTCGTTCTCCAGAGAGATTGTTGGACATTGGGTAAACCACTTTATCTGAAAGCAATACATGCTACACCAAGTTGTGTTGTGTAGTCATACATTTTATATTTCTCAAATTTTTATTTTTATTTTTTTTCCAAATAATTTTTATATCATATTTATTCTAAGAGAAATACAAGTTTTCAAATTTAGTAATTTAAGTTTTCAAATTTAGTAATTTAGATTTTAATGATTATATTTCCAAATCTTCCTTTAAATAGATTTACTGGAATGCCTTATTATTCTACACGATTCATTGTTGCATTGTTACAGTCATGTCGTGTACCGAATGTGATCACTTATTCTCTCTTGCATCACTATGCTTCCCCCTATGTGGCAGCTAAATTAAACTGACCCGGAAATGTATGCATTTCCACTAAATTTATGCATTTTATTTAACTTTATCATGATTGGTAAGTGCAGTGATCCCTGGGTGGAAAGTTCCCATGCAAATATAAAAATTCCCCATCCATAGATAAGGAACTGGGAAAATTAGCAAAATTACATAATGTTGGATTCCCAAACATTTGAAACAATAATCCGACTGAAGCATTACTAGTGAATCTTCCAAATTTATTGGAAGTGACTGTCTATAATTAGAGAAGATTTGATGGTAGAATTCCCAGAGAAGGGGTATCGTCAGCAGATTGGACAAGATTGCATTCGAGGGGCACTGAAGGATTGTGAGGAATTTTGAGATAATATTGGTTAGTTTAATATTGGTAAGTTTACCTTTATCAAGCGAGGAGACGGGATATTGGTAAGTTTACCTTTACATTGTAGCTGTTTTGCACATTTATTATGTTTGCTTTAGTTTTGGAATGTAATAGTAAACAGACGCGTTTTTAGCCGCTAATACACCATCATGTACCTTTAAACAGACGCGTTTTTAGTCCGCTAATACACCATCATATTATTCCTCAACGAGGCCACTGCATCTTTTGAATGATTTTTGGCAGTTTCAACGAGTCCACTGCATCTTTTGATGTACAAGTTTTGTTAACGAAATGAAGTTTCATATTTTATTTGTATGAAGTGCTTATGTACATCTTTAGTGAAGAATTCTTAAAATTTGGAATTGGTAGAATTAAGTGTCTATGTGTGTGAATTAGGCAGATAAATGTTATTGAAGATTTAGTGAAATTAAATTTAATGCATGTGTTAAATTTTGGAGACTAAGAATCATTGGCCAAATTGTTGATGAGAGATTTGCAGTTAAATTTTTTGTGAATTTTGTATTGAATTTAGTTATGGGTTAAGTTGAGATCGTATGGAGATCTAAGTATAGACCATTGGATGAGTTGTGATAGGAAAATTCGATTTTCCTGCTATCAAGTAGTATCGGAGCTGGTTAGCTCTTTAGAGAAGAGAGACTGAGATGATTATGCGCTTTGAGATTGGAAGAAAGGTGTAATATTCCCTTTCTTGATCTGGTCAAAATGGACGGAATTTGTCCATGGTATTTAACATGGTATTTTCTCATGGTGTTAGCCCATGGTATTTGCCTTCGGTTTTCGAGGGAAAATAATAAATAAGGTCTTTAGAGAGTCCATCAAGCCTATAAAAGGGGATAGAAGTTAAGCATTTGGATTATTCGTGTTTATCTATCTTGCTATGTTTTTCTTGAGAACTTGGCGTGGCCAGTTTCAGTTTGATCCCAGGGACGAAAACCTCGTGGGTGTTATTTTGTCTTGTGGATCCATCCAGGGTCCACGATTGTGCTTCAGTGCATTTGTCTTCTCTTTGATAAGAAGTTGTATGTGCCATTGCAGGGGCTTGAAATTTATTGTATGACATGTACTATTTCTTCAGTTATTAATATAAATGAACGCTGCATTTTTAGATTTGTTTTGTGTTTGGTGTTTTTACTGCAAAATTTTTTAGAACATCTAGAGTGCATCAAATCTGTTAGAAATTTTGGTGTTTGGGATATTACAGTGGTATCAGAACTGTGCACCTTGCCAGCCTGAAAGTTATAGTTCATAAATCAAAATTTTCATGCCCTAACTTCGGTGAGATTTCTCTACACCCTAACCAACATTTACCCAACTTCGGTGGTACCAAATACCACCCTAGCTGGTCGATTAATTATCTTATTTGGTTCGTGGAAGTGATTCTGGATTGGTTCTAAGACTATTGTACAAGATCTAATCATCCAAGGCCATCGAACCCTTATCAGATCTGAGTTCTATTTAGGCATTTTAGGATCATACGATTGAGAGGAGCAGGACCAAGTTTGTATACATCTTTTTTCCATTGTTGAAGATCTGCAAACCTGCATCGCCGAGATTTGTTGGTGGGGAAAACTACCATACTGCAAAAGTTACCAGTCGTTGGGCCACATGAAGACCGTGTAGGGGTCACCAGGGCCGAATAGTCTCACGATCAACGTGGGCAATGTTTTCAAAGGCAATAAAGGGTGATGACCACGCCCAAGATTTTATAGGAAGAGCGACATATATATAGTCACCCGAGGAGCAGAAGTCTGGAAGGTTCCTTTACGTACCCAGCGCTTGAAGGGATACATGTGATCTATTTGAAAGCGCCCTCAAGGATGATCCCAAAATCGCTGAGTTTTAGAATCAACGTTCCCTCCTCACGTAGACGAAATAACGAGGTTCTCTATAATCTATTGGAGCACACCAGTAGAAAGGATAGATCCAGTTTGCAAAGGGACGTAAACTTCCAATTAAAGATGCTATAAAGGAAACAACCTCATCCATAACAACATTCTAGTCATTTAAGGAAAATTGAGCATTGGCTGGTTGGTTAATCAACCCACCTCACTTCATAACATTCACAATCAGCGAGGATTGAACACGGTCTCTGCAGTTCTTGTGGCACGGAAGAAGGTCGAACATTGTTTGAGGGCCATCGGTTGCAGCGAGTTGACCAACTGCTTACCAAAGAGTCGACTCCCTGCATCATCGACGGAGTCATCTCACTCTAACATGAGCGGGAGGCTGTGGGATAAGTGAATAAAGTTGAGGAGAAAGAAGGAAGGCTAAGTATGAGATCCAAGCCATAATGTCATCATTTTATTTTTGGAAATGCCTCAAGAATTAACATAGTAATCCTCTGTGTTGCAATACTTCGATGGACAAAAAAAGGTAACAACTTCCAGATCATAAGCAAGAGCAGAACAACATGTCTTTCTCTCGAAAGATCCATGTTATCCTTCAACAGTCAAAGGATATGTAGAAGGAAGATGTAAGAAGCAATTGTCTCTTTGAACTTGGATCCAAATTGCAGAGAACAAAGTCAGACATAGATCTTCATAAGTTGGAGGAATTAGACACATGTCTGTCTAAGGTGGGGCAACCAAAATGGAAGAAATTCAGTTGGGCTCTCAATCCATCCATGCTTGCATTGATACAACCCAAACTTTGGGAAAATCCTTGTGAAGAGGTCAAGCTCACAGTTTCTTCTTGTCTCAGCAGAGTCATAGCTCTAACATCACCACTACTGCCCTACAACAATGATTTCATGAGAGATATACTACCACTGATAGTAGAAGCCTTTCAGGGATTGAATATTTAGAAACGGTGCAGAATTTTAAAACTCATGGCAGAATTCAACTTTGGCACATTCATGTTGAATATGGAATGTGATGAGTTGATCTTTCAATTGCTCCAAATATTTTACACCAGTGTTATATCAGCTCATTCAGACCATGTCGAAACAAGCATGCAAAAGATTGTGTCTCTATTCTTAGAAGGAATTGATGACATTTGCAAGATGCTAAGATCCCAATTGTTGACCATTTGGAGGAAGGAACCATAAGGATCACTAGTTGCCTATGATCTTTGAGAAGTTGGTCAAGAAAAACATAAAATTGCTCAGAAGGGTGTTGACTAGAAAGGAGTTGAGAAGGATTGATGGAGGAAGCAAGAACAAAATCTGCAGCAACAATGCACTGAGGAGGAGAAGACTATGCTTTATCTACAAGGGAACTTGGGCCCTTAACCATTCATGTCCAGGTGATAAGGAGGCAATAAGGGTAGATCACGCGGATTCATCCATAGTTGGAATCACCGGTTTTCAAAAGAGAACCTATGAAAGATCCAAGCAGTCAATTACAGATGGTGAACAACAACAACATTTTTTTTAAAGAAACTTGTAGGACAAGCCGATGATAATCAATCAGCTTGACAAAGTACATGAGGAAAGGAAGGAGAAAATTCCTCCTGATGATAAGGTAATTAAGTGTATAGATATCCAGGAGAACATCCATAAGGAATATGGACAATAAAGTATAGATAATAATCCAAAAATACATCCATGTTTGGAAATCAAAGAGGGTGGACAACTTATCCCCACATGTGGAGAAGGCCAGGAAGAAAACATTCTAGGAAAATCAAATGAGGAGACAATATTAATAAACCAACATGATGAGCATGATCATGCGGGGCAGCATGACAAATATAGTATGTAGGATGAGCCATTTCTAGAGGGTAAAACAAAGGTTCAAGTTGAAGCTGTGGTCATGGGGCATCCGGTGCAGACATATACAGAGACATTCAACAAGGCACGAGAATTTACAGTAGAGGACTTTCGAGAATCATGCATTTCAAGACATATATTATGATGTTGAAGTAGAGATTCTGGACAGTCCGACACACTGTCTTATAGGAGAATGGAAAAATTTAGGAGCTCATAGGGGTATGTGCCGAATCAATGACCCAACTGTCTAGTGTTGAGGAACAAATCAAGTCCCTCACAAGGCAGCAAGACAAGTACAGTTGGGAGTTCTAGAGTAGCCCTCTACCGGAGTACATAGATAAGGCTTGCAACACTACAAAGCCCCTCTTATACATTGGGAAGAGCAGGGCAGAGTTCTCCAAATGCATCATGTTGGGTGATCGAGTGGAGCAGCATGAGTTGAGCATCGAGCGACATCAACATAGTAGATTTGCAGGTATTCAACCTTCCCAAGGCATGGATTGGTGAGAAATTATGAGCTGGTACTCTATTGGTGGGTTAATTCCTAGGAGGACTCTCACAACCAAGGGCATATTACAGCTTGGGCCCTTTGGCATGGGAAGTGATGGAGGGCTAAGATTGTACCATAGCACACAGGTCCTAAGACTTAGGTGGCATTGGGATCCAGGATAATCCATTGGGGCCAGGATTGCCTGAAGAATTGTTTGGGATCTAGATGAATATATCGAGGGAAGGATTGGTTGGAGGATCATTTGGGATCCAGGTATCAAAGGATCCATTCAAGATCATGTAGCATGGAGGTATGGAATAACACACTGGGTTGTATGGGATCTTGGTATCAATACTTTTGTTAAGGATAGCAGTGAATTTCTTGAGGGCAGACAATCTTTGGGTAGGAGGATTTGTAATATTCCCTTTCTCGATCTAGTAAAAAATGGACAGAATTTGTCCATGGTATTTATCGCGGTATTTTCCCATGGTGTCAACCCATGGCATTTGCCTTCGGTTTTCGAGGGAAAATAATAAAATAAGGTCTTTAGAGACTCCATCGAGCCTATAAAAGGGGATAGAAGTTAAGCATTTGGATCATTCGGGTTAATCTATCTTGCTATGTTTTTCTTGAGAACTTGGCGTGGCCACTTCCAGTTTGATCCGAGGGATGAAAACCCCGTGGGTGTTATTTTGTCTAGTGGATCCATCTAGGGTCCACGATCATGCTTTAGTGAATTTAACTTCTTTTTGATAAGCAACCATACGTGCCATTGTAGGGGCTTGGAATTTATTGTATGGCATGTTCTATTTCTTCAGTTATTAATATAAATAAAGGTTGTGTTTTCAGATCTGGTTTATGTTCAGTGCTTTTATTGCAAAATTTTTGAGAGCATCTAGAGTGTATCAGATCTGTTAGAAATTTTGGTGTTTGGTGTTGGGCATGGAATCCCCCAAGGCATGTTTTGGGGCTTAAAGCCCAAGTTTTGACCAAGTCTTTTGTAAAAGCTCCACGAATTATGGGCGCGGAGCGCGAAGTTATAATAGAGTCACAGGGTTGTCCGCCCTCGATTTTATAATTAATGTCGGCTTGATAGATCTACCCATGGTCCGCGGACCATGGGATTTTATAAATAGAGCGAGGCTCTAAGTGTATAGGATAGAGAATAGAATGGAAGTATGATGAGTCCAAGTGCTTGAGTTGAAGTGTAAAGTGTGTCTTTGCGTCATAGAGTAGAAGAAGGCTCTGCAGTTGAGTGCGTAGAGGCCTAATAGTCTGCAGTTGAATGCACAGACCCCTGCAGCTGAGTGCGCAGGTCAGGTCAAGTCTGTAACCATTGGAAGAATTAATAAAGAGAAGTTTACCATATTTCTGTGTATCTGTTCCTACTTTAATGTATGATTGGGTATAAATTGCAAGTGTACTGTTTATTTCTTGCGCGAACTCATATGATTGTTTTGTATAAATAAATATAACGTAAGACATCCATTTACGCGAAGGTAATTAACTGGTATAGGAAGATAAGTAAGATCTCGGGTGCGTCTCAGGGGAATAGTGTAGAGCATAGCGTGGAAGCTCCACAGCCCCTGGTTAGGGCTGTGCAAGGGCAGTATATCTGGGCGTGAAGGCCTAGGAAGTGCGCGAAGCAACCTGTGCGTAGGGTTGAATAGTTGGACTAGTCGAACCTCTCAGACATCTCAAGGGTGCAGAAACCTGGTTCCAACACCCTCCCATACTACTTCGGGTGAGACCTCACTCTGCGCTTCGCGGACTGTTGCCGAAAGGACCAGTAGTACAGGGATTTGTTTGGCTAATTAACTACGAACCTGGGTCAGGCCCCAACAAGCCAACAAATGGTTCTGCCACCGGGACCATGATCTGCATAGAGATGTTTGATGTCGTATCATTGGAATCTGACAAAAAAGGGAATTGAAGATTGGTTAGACAGAAAGATTCATGAGTTTGCGGCGCAGGAAAACAGGAATCCGTGGCTATCAAAGGAAGAGTGGTTATACTGCTACTTATACACAGAGATCCATGGAATTTTCTTTGTGTCTTTTCCTACTGAGCTATACAAGTGGATCGCGAAGCTAGCAAATAGCCAAGGAAGGTGTAAACTTGACAGACCTATTGTGTGGACTCCAGTATTGGTGCGCAGATTAGAAGCATCGGAGGATAAGATCGCGCACGTTGTCGATCACTGGCTCTATCGAATCATAGGAGGATTCATTACCGAATTCGCGGTAGATACTTCAGTTAGTTATAGTGAGGCAGAATGACACTTCCTCAAAGGACCGCGAGGTAAGTACGTTTAATCTTTAAACACTTGGATTAAAATGATACTGTGTGAAAAATGGGTTATGCGAATAAATTGATGTTTGGAGCTACGTGAAGTGGGAGAATCTATAGAAAAGAAGGTGGCACAGAATTACAAACTAGCCCCTTCATTTCACCATTGCGAAGGGGCGAAGAAGATCTCGCGAAGGTCTCGCCAAGATGTGCGATCAATTTGATAAGGCAGAGAATTCTGCGCATACCTCCCCCACCCACACCACTGCTAGTTTCACCGTCTTCAACCCCGTCTTCGCCCATACCACCTCTGCCACCACCGCGAAGCAGTATGGCGAGCGCAATAAAGTTACCAGTGTTCAAGGGAGTAGGGAATGAAGATCCGGACCAGTTTTGGTTCGTGATAAAAGTTGTATGGGAAGTGCAGGGAGTCACAGATGACAATATAAAGAAGGCAACGTTGGTCAGTGCTCTGTAGGATCGCACACTGACCTGGTACATTAAGCATTCCAATGACAATCCGAATGCGGGGATCACAGATATCCAAGTTGTGCTAAACAAAGAATTTAGCAGGCCAAAGTCAGAGGCACAGTTGATCATTGGGTTCAAGGAAATCACAATGCTACCAGGCGAGACCCCTTGGGAGTTGGATCAAAGACTGAAGTGCACAATTCACGAAGCTAACATGACGTTAACAGATGGGCAACATCATGAATGGTTTGTAGCATCGTTAACGCTGCATCTACGGAACGCGCTGTCACAACAGAGGCTAACCACTCAGGTCGAGGCCTTGGAGGTCGCGATGAGATTGCACGAGATCCTGATACAAGATCCCAACCTGGGAGTTCAGTAGATTCATGCGCAGCTAAAAAACTTGTGCCTTGAGATGCAGAGCTTGAAACAAGACAGGACAACCCACCCAGAGGTACGCGATGAGGTATGGTGCGTAAAATTCAAGGGCCAGGGGCACGACAAGGACCACTGCCCGGTATTCGCGAATTACCTTGCTGGAGGAGGGCCAATGCCATTAAGACCCGTGGCACAAGCAGGACCAAGAACAGTGCCTGCGCTATGGTATGCGATTTGTCAGATAGGAGGAAAGCATGCTACAGATAACTGCCATTTATTAGAGAAGTATACGATGAATTCACAACAGTTGTTATGTAATTTCTGTAGGTCAGTGGGACATGATAAGCACACCTGTAGAAGTTATGAGATGATGATGGATCGAACTCCTACCTACAGAGTTCAGGCTGAAATGCGGCCCCCGATCAAAATGCAGGAATGGCGCGCACCGGATTTCAGGGGTGCGAATGAGGCCGAGGTGGAGGGGGACCAAGAAGAGGTCGCGAACAATTGATATGTTAAAATTGTGGAGGGCCAGGGAATTATGCCCGCGATTGCATGAATCCAACGCGGCCATCATGCTTGTATTGTACGTTGTTTGATCATAAGACGGAGGATTGTCCCACACTAATAGCGAGGTTGCGCGATAAAGGAGCACTCCAACCTCCCCCGACCCAGAACCTGCAAATGATGAGGTCTGAGCCGCGCGAGGAAGACCCTAATGTAAATATCGTGCTCCTGAGTGGAATTACGACAGGGGATGACAAAAGGCAACCAGCTTGAAGAAAGTACTTGGGTTCGCAAGGCTCCAACGAAGGAACCATAATTTGATTTGGAGGGCGCTAAGGAGACCTTCATGGAAGCCAAGAGGAGCTTCACTAATGCCTCCACTTCAGGAAGTAAAGACAGACTGGAGCCGGAAATGGACCCATCGATGCTCACTACGTTCCTGGAAACATGCATGAAGCTGTTGCGTGACAACAAGGCTGTAAGGGGGCTGCAAGAACTCATAAATAGATGCACTGGGACCGCGCAAGGAGAACCACGCGTAGTTCGGAAGCTCGAAAAGCACACAACACGGACGGGAAGGGAGATGAGATTGACCGCGCAGATTGGAGAATATGAGATGGATCAAGTGATTTTGGATCTAGGATCGGACGCAAACGTCCTGCCGAAGAAGACATTGGAGCACATGGGGAGGCCTACACTGCAATGGTCTCCTATTCAACTACAAATGGCGAACCAGCAAAAGATCCTACCTATGGGGCGATTACAAGGAATCACAGTAAATATCGAAGGAGCAAGCACGCTAGCAGCTTTCGAAGTAATAGAGATTGTCGATGATAGCAATCCCTACCTTGCGCTATTGGGAATAGATTAGACCACTGACATGAATGGGGTGATCAATCTGAAGAAACACAAGATGATTTCTGAGAAAAAGTCTCTGCGCGTGGTTGTACTGTTAGACCCTGCAGAAGGATCACGCTACACGGAGCCAGTGCACGACTATGACATCGACGATGATTTGGATTGCATCTACAAAATAACCGCGCGAGAGAAAGATTGGGTGAATCTAACTGCGGATGAACAAATCTCATGGGAGCACGAAATATCCTGCACATCGGATTTGGATGAGGAAATAGAACGATGGCAGAATCAGTTACATGAGGTAACCACACTAAATTATAACATTATGACGAGATCGCTGCATTGCGTATCGACGGAGGTGAGGGACCTGCCTATGTATGATGGGTTAGGTGAGGTGGATGAATTCCTAAGCAAATTTGAAAGAGAAGTGCTAGAACAACAACGGTTCAAAGCTTTGAAATGGGTATTGTGTGCTATGCCTGCAAGGTGGTGGGGTACGCACCAAGGAAGTTTTGAGGATTGGTGCGAATGCAGAAGGATGATGCGCATGCAGTTTGGGCAGCCTCAGATGAGATTGACGGACAAGATTGTCGGACTAAATGGTCCACGCACGCACCTATCCCGATGGATGCAGGCATATGGTGTGAAACCTATGCGTAAGCACACAATCTTCGCATTAGATACGATTAGTAAGCATGTACGGGCAAGGCAATGGCACAAACAACCCCTCCGGTTGGAGCCACGAAGTATGGAAAGACTAAGTGCGTAGAATGTTATCCACGCAGAAGCCTTTAATAAAGTGTGCGGAGCACTGAACAAGGTCCACAATGCAAAGCGGACTGACTAGGACTTGCACATACCAATAGTTCTATGGGCTTATTGGACCACGTGCAAGAACCTGACCACACAGGCACCGCCAAGGATGGAGTATAAAGTGAACGTTGTAAGCCCTATAGTACATGAAAAACATAGTTCGCGCATGACAACACCGGTAGATATGACAGTTCGCAGAACCTTGGAAGAAGAAATACAACAGGGCAATTTCAGGCTCCAAGAACTTGAGAAAGAAAGGGTGCGATTAAGGAAGAAAAACACTCTGGTAGAAGCGGAAGTCAAGAAGCTGGAGGATGAGATAAAGGAAGATTTTCTTGATAAGAAGACCAGGGTGATAAGACAAAATGCGCACGATCACGCTGATAAGTTTGAGGACTATCGCCGCGAATTGATTAGTCTGATGCCTTGGCTTGGACCACACATTACTAAGCGAATCAACTAGGGTGGCACGTTGCAGATGATAAAGTGTGCGACGCCGCCTGTAACAATAAAAGGTGGGTATTTTCCAAGAAAAGTGATGGATGACAAGATGAAACCCTATACGGGTGGTGCAACCACCTGACTAGCTGAGGGAAGTACAGACTTAACACTCCAAGCAGTTGAAAGGAGGCGCGGGAATATAAACTACTCTGCCCGGAAGCTGCGCGTAGAAGCAAGAAGTCACAAGGTCTGCGACCGCGCAAGGGGGGCTACGCTGCCATGCGGGTTGGTCAGAAAGTGACTGTTGAAGTCACTATTCATGATGGGATGCTCGACTTGAGGCTAAATGGAGCGGGCGGTATGCATTTAAGATGCAATTTATGGGTAAGATTTGGGAAAATATACCGCCAAGGGAGCATTAATGATTTGGATTTGGGGGGAACAGTCGAACTCAAATTCAAAAGGCATTATAAATTACAAAGGGCTTCCCAGCAAACAACACTTGGTCATTTACGAATTGAGCAGTTGTATACCCCACGTAGCCTAAGCAGAGCCCTGTTTGACTGGTGCAGAGTGTTTATTGAGCCCCTGAATATGTGAACGATAGATTTCTAGTCGGACACGATGCCAGCATCTGAGGAAGTTATGGATATCACAGGGATGACTACCGAAGAGGCCGTGCAGGCCCTGACTGTGGAGGATGCCGTTGAAGGCACCGAGATTGTGGCAGAAATCTCGAAATCAATGTGCACGCTAATACCAAAGAAGGACAAACAGGCAATGGTTCCCGTACGCGTGTCCCCGTGAAACCCGCTACGAACTCGGCTGACGATGGAGGAGAAGGGGAAAGTCATTAACATAGAAACTGATGAGGAGGAGGAAGCCCTAGAGGACCTGATCATTGAAGAAGACAAGGAAAAAGGAATAGAGGAGGAAATTGAGCCTGCGCACCCTCCAACAAAGCTGCTCGCCTATATCCCCCCACGAAGAGGAAGGCTAAAGTGCCCAAGGAACTTGACGAGAGCAAGAGCTCTCTCCAGACCCTGCTCCTCCTATATAACATCATTTTTTAGGGAACACACCTGGGACAGGTGCCTAATTTAAAATTTGAAGATTGGGACCTCACTACCCATGAGAAGTTCCCTCACCTAGAGACTGCGCAGCTTATGAAGCCTACACAGAACACCGAGGTGGGGGTTACCGAATTAGAGCCACGAAAGTGGTTGCGCGGAGTCGAAAAGGCAGGGCTACTAAACCTACTTTGGGTGCCGCATTTCCACGCCGCCCCAATAACAATTTTCGTCATCAGGCAGCTGCTCTGCTTGGTGCATGGTGGGTATTTGTGGCTGGAAGAGCCCATCCCCATCACGAAGCATTTAATTCACCACATCACCCGACTGCCATGCAAAGGAGAGGACCTCGCAGATATCTCGGAGGGGAAAAGCAGTGACTTGGCCATCGCGAAGGCCATGAAGAAGAAGTATAAACTGGAAAAGAAGAAGAGGGGCTACGCCATATCCAACATCAACGACAAAGCAGTAAGGGTGGCGACCCAAATTTTGGCAGGTAAGGTTATGCGTAAGTGCCACATGAACGAAGTACCCACGTCGGTGGTAGCACTTGCTGAGTAGTGCGTGGAGGGGGTCCAATTTAACTGGTTCGAGTTCCTCTGCAAGGAATTCTTGGAGAATTGCTGCTAAGCTCAGGAACAGGGCAAAACATTCCACTATGCATGGCTTCTGCTATCCATAATCCTCATGGTAGGGGAATTGCTAGAAGACAGTCAATTCCCCACAATTGACAGTGATTTGCCGGAGGCCACGAAGTACGCTTCGCTCTGGGCCACAAAGGATGCAAATAGGATCCGCGAAAGTAAGATATTCTAGGTGTTCATGGAGATGAACCTCAGAATTGGGATCAACCGCAAGCCGCGGTTGTCACCCACTGTCTACAACAACCTGTAAAGTTTTGCAGAGTTTAAGGTGGAACTCCACAGCATATACATCAAAGCGTGCAAGGACCCGGCCAAGAAATGGATAGAGCTACCCTTTGTTGCCATGGACAATGTAATCTTTAAAGTACTGGAGACATGGCCGCCGGAGTGGCGTGCTCTAGACATCGCGACAATGGAGAAGTTTGCAGTGCAAAGGATGAAAGAGGAGGCCAAACTACGCATGGTCTAGTTGGCCGAGAAGAGAAGAAAGGAGGCAGGGGCAACATAAGTGTAGGAGGTGCAAGATGCTGCATAAACAACAGTTGAACAGAAAAAGGCAGCAGCAGCGCAGGAGGTAGCCGTGAAGACATGCGCGGGCCAAATACGCCTTCGCATGAGCAGGAAGCAGAGGAAGAGGAGGGAGGCGCGGGCCCACAAACCGCATCAACACAGCTGAAGCGCCATTACCTGACTGAGCGAATGGGGCCACGCAAGAAGGTCAAATCATCGAAGTTTTCTATTGACTCGATCACCTTAACCGAGGGTGATCTGCACGACATCGGCGAGACAGTGCGCGATGTCACCTTCGAGGCCCTCCAACATTTTATGCAGGAGAACCAAATTGTGTTGGGGGCCCTCAGAGCGTAGCTGTAGGAGTTGCAGGTGCACACTCCTCAGGCTGGTACCCTTTTGACTAACCTCGCAGTCGGAACAACGAAAGCATAACAGATGTTGCGCGCTCGGGTGACAAATACCATAATGCTACCGGAAGGGGCACTAGTGACAACAAATGAGGCCAACAAGATTACGGTTAGTGTGTTGAAGGGTCTCGACATCAATATGGCTGCACTCTCGCGGGAGACATTATATGTTCTACAGGATGGGATAACTGCAGAACTATAGGCTAGGGAGAGTCGCGCATTGCAAGTCCTCAGCGAGTAGAAAATCAACATGGAACAGTTGAGCTTGCAGCGCAACAAAGTGGTGTCATAGAATCGACAATTGGTACAGGTACTGGACGAAGCTTGTTAAAGCGTCCCTAAGCTAGCCATCCCAGGAGACACACTAGCAGAGGCGCGCATCCACAGGCTAGCAGCAGGGGTGCGCGTGGCACGGGAGGAAATGACAAAGGTTTAGCTGGAGCTGAACCTTTAGATCGCCGAGCTACAGTTAAAGGTGCAGTCATCCACCCCTCTGGAAATCAGAGAACAGTGCGCCAACGCTATTACAGCGAGACTGGACGAGATCGGCAGTGCAGTGCGAGACTGCACTAGAATGTTGTAGGAGTCTGTTGAGGTCCTCACGAATTTGCAAGAGGAACCTAACATCCATCGCTTAGAGACAGAGGCGCGAGAACTCCAGTAGCAGTATGACAACGTGAAAGGAACTACGTAGACGGTGGCCCTCACTTAGAGGCCCGCACGGATGCAACAGGCCAAAGCGTTGAAAGAACAGGTGGACGCAACATGACATAAGGAAGCAGTCTTGAAGGCATGTGTTCATCCTTGGATCGACCAGCCTTCACCATCACAACAACAATTGAAGGCAAGCTCACACAAATGCAGGGGACACAGGCATAGATGCACAGAAGCAGTTTCGACACTGCGGTCTCGGAACAACACGTAGAGCAGATCTAGAAGGCAGCAGCTCAGTGCGTTGCCGAACTTGCAGCAGTTCGGATAGAGTTGGAGGGACTCCGCATAAAGATCTCCGCATCGACAGAGTGACTCGAGGGTGAGTCACGATGTTTGTGTTTGGGGCCTGTTGGGCATGGAATCCCCCAAGGCATGTTTTGGGGCTTAAAGCCCAAGTTTTGACCAAGTCTTTTGTAAAAGCTCCGTGAATTATGGGCGTGGAGCGCGAAGTTATAATAGAGTCACAGGGTATTCCGCCCTCGGTTTTGTAATGTAATGTCGACTTAATAGATCTACCCAAACGCCGTGGACCATGGGATTGTATAAATAGAGCGAGGCTCTAAGTGTATAGGATAGCAAATAGAATGGAAGTATGATAAGTCCAAGTGCTTGAGTCGAAGTGTAAAATGTGTCTTTGGGTCGTAGAGTAGAAGAAGGCTCTGCAGCTAAGTGTGCAGGGCAGGTTGAGTCTGTAACCATTGAAATAATTAATAAAGAGAAGTTTACCATATTTCTGTGTATCTGTTCCTGCTTTAATGTATGATTGGGTATAAATTGCAAGTGTACTGTTTATTTTCTACACGAACTCATATGAATGTTTTGTATAAATAAATATAATGTAAGACATCCATCTACGTGAAGGTAATTGACTGGTATAGGAAGATAAGTAAGATCTCGGGTGCGTCTTAGGGGAATAGCGCAGAGCGTTGCTCCAACAACGCAGAAGCTCCACAGCCCCTGGTTAGGGCTGCGCAAGGGCAGTATATTAGGGCGCGAGGTCCTGGGAAGTGCGCAAAGCAACCTGTGTGTAGGGACGAATAGTTGGACCAGTCGAACCTCTCATACATCTCAAGGGTGTGGAAACCTAGTTCCAGCACCCTCCCATACTACTTCGGGTGAGACCTCAGTCCGCGCTTCACGGACTGTTGCTGAAAGGGCCCGTAGTACATGGATTTGTTTGGCTAATTAACTCTGAACCTGGGTCAGGCCCCAACATGCCAACATTTGGGATATTACAAAAGCATAGTTGATCAAAGTCACGCAACACAAGGAGATTGGAGAATTGCGGCAGTGCAATAGGTAAATTGGTCTTTATATTTCTGAATTTATTTGTGCAGAGGAGTTGATGTTTGTAGGTAATAGTTGAATGATATTGATAATGGATCATAGCTTGGAAGTTGTGACAGAGACAGCAAGTGAAGTAAGAATTGTGGTAGAAGAACCTTGTAGTAGAGGAAGCAGGGAACAAGTAGAAGTTCTCAAAACAAGTAAATCAAGTAAGTGCAACAACCAAAGGAGTAGAGGAGTGCTCGAGAAGGTTCTAAGGAGAGAAAATACCGAAAGGTCAAGCTAGTGAAAAAATATTGATGAGGTATTGAGTAGCAAGAGGAGGAGACTTTCTACAGAGGACAGGCTTGGTTGCAGTTCATTGTTGAGCATGGAGAAGCTCACAAAGATAAAGAGAAGAATAACCACAAAGGGCCATTACAAAAGTTCAGGTGAAAGCTATAAGAGAATGAAAAAAGATGTCAATGCAAATGACATAAAGAGGAAGTTGAGTGATGATGAGTTTGAGAGGGAACTTGCTAATATTAAAGTACAATTGAATGTACTTATGGAGCGGTTACAGAAACATGAGGAAGACCAGAAATGCAGATGGGTTTTTAAGTCTAAGAAAGTTAAATGGTCGGTTAATGAATTGTTTGCAAGAAATTTGCGCAAGAAGATGAGGCACATGATAAGAACTTGGTTGAAAGAAAGGGAGCTCAAAGCATTTGAGTACCAGGAAAAAAAGTGCACTTTTGTGAACCAGAGAAAGGGCCATTACTTGGAGAGAATGAGGATGAAGCAGTGAATTATATCCAAGATTCTCATATTTTTAAAACTAATGAATTTTCTCTAGATGCATGTATGGATGATGGTGGACAGTTACCTACAACTGCCACAAAATTACAGAATGAGTGGAATGCAAATTCTGTTACAAGTGATGAAGGTGAAGGAGGACATAACTCTTACTTTGTTCTAAACCATGATGAAGAAAAACACTTAAATGCAACACTTGTGAAAGGAGGTACAAAGATAAATGATGAACATGAAGGAATACTCAAGGAGATTCCAAGCAATGGAATTGAGCATGAAAGTCTTCTACCAAATGAAGTAGATTTGGACTTCGAAGAACAAATAAAGCTCTTGGAAGACTGGTTGGTGAAGGACAAAGGTAATGAATGTTGTAAAGAGTTTATAAAACCAATTCAAATTTGGTTTGCTGATTTGGAAGAATTAGCTTATTTGGAAGAGAAACTATTAGATCCAAAGGTGCATATCAACATGCACAACTGGAAGTGGAGGAGGAAGTTGCTTTGAAGGATACAAAGGTGAATGATACTGTAAGGTATGGTCAGCATAATTCTTTTGAACTAGAGGTAATAAGAATTATGTGATTCTTATACAAATCGAAATGCAACAACAAGACTTGAGTGATGCAAGCAAGTTACAACAATCAAAGCCAAGGTTAGATGAGGAAATAGACAGACTGTGGATGTTGATGAACAAGATTACCGAGAGAAGGCATATCAAGAGGACAATGACAACCAACAACAAGGAAAAGTTGAGTATAACACTTTTCATTAGCAAAGAAAGTGGACACCAACAACAAAAGGTTTGGAAACTAGGAATATTGAAGGTGACAAAAGCAGAAGCATATGGAAAACAACAGTGCAAAGTTTGGGATCCTAGAGGGTTCAGAAATTAATGAAACATGATCAGGAGATCATGAACTCTTTTCTACCTTGGGGGTCTGATGCATGAGCATTAGAGCTTCCAACCCATTAAGTCTTCGATGTGAAAAAACTTCAAAATGGGGTCTTGATTTTTGAGAAGAATTTATATTCTTATATGTAAATAAATTGTTTTCCAAGTTGGTATATTTTATGAGTTTTATAATTAATGAGTCATAGTTTTAGAAAAGTTATGGATAGGCAAGATTTTTTCCATAAGGCAAAAGGTAATTTACCTTGAAAACAATGAGAGATTTAGGGAATAAATCGTGAAAACTTTAAGGAATAAATCATGAGAACTTTATGGAATAAATCAAGGAGTGATTTATGGAGTAGGAAAATCTACATTTATTCTAATTTTGTATTTAATCATTGTAAACCTATGGGCAGGGCTAATGGCTAAATGAATGTGAAATCAAGCTCATAGAAAGAAACAAATGTTTTTGAGTATTTTTGTATTTATAGGTTTTGTTAATTAAATGAAGTTTCATATCTTATATGTATGAAGTGTCTACGTGCATGATCATTGAAGAATTTTTAAAATCTAGAATTGGTAGAATTAAGTTCCTATGTGTGTGAATTGGGCAGAGAAATCTCATTGAAGATTTAGTGAAATTAAATTTAATGCATGTGTTAAATGGTGGAGACCAAGAATAATTGGTCAAACTGCTGATGAGAAATTTACATTTAAATTTTTTGTGAATTTGTATTGAATTTAGTTATGGGTTATGTTGAGATCATATGGAGATCTAAGTATATACCAACGGATGAGTTGTGGCAAGAAAATACAATTTTCCTGCTTGAATGGGTCAAATGGTACTCACCTCCATGTAGAATTTATTTTGTCCTTGGTTGACACCCTTAAACTTCACTAAATAAGTTACACTCCTGAATTGCAAACTTTTGCCGTGATTTGTGATGTGTTTGTATCTAGAGTTTTGAAGGAATATATAACTGAAATATTATACTTTTGAAGGAATGCATGATTGAAATTTAAGTAATAGGGAATCTTTAATACAACAAAGGTAGTAAATAAAATTAAAACTGAATTTGTAAATACGTGCTCGGAATTGTGATGCTAAATTATGCATACCCTTAGGAAAAACAAATAAAATGCAAACTTTTTTCACTGAAAGATCTCAAAATTAGCCGTTGTATATTAAAAAAAATTATCCAATAAAGATTTAATAATCATGACTTGAAATCTCATTGTAGCTTTTCAACTTAGCGACCATAGACAATATTTCCAATGGAAACATGGTATCTTTGTGAATGCATCATGTATGTTAAAATTAGGATGAAATCAATGACGTTTTATAAGTTATCTCATATATATATATATATATATATATAACTAGGAATGCACAAACATAATCAACACTATTCAATATATATATATATATATATATATATATATATATATATATATATATATAAACTAGGAATGCACAAACATAATCAACTCAGAATAGTGATAATTGAGTCTTTTTTTTTAACATATAACCTTTCTCATTGCTTCCATAATAGTCGGGGCATACCTCTCCATGAATTTTTCACAATTGTCTAGTCATACTTCTCCACGTATTTAGAAGCCTACCATCAAATTAAAATTGGGTCAATATGAAACGATTCAAATCAACATGACTCTCTGTATAGTGACATCGACTAATACATGAAGATTCAAATTAAATAAAGATATACTAGAAATTGCCTCAAAAGGTGCAAGAGACTCCAATAGGTTTTTTAAAGGTGCAAGAGACTCATAATCTATTATTTCTAGTTATAATTTAGCTATAAATAATTTCCTACAAACCTATAAAATATAAAACTAAAATAAAAAAAAGATGAACACAAATTTATGATATCAAAGGTGCGCATGGACACTCAATCCTTAATGTCACAACAATCTTATGTTAGGTATTGAAAACATGACAAATTGAATATAAGAAGATTAGAGTTCACAACACAATGATTGCATCTTGGGAAATTATTAGGACAATTTGTTCAACAATGAATTATTCAATACAAAGGTGATCTGATGTGTACATTCCATCAACGAAGAAATAGGGCACTCTTCATACTCCAATCTCAACACAAATTTCTCTACAACTTTGTTGCTTTCACCTTAAGGATGAGAGGATTGCACACCATTGTGCTCATAGCATGCCCAACATTTTTTCTGAACTATAAAGCCCTCATAAAACACAGTTTACAACTAGCAAGGTAATCTAGGTATGCAACAACAACTAAGATACAAGTAAAATCTAAGTCTGCCTCCACTCTTGTATTAGATAAAAGTAAATTGTTGTCGAAGTGAGAAATTTTCTCTTTGTATATTCAACAAGCCAAAAAAGATAATTGTAACGTTCTTTCAGCTAAAAAAATTAAAAAATAAAAGAATCTTTTGAATGCCTACTTTGCATTTTTGAGGAATTTAGTTGTGTTCCTCAATTAATGATTACATTAACAATATTGTTGGCACTTTTCATTTTATTTTTTATTTTATTTTGTTTACTTGTATATATTCAAAACTATGTGTATAAAGGAATCCTTGGTAGACTTATGGAAATTCGCCACACCTGCTCTCACACTTAACTTGCATACACATCCATATTTGATAAGCTTGTTGACTTCAACAATAATGAAATCAAGCTGACAAATGTGATGTGGGACGTTGCAATATAGTAGTTGATACTAAATTGCTAGAAATGCACGCTTAACATATTTCACATCGGTCTTACATGTACGCTGCCCAACCTTATAATAAAAAGATAAATCAATTCCTACTCACTCCAAAACAACAAAAAGGAAATTATTAGACTTAATTTTTTCTAGAAAAATAAGCACATACTTTGTTTAAGAGCAATACAGATGAATATTTTCCATGAACTATTGTTATTATAGCTAAATATACTCTATTGTTTTTCTCTCATGCTCCACAATCTCTTTAGGTCATCTCCCTAAATAGAATGGATTGTTCACAATTGCAAAGGTTATTATTTTTCCACTGACTTTTAGAAAACAAATGTTTGGAATCTTGATTATTACAGAAATGGATGGCAACCATAATTTTATGAATGATGATTGCTAGGAACATTTTGGAGACACCCTTGATGCATTTATGCCATTCGCCTTTTGTAGGAGTGATGATGAGGATGATGAGTATGGTAAGATTCCTGAAGATCCTGGGTGGTAGATTTCGAGACAAACAAAAGAATACTTTCAGGGCAACCTTAGCTTAGTTCAAGATCCTAGATACAATTTCAATTGGATTCATCATGTTGGTTATAACTCCCAAAATTCCATGCATCGAGGAATCCTGGAAACATGGTTGAGTAGTAAAACTAGAAACTTTGATGAGCATGTTGAGGCAATGAATATCCCTTCACAAACTTGTAACCAAGAAGATATCCAACAATACTCAAGGGTGCCAAAAAGGTCTGGAGAAGAATTAGAGGGAACAAAATCACCTATTGGCCTAATAAAGAATTTGTCCTTTTGCAGGAAAGGAATAGAGCTATGATAATTTGGTTTTTGTAGATAGTCGACTGAAATGATGAAGCCTCCATTTCTTGATTCTTTAAGAAAGGCCATTGTCTACAACACATTACAAATATAGCTCAACCATCAATCAAACTGAAAATAAGATATTTACCATGATAAGCCAGTTATGGAGTTAAAAGTTTGCTTGTTAATACCACTTATATTTATCATGATAACCCAATTATGGAAGTAAAAAATCACTTGTTAATACCACTAAGTTAATTGGTTTCATGAAATCCATGCGCAAATTAAAGCTCAGCTTTGCCCTTGGACTAGAGACTCGACTCCCTTGTAGCCAACAAAGCCAACAAATTTGAAAAAGGAAAGGCAGTGGAGAAGAAGACTATTCAACATAGGCAAATGTTGTATGAGAGAGAATGCATGCCCCCTTCTTTTGTCCTAATTTATGTACCAAAGTTCATTTTGCTGATGTATTACCTTTTAATATTGTGGTAAGTGCTTAATGTTCTCCCTGACTTCATGAACATGTAGTAATGACTTCATAACATGTCGAATATTTCTAGCACCATGCATCCACTGATACTGACCCAATGCTTCGTTTTATCTCCCTTATCTGTTGTATCACCACCCCTACCAGTAAGCTCCACTTACTCACATTGCTCACTTATCAGATCTGCTTCATAGTGTCGAACATATGCCTGCTCTTTGCTAGACATTTGAAATACAAAGAAACATGGGGCTAAGGGCCTAGGATCTAAGTGTGCATATAATTTATTATAAAGTTTATGGAAGATGGGAGGTTAATAATTGAGTCGAGAGGCTCATTCTACAACCCAGTATGAGGGGATGTGTAAGTTTGTCTATCCGTCCATGCCCTTTTAAAATAAAAATAAAAAATAAAAATTATGTTCTAAATCAAAAAATGACGTCGAATATAATTAAAAAAATGAATATGATGTAAAGTAATTAGAAATAAAAAAATGTGTGAATGTGATATTTAAATCTTATACTTTTCAAAAATATTTCAACAAGAGATTTAAATAAACTATTTGAAGATCTATGTTAACTAATTTATGTCAATATCAACTTCATATATATCTATATATAGAAAAAAAAAATTAAGTTTTTATGGTTAAAATTTTTATTTGGTCCTATATATACTCTATTTAACATTCAAAAATATAATTTAAACAATGAAAAATAACACATTACATTTTGCACTTTAAAAAAAATTGCACTGAATAAATTTGATCTCTTTCGACTCATGTCTCTCTCTACTTATATTAAATCTATATTTAAAATAAATCTATGTTAATTGATAAAAGCAAACATCCACTCCACAAACATTCCAAAAATAATGATGAACCTAAGGTCTCCAACTCAATAAAATAAATACGTGTATTTTAATTAGGAACCTAAAGGAAGCACCTTGCCGTTGTAACTCAACGATACACGTTAAGTTTTCAAAAGCTATCGTGCATTGTTTTCGAATTATGGTTTATCTATATCACATTAACGTCCATGTCCTAATGAAGATAGATCGTTCATATTTTATAAGTCTAAAGTTATTTGAAATATATATATATATATATATTTAATTTATCGTTTTTATATTTTTAAATGAAGTGAATTTCAAAATTACCTATAATAAAGAAGTGATTTATTATTTATTTAAAAAATTTAGGATTAGTTAGTATATGCAAAGGAAAATTTGTTAAAACACGAATAATATTTATATGCAAGGAGAAATTGTTAAAAAAAATGTAATAATGTTTATCGTTCACTATATGGGAATTGATATAAATGTAATGATGTTTATTGCGAAGTATATGTGAATTTAATGATATTTATTATATACTATTAAATATAATTATTGAGATTGTCTCGGAAAAGGGACGTTGAGTCTCACGGCGTATTTTTGAAAATTATGAAATTGGAATAGATGAACAAGTGTATGTTTCTTTTCTTTATTTTTTCCCTATAAATTGACACCTGTTTTCAAGGTTTCCATCCTAGATCAGCCAGGTGGTTTATTCTTAGTTTACCTATTGGTATTTTCGCTCATCACAATCACAATCACGTGGGTTGCGTGACATTTTGGTGCGAAGTTTTAGCAATTTTTATTATTAAAATCAATTGTGATATATTAATAACGCACTGCAATGCATCTCTTGCATTATTAACGATGCTTGTGCATTTTCTTTTAACCAACATTTTTGACCATTGCTGCAGTTGGTTGTTAAAGAACGGTATGACATGTGTGCATTGTGCGAGTTTATCTCTCTTGTTTTGTTCATTTACAAGATAATCTTACATTATTTAAAATGTTTTTTTTTATACACACCATGGCGAAGATGAAAATATGAAAAATAAGTATTACATGCATGTATTTTTTTTCTTTTAAAGAAAAATCGTAATTTTTATTAAAATTTGAAAATTACATGTTGTAGATGCTTTAAGAAGCATATGCAGTAGGTTAGGGCGACTTGTTCTTCAAATATACAAGTACAAAAAACCCCATAGGGAGTGTTGATAATGATAGCATATTTACATGTCGAATATATATAGATAGCATAATGTTTAGTCAAGATACATACAAGACAGAGATAAAAAATAAACAAAAAATCATAGGCCCTTTAGGCCCCTATACTCTGATGTCAATATATGGTCTGTCGTAATAGTGGTAATGTTCCCCCTCCACTACTCAAGAATCATCCATGTACCCCGAGGCCTGACCGTAGCCTCCTTGGAAAGCTAGTCGGAAACTTAATTGGGCCCTTAAACGAAGAGCATCATCCAATATGTGTCTCATAGAAAATGCATGACAAATAGATATGTTGTTGAACCAATTTATAATGATCTTGGAGTCCCCATAAATTTGTAGATGCCTACACTGTTTCTCTAATGCAAATTGTAGAAGATGTCTGAGGGTAATCAGTTCAGTGAAATTATTTGTCCGATTGCCCAACGCCATATGGATTTTGAAGAGGTGAGAGTCAGAAAGATATAATATGGCTCCCCCCCACATCCCATAGCTTGTGCAGAGCCATCAAAATAGGCCCAGGGGATACTTTTATCAATTACTTTAGGGATGATAGTACGTTGGGTGACAGGTTTATCTTCATATGGAATTAAGGAGTAGATGGATAGAACACAAGCAGATACAAGATTCCAGAGAGGTGAATGTTATTGAATATGAGCTTATTCCTAACAAGCCAAATGGCCCAATAGACTAGAATAGGAAGATTTCGAGCCTTAAGTGGCCTTACCAATGACCACCAAGTTTGCCAAGCCTCCTGGATAGAATTTCCTTGCCAACAAGTGGGTAAGGGAAGAGAAGAGAGGATCATCCCCCATAATTCCTTTGTAATAGGACAATGAAGAAAGAGATGTTTAATGGATTTAGAGTCTTGAGGCATAAACAACACCATGTTGGTCCATTGAAGGATCACTTCATGAGGTTGTCTCCTGTGGGTGCTTTGTTCCAGAGGACTATCCACATGAATAGTCTAGATTGAGGGGGAGCTTTCATCTTCCACAGGATGCTCCACCACCACTCTAAAACAAGTGGTCGATGAGTAGGAAAAATAATAGTATATCCGACCTTGGGGGTGTATATCTTGTGCTTTGCCTTTGCCCATATCAATTCATCATCCCCATCAATGATCCTGACATGAGATTCAGTAAGTGCATTGATATAGTTAAGCCAATGATGATGCCATATGTTCGATATTCCAATTTGCGTGTCTGATTTCCAAGCTTGGGAGAAAAGGTTGGTGTTCCCAGGGTATGCAATATGATCAAGATGAGTGATGCCCACATTTGATGAGGTGATCAGATCTTGTGGAAGATGATATGCATTTCCACTGCCTATCCAAGGGTCTAGTCCCACTCGTACAAAGGTGCCTGACCTAATCCTCCAGGTTAGTCCATCACATATATATGAAATAGAATTGATAATCGCTTTCCAGATCACTGAGATGCTTGTCCTGTTCCAAGTGGGTAATCGAATCCAATCCAAAGTACGAAGAGGGAAAATGTATTTATGAAATACAACCTCAATCCACAGACTATGTGCAGTAAGGATCTGCCACCCCATTTTGGCTACCAGGGATGTGGAGAAATGAACTAGGTATTTTAATCCCCACCCTCCCCATTTCTTTGGGAGGGCTATCAATTCCCATCGGACCCAGGCATAGACCATCCTATCTTGCCTTCCATAGAAATCTGCAGCATAGTTTTTGAATTCTCATAAGAATGCCCCTTGGGATCTAGGCCAAGGACATCCAATAAACTGGAGTTGCCTCCAAAACAGATTTGATGAGTACAAGGCGACCGACCCTAGAGAGGTATTTATGATGCCAGATATTGAGTCTGCACTCAATCTTTGCGACCAGCCAGGTCCAATTTGCAATTCTATAATGTAAGGGCTTAAGTCTAAAACCAAGGTACTTGAGGCCATCATCCAAATATTGTATAGTAAAGGGGAATCTATGGAGAGAAAATTGAATCTCGTTGGTGGAGCATCTAGATGTTGTAATGGTGGATTTTCTGTCATTGGTTTCCATGCTTGTCACTGTACTGAATAGTAGCATAACAGAGTATAAATCTGTCAGATCCCCAATACTTCCATTGAGAAATATAAGGACATCATCTACAAATAATAAATGAGTTAATGTGCAATTATTGGTAATCTTGATGCCCTGTATGCACCCCAAGCGACACTCTTCTGAGATGAGGCGACTAAGGCCTTCCATAATAAGCATAAATAGTAGAGGTGAGAGAGGAAATCCCTGTCTAAGTCCCCTTTCAACATGAAAAAAAGGAGACACAGAGCCATTTATGAGTACACTGAAAAAAACCTTTGTGATACAACACATTATCCAGTTGATGAACTCTAGAGGAAATCCTAGATGTGTTAATAGAATTCTTATACATAGCTAGCTAGCACGATCAAATGCTTTTGGAAGATCAATCTTAAGAATCATACCTTTCAATCTCTTTGTCTTAATGGATTGGAGCACCTCTTGGGCTGTACCGATAGCATCATGTATCTGGCGATCATTGAGGAATGCACATTTCTCAGTTGAAATATGATCTGAGAGGATGGGTCAAAGACGATTGGTGATGATTTCGGCCATAGTTTTGTAGATACAATTGCAGAGGGATATAAGTCAAAAGTCATTGAAGGATTTTGGACAGTTTGTCTTCGGAATGAGAGCAAGAAAAGTGGAGTTGAAATCTTCATACATGCACCCCAAAGTACGACAATCCTCAATAATGCTTAGTAGGTCCTTCCCTAGAATGTCAAAAAAAGCAATATAGAACTCAACAGGCCAGCCATCTGGTCCAGGGAGAGAGGAGTCTGAAGCCTCTGAGGGAGTGGCCGTTGGGTTGAGCTCCGGGAGGGAGGGGGGTACAAGAGAAGATAGGGGAGGGTTGATTAAAGGAGCAGGTCAAGGAGGGGGGAGCAGATGAAAATGCAGAGCTACAATGAGATGAAGTGGAAAAACACAGATGCAGATGACGAAAGGGAATTGACAAAGGAACAGATTGGAATTACTCAAAGAAAGTGCAACAACAGCCACCGCCCGAGCCCTAGCGAGAGGTGGCGAGGGAGGTCGAATTGAGAGGTGTCGCACTTCTTCTCTCGTGCCTTTGCATAAGACAAGGGAACAAAGCCCGTAGCAGTGTGACGAAATTGTGCTTCCAGAGCATTCTCCTATTCCACAGACAGATGCTCAGTTGCAGTGGAGTTCTTCACCAGGGGGCATTCCATAAAAATATGCCTGAGTTTGTGGCATCATCGGCACCGGAAGGGTACCCCTTCGTAATTCAGAATCTATATGCGAGTGAAGTGTTTCCTATAGAGGGTAATTTGCTCCTTCAAACCTTCCCGCGTGTCCAGGTGAACCAGTATACAAGCCAGAGACATGTTTCTAGATGAAATATAGGATTTATCATGGTCCAGATAGGTTCCCAGAGCATTGCTAATGTGCTTGAAAATGTCATTAGACTAGAAATGCAAAGGTAGGTTAGATAGTCTCAACCAAATGGGCCTGACTCCCAATTCCTCCCGCTTTGGATCAAACATAGGGCTCCATCTCTTTAACAAGACCGGAGTGAGATCTGTTAGAAAATTAAATATTACAGAGCAATGGAACACATAAAATATTGCATAAATATAAACACAGAAAACACATAAAACAAGAGAGACACAGATATATGTGGTTCACCCAGTTTGGGCTACGTCCACCCCGAACAACCAATCCTTCCTTTTTATTATCCAGCAAAATGAAGAGACACAACCTACAACAGATCCGCGGTAATATCCTCTGTTTTCTCTCACAGTCTCACCTCTTTGTTTCTCACTCGGAGAATACACATCTATTAGATAGACTCAATACAATGCCCTCATGCAAAGAGAGGGGTTGCCTTCTAGGGCAAAAAACCCTAAACTAAACATAATTTCTACTGTCAAATCATCCGCCTAATGAACGGCTTAGATTGACTAGAAATTACTATACTTTTACAAGGTAATTTTACATCTGTTTTTAGCTTCGGGGGCGCTTCCCCCGAGCCCCCGCCGGGGGACCATTGGCCCTCGAACCCCTGCGGGGGGGACAAGTCCCCCCCGCACCCCCCCGCGTGGAGGGGTGTACAAACTTCCTGGGGTATACATCCGGCTGAAACAAAGACCTCTGAACAATCATGCTCCACACACCACAATCTCCCACTTGGAGAATGATTGTAGAAACTCCACCCCTGCTTCATTTGCTGGAGAATGACTCCTCTTTGGACCTAGCTGTTTCTCATCTTCATCGTCATCCTTGAAGACCAATTGAAACTGAGCATATTCTCAGTTTCTCCCTGGTTACAACTTTTGTTAGCATATTTGCAGGATTCTGGCTAGTGTGTATCTTTTCCAGCTTCAACTCTCCATCTTCTAACACTGATCGTATGAAATGGTACTTGAGCTGTATGTGTTTAGTCCTGGAATGAAATGTTGAGTTCTTTGCAAGATGAATGGCACTTTGGCTATCACTGTATAACGTGCCCATATCATGCTCCTTACCCAATTCACCCATAAACCTTTGTAACCAAATCATTTCTTTACTAGCCTCTGTAGCAGCAACATACTCTGCTTTTGTTGTTGAAAGTGCAACAACACTTCGGATTTTTGAAACCCAACTGACAGTTGTTCCACCAACAGTAAATACATATCCTGTAGTGCTCCTCCTATTATCTCTGTCACCTGCCATATCTGCATCAACATATCCCTGTAGGGAAATGTTTGAACCACCAAAGCATAATGCTTGATTTGTGGTACCTTTCAAATATATGAGAATCCATTTCACTTCCATCCAATGTTCCTTTCCTGGATTGTTCATGTACCTGCTTACAACTCCCACTGCATGTGCAATATCAGGCCTTGTGTAGACCATTGCATACATTAAGCTTCCAACTGCTGATGCATATGGAACTTTAGACATATAATCCATGTCTTCTTGGGTCTTTGGGCACATTTCCTTACTAAGTTTGAAATGGCTAGCAAAAGGTGTACTAACTGGTTTTGCATTGTGCATATTAAATCTTTTCAACACCTTTTGTATGTACTCATTCTGAGACAATGTTAATTTGCGATTTTTCCTGTCTCTAGTGATTCTCATACCAAGGATTTGTTTTGCAGCTCCCAAATCCTCATTGCAAATGAATTTGCCAATTTTCTTTTGAGCACATTTATTTCTTGCATGTTAGATCCTGCAACAAGCATGTCATCTACATACAATAACAATATAATATAGTTGCCATCATTTTGCTTTTTCAGATAAACACAATGATCAGAGTGACATCTAGTATAACCTTGTTCAGATATAAACTTGTCAAATTTTAGATACCACTGCCTTGGAGCCTGTTTTAAGCCATACAAGCTCTTCTTCAACCTACACACTAGTTTCTCCTTCCCTCACTTCATATCCTTGTGGCTGCTGCATATATATCTCTTCCTCCAAATCCCCATGGAGAAAGGTTGTCTTTACATCTAACTGCTCAAGATGCAAATCTTTAGCTGCTACTAGACTTAAAATAGTTCCAATTGAAGTCATTTTAACAACAGGAGAAAATATTTCATCAAAATAAATACCTTTCTTCTGTGCAAACCCCTTCACCACAAGTCTAGATTTGTACCTCTGTTTTCCTCCATCTTCTTTCTTCAGCCTGTAAACCCATTTATTATTCAATGTAGTTTTTCCTGCAAGCAACCTGACTAAGTCCCAAGTATGGCTATGCATTAAGGAGTCCATCTCTTCTTCCATGGCTACCTCCCAATTCTTCCTGCTTTCAACCTGCATTGCTTCTTCATAACATTCAGGTTCACCAGAATCAGTCAACAATAAATAATATAATGAAGGAGAGTATCGTTCAGGGGGTCTACTTATCCTAGTAGATCTTCTAACACCAATTTCAGGTGTTTGGGGTGCCTGTTGCTGTTGTGGTGGTTGCTGTTGTTGTGGTTGCTGTTGTTGTGGTTGCTGTTGTTGTGGTTGCTGATTATTATTATTTTCAGGCACCTTTACTTTTTCAATGATTTCATCAAGAACTGTGTATTCCTTGTTTTCTTTTTCCTATTTATTTTCCTACAACTGATTCTTATACAAGACCTTTTCATTGAATATTACATCTCTGCTCCTAATGATTTTGTGATTTTCGTAGTCATATAAGCGATAACCAAAATCATTAACACCATATCCAATAAAGGTACATTTCTTTGACTTTGCCTCAAGCTTTGTTCTATTTTCTTTATCAATATGGACAAAGGCCTCACAACCAAAAGGCTTTAAAAAGGAGTAGTTTACCTTTTAACCTATCCATGCTTCCTTTGGAACACCACCATCCAAGGAACTTGAAGGCCCTCTGTTTATTAGATAAACAGTAGTATCTACAACATCTACCCAAAACTGTAAAAGCAATCTTGCATGCAATCTCATGCACCTTGCATGCTCCATGATTGTTCTGTTCATCCTTTCTGACACACCATTTTCTTGTGGTGTTCTTGGAACCGTCTTCTCTCTGCGAATTCCATGCTCTGAAAAGTACCTATCAAACTCTTTGTTGCAATATTCACCTCCATTGTCTGATCTAAGACACTTCAATTTCTTTCCTGTCTCAATCTCAACCAAAGCTTTCCATTTCTTGAAAGTGTCAAATGCATCAGATTTATTCTTAATAAAATAAATCCAAGTTTTTCTAGTTGCATCATCAATAAAAGTAACATAATAAGGAAAGCCACCGAGAGATGATACCTGAGTAGGTCCCCATACATCTGTATGTACAAGCTCTAATTTTTCGTTCTTCTTTTCTTTCCCAACTCTGAGAAATCTGACTCTCTTCTGTTTTCCATAAATGAAATTCTCACAGAAGTCCAAATCAACATTCTTCAAACCCGGCAACAAATTCGTTGAGTGAAGGATCTTCATCCCCTTTTCACTCATGTGTCCGAGCCTATGATGCCATAATGCTGCATCTGCTCCTTTGGAAGTTAAAGAATTAAAAGAGTTAGAAATACCATTGCATAAATACAATGTACCAACCTTTTCTCCTTTTTCTATTACCAGGGCTCCTTTGGTGACCTTCCAAGCTTTATTTGTGAAAGTTGTCACACAACCTTCACCGCCTAACTGCCCTGTTGAAATCAGATTTTTCTTTAGATCTAGAACACGCCTTACCTCCTTTAGTAGCCATTGGTTTCCATTCTGCTATTTTACAAGAACCTTACCCATTCCAACAATTTGACAGGGTTTATCATCACCCAAATGAACTTGTCCAAAATCTCCTTGAACATAGTCATGAAAGTATTTCTTATCAGGTGTGGCATGGAATGAGGCCCCTGAATCTACCACCCAGGAATCAGTAATATTTTCGAAAGAAAGAATCAAAGCATCTTGTAACACCTCACCTGTCACATTTGCTGCATGATTGTTTTCTTGTTGTGCATCTCCTTCTTTTCCCTTCCAAGATCTACAATCTTTCTTTAGGTGTCCTTTCTTTCCGCATTTCCAGCACACTATCCCCGATCTGGACTTGGATATGCCTTTCCTTGATTTACTGCGATATCCTGAGCTCTGTCCTCTTTCCATTTTTCTTCCCCTAGACTCTGCACTCAAAGCATTACCCAATGTCTCACTAGAGCTTTTCCGTCGCATTTCCTCGCTAAGGATAGCACCGACAACATCATCAAACTTTAAAGTACTAGATCTAGAAACAGAGTTACTAATGGCCATTACTAAACCATTCCAACTTTCTGGTAATGAGCACAAGAATAACAGAGCTCTAACTTCATCATCAAAGTTTACCCCTACATAACATAACTGACTTGTAACAGTATTAAAATCATTTAAATGGTCTACAACAGATCCACCTTTCGACATCTTCATATTAAATAATCGTTTCATAAGAAATACCTTGTTTGAGGCCGAGGGTTTTTCATATAGTTTCTCCAACGCCTTAATCAAACCCTCTGTCATTGTTTCCTTCAAAATGTTGAAGGCAACCGACTGCGAGGCACAGCCGTACTGTTCCAAGTGCCTTTCTATCGAGAAGGTTCCATTCTTCATCTGTCATACGCGTCGGCATCTTTGTTTTTCCGCCCAATGGTAGGTATAGATCTTTCTGATACAGATAATCTTCCATCTGCATCTTCCATAGCGAGAAGTTTTGGCCGTTAAATTTCTTGACCCTAAACTTACCATCTTCCGCCATTGCTCCCACTCGAATGAGGAACCCTTCTTTCCTATGAGTTTATCAGCCAAATAGACCTTTGGCTCTGATACCAGTTGTTAGAAAATTATATATTATGGAGCAATGGAACACATAAAATATTACAGAAATATAAACACAGAAAACATATAAAACAAGAGAGACACGAATATACGTGGTTCACCCAATTTGGGCTGCGTCCACCCCAAACAGCTAGTCCTTCCTTTTTATTATCCAGCAAAATGAAGAGACACAACCTACAACAGATTCGTTGTAATATCCTCTGTTTTCTCTCACAGTCTCACATCTCTGTTTCTCGCTCGGAGAATACACATCTATTACATAGACTCAATACAATGCCCTCATACAAAGAGAGGGGTTGCCTTCTAGGGAAAAATACCCTAAACTAAACATAAGTTCTACCGTCAGATCATCCGCCTAATGAATGAACCAGATTGACTAGAAATTACTATACTTTTACAAGGCAAATTTACATCTGTTTTTAGCTTCGGGGGCGCCCCCAAGCCCCCGGACCCCCCCGCCAGGGGGGATCGGCCCTCCAGGACCCCCGCGGGGGGGACAAGTCCCCCCTGCACCCCCCTGCGTGGAGGGGTGTACAAAATTTTTGGGGTATACATCTGGCTGAAATCAAAGACCTCTGAACAATCATGCTCCACACACAACAAGATCGATGTGCCAATACTTGGAGCGCACCTATGATGTGTAATCATCCCGCTGAAAGCGTAGAGAAAACCAGCCTCAAGCCAGGGTAGTAATAGTCGGTAACTTTGATAGAATGTGCCCCCAAATCTCAGAGTTCCATTTTTGAAGCTTGGCAGATGAATAGGTACGCCCTTGAACACACCCAACCAGAACCCAGTCCACAGTATCTACGACTTCCCCTATCTGTATACCTTCCTCGAAACAGAGAGATACATCCCGATTCTTGGACTTTACACACTTTGATTTATTCCCTTGCTTTGCTTGCTTACTGACTTGAGCACCCAAGGAGGGCTCAAGAGGATTTTCCTGCTCTTCCACCCACCGTTCGGATTCTCCTTCTGCCAGACAAGTCAGAGTCCCTTAAAAATACCTCGATGAGGGAGGACCATATACAAGGTTATTTAGATGATCTGAGGATGGTCTAGAGGGAATAACTAGAGGGTTTGAAGCTGACATGGAGGAAGAGGGAAGGGAAGAAACTCCGACAGGGGGAGAAATGGAATAATCTAGCAGGTAAAATGGGGAAGCAGGGTCTATGCAAGATGCCAGGAAGTGTAGGGATATCAGCGAGGGAGGAGGGGTAATAGAATCCAACCAGGGGAGGGATACATCAGGAAATTGATCCACCAGTCACGAGGGATCGGGATCTGAAAGATATGACAAAGAAACTGCCAAAGGAAAACTGTCAAGGAAAGCAGGAGGAGAGGGAAAAGATCTGATATCAGGGTGGGTGTGGTCGTCCAGATGGGGACCGATGCGAAGGGATCTTCTGAGTAATCCACTAGATCCATCTCCATGCTTCCGTTAGCTAACAAACTGTGAGGAAACTGTGCTAGCTGCCAGGTCATTAAACAGTGCAGAACGAAACCCCTGGAGGGACTACATTATATGCATGTATTATTAACATGATATACATTTACAATATATTGGAGTGACTCTTGGATTCATCTTCCAAGGTTTTTTGGATTTTATTTGACTGTTCAACTTCCACACTATAACCCTTAGCATATTAGGTGTCCAACATTCCCACTCTTAATCCGAAGGGGTACGCGTGAGTCCAAGAAGAGCATTGTAATACAAAAATGTACAAAAAGGCATGAAAGCACTAGGTTGAATCTGCTCTCTGAAATGTTGGTATAAGGGGGTGGTTTAAGGATGACCACCAACAGTTGAACGCTTAGTGCAGTTCCAGAAACTCTTCAAATTTTAGCAATAAGTTGAAATCTTCTATTAGAGGAAGTGTTCCTAATGCTTTGAAGAGGGAGACCTTCAACTTGGAAAAGGGATGTCTGCAACTTGCATAAAAAAGGGAGAACCTCAACTTGAAAAAGGGTGTGTTAGTTTGCGGTGGTTTAAGGATGACCACCAACTCTGGAATGCTTAATGAAATTCCCAGAATTCTTCCAAAACTAGAAATAAGCTAAAGTCTTCTACTAGAGGAAGTGTTCCCAATTCTTTGAAGAGAGAGAGAGAATCAACCTAAAAAGGGGGGTCTCAACCCTATCTAGATGGTTTAAGGCTGACCACCAAGAAAAGACATGCTCAGAGACATTTATGTCTCTGTCTACAACTCTGAATATGGTATTCTAGGTTGTGGCTCAGGCTCGCTTGAACTTTTGTGTCTCTAGCTACAACTTTGAATTAGGCAACAAGTTCAGGTTGTGGTTTAGGCTTAGTTGATGTGGCTTTGAATATTGTAGATGAACATCACTTCCTCCCCCATCAGATACAAGGTGAGATGATGGAACTCAACTGCAAGACTTTTCAATACTCTAGAAGAAATTATGACATATGACTGAAATATCTTCTTAGTTGTTGAAGCCCATTTCCAAGAAGCAATCCATCCAAGGTGAATCTATGTTCTTGTAGGAGGCTTGTTTTTGAAACATCTATTTGAAGAATGAGTGGTTTTATGACAATTCTCACATGGATGAAGATCAAAATAATGATCTTTCATATGACCAACTCGGTCACAATATTGACATTTAATATTTTGTTGTGGTCGCTGTGGAAAAGGACCAGAATCTGGAACAAGTGAAGATGAATTGTCATAAAGAAATCCAACACTATGAAACTGGATTGGCTTTGAGTAATAACATGAAAGGACACATCCTTGTCATATCCAAGTCTAGTTTTGTGCTTGTTATGGACAGGCTCTTCCCAAAGTCCGACGATGGTCTTTGTTGGGTGTGTGTTATATTCTTTTCATGACTACCTTACGTGTGGGGGGGGGGTCACAAGGTGGTTCGTAGGGGGGTGGAAGCCCCCTTGTATGGGGTCTGGGGCAGCGCCCCAGGAATTTTTTTTTGCACCCTATATTAGGTGGGTAGACCTACCTATGGTTGTGTGCATGGATTTCACACATGGTTTTGGACATGATGGTTTTCTGTCCATGGTATTTTGTAGATCCGGTCAAGGGAACTATGTTTATGTTCCAATCCAAGGTTAATGGATTGGGGTTTATAGATGCTTCGGCATGTATATATATGTATTGTAACATTGAAAGGAATATAATGAAAAATCAATTTGGTAGTCCCAGCTTTGGGATCCACGTGAAAATATATGTATACATTTGTTTTATGTTTTATGCTCTCGCCATTTTTTTTTTTTTTTTTTAGAATTCGTATGTAGGTAATTTATGTATGGGGTTAAAACCTATATTTAGTATCATAGTTGTTTTGAATTCAAAGGGATGCTTTTGCTGCTGAGGGGTTTTGCTCAAGCCCATGGTAAACCTTGTTCAATGGGAGATCTATGGGATCAACTCTTGTGGTGAAAGAAGATGGCGAACAGTGGAAGGATATAGGTTGAGAAATTTAATGGTCAAAGTTTTGAGTTGTGGAAATTCAAGATGGAGGATCTGCTGGTGGATAAAGATTAGTGGATCGTGCTAGATTCAGGAACGAAACCAACAACAATGTCAGTTGAAGATTGGGCGAAGTTGGATCAGAAGGCAAAGATCACAATACGATTGTGTGTCTCAGATTTAGTATTGCTAAATGTATCAGGGGAAGCTTCAGCAAAGGATTTGTGGGACAAGTTAGGGACTTTGTACCAATCTAAGTCTTCAATGAATAAATTGTTCCTACATAAAAAGTTGTATAACTTGAGGATGAAAGATGGAGACTCAGTGACAGAGCATCTGAACACCTTTAATATTGTGGTAAGCCAATTATTATCTATTGCTATTAAAATTTCAGATGAAGATAAGTGCATCAGTTTGTTTTGTTCTCTACCATATTCATGGGATAGTTTGGTTGTTGCAATAAGTAGCAATGCAACTGCCTTGTAGTTTGATGAAATAGTCTCATCCTTGCTGTCGGAGGAGATGAGATGGAAGAATGTGGAGGGCCAGAATGGTGATGCCTTGTCTTTACAAGGACAGTCCCATAACAGAAACAAAAATAAGTCCTCGAGTGGGAGATCTAAATCTAGAGGGAGATCTAAATCTCCAGGAAAACCTGTAAAGGTGTGCTAAGGGAGATTTAAATCTCCATGAAAACCTGTAGAGGTGTGCTAGAAATGTAGAAAGGAAGGGCACTTCAAAAGGGACCGTAAATCTAAAGCTCCTGAGAAAGGAAAGGGATCTGATGATGCTCCTTTTGGAGAGGTAAAAACCACCTCATATGAAGGTGGGGATGTGTACTTGGCTTCTTCTTCAAGTACACATGTATATCATGAGGCATGGTTGATTGACTCAGGTGCATCCTTTCATTTCACTCCACATAGGGAGTGTTTCTCTGAGTATGAGAAATATGATGGTGGTGATTTCTTCTTAGGGGATGATAGGAAGGCTAGAATAGTTGGTCACATAAAATTCAAGCTGAAGTTGCAAGGTGGAAGGATTAGAACACTTCCGGGTGTTCTGCATATTCCTGCATTGCCCTGAAATCTAATTTCTTTCAGAAAGATTGTTGATGTATGTGTAAAAACAGTGTTCGAGAAAGATACCAGCAAGATGGTTCAGGGAGCACTAGTATTGATGCGGGGAGTTTGGATTGGAACTCTATAAAATCTTCAGGGTATCACTATTATTGATGGGTGAAACAATTTTGTGGTTCCTGAAAGTGGAATAGAAAATCTAGTGGTCTGTGGAGAAAATACCATGCTATGGCATCAAAGGCTTGGACATATTGGAGAGAAGGGCCTTCGAATACTTCATGGTAATGGTATGGTAGAAGGTATGTCTAATTTCTCTCTCGATTTTGATTTCTGTGAAAATTGTGTATATGGGAAGAAGAATTGGGTGAGTTTCCCCTCTGGTGCTAAGAGGGCGGAACAAATATTAGAGCTTATGCACAGTGATGTGTTTGGACCTATGTTGGTTTCATCACTGGGTAAGTCTGTGTACTATGTATCATTTATTGATGAATTCTCAAGGAATACATGGATATGTTTCCCCAGGAATAAATCTGAAGTCTTTGATAGGTTTAAGGAATTTAAGGCTCTGGTAGAAAACTAGACATAGAAGAAGGTAAAGGTGTTGAGGCCAGATAACGGTGGAGAGTTTTGCAAGAAGGAATTTGAAGAGTTCTGTAAGAATTGTGGTATAGCTCGACCGAAGGCTACTCGATACACACCTCAACAAAATGGATTTGCAGAAAGAATGAACAGGATGTTGATGGAAAAGGCAAGAAGCATGCTCAGTGGTGTCCGGTTAGGACAAGAATTATGGGAAGAGGTGGTGGAGACTGCATGTTACCTAGTCAACATATCACATTCATCAGCGTTAGAGGATAAGACTCCACAAGAGGTATGGATTGGTAAGAAAACTTCTCTTTCACATCTCAGGGTATTGGGATGTGATTCATATGTACATGTTCCAAATAAGAAAAGAACAAAGTTGGATAGTAAATCTGATAGGTGCATCTTTATTGGGTATAAGGATGGTTTAAAAGGTTATAAGCTTTGGAACCCAGAAATAAGGAAGGTTGTGTACAACCGAGATGTGGTGTTTAGAGAGGTAAAAGTTGTTATTAAACATGGAGTCCAACCAAAGGAACCTGGGAAGATAGAGTTTGAGCTGAAGGAGGAAGAATCAGACTCTATAGCAGAAGAGGAATCAGAAGATGAAGAGCCAAAAAATCCAACTGTGAGAAGATCAGTTCGAGAAAGTAGGCAACCAAAAAGGTATAGTCCATCTGCTTTCTATTCAAAATTTTCTCTATCTATTACTGATAATGATCCCAGAACAGTGAGGGAAGCAGTGGATTCAGAGGATGGAAAACTCTGGAAAGAGGCCATGGTTGATGAAATGACATCTTTGCATAAAAATGAGGCTTGGGATCTGGTGGAGTTGTCAACTGGAAGGAAACCCATTGGCAGCAAATGGGTGTTTAAGAAGAAGATGAATGCAGAAGGCAAGGTGGATAAATACAAAGCTCGATTGGTAGAAAAAGGTTATTCCCAAGTGTCAGGAATTGATTTTGGTGATATTTTTTATCCTACTGCCAAGGTAGCTTCTATTAGATTACTTTTATTTTTTGCTGCTGCTTTTGATTTTGAGGTAGAACATATGGATGTGAAGACAACATTTCTTCACGGGGATATAGAAGAAGAGATCTACATGAAGCAACCTGAAGGCTTTGTAATGAAGGGTAAGAAAGAACTGGTATGCAAGTTAAAAAAGTATTTGTATGGGTTAAAATAGTTACCAAGGATGTGGTATCAAAAATTTGATACATTTATATGGGGACTTGGCTTCACTAGAAGAAAAGCAGTTCAATGTATGTATTTTAAATTAATTGGTGACCGTGTTATTTATCTGGTCTTGTATGTGGATGATATGTTGCTGGTTGGAAATGACAAAGAAATTATACAGGATTTGAAGACCCAATTGTCCTCCAAATTTGACATGAAAGATCTTGGTGTTGCAAACTATATTTTGGGTAGGGAAATTAAACAAGATTGGGCAAAGAGGAAGATCTAGTTAAACCAGAGGAATTATGTCGAGACAATACTGCAGAGGTTTAATATGGACGATAGTAAACGGTGAAGGTTCCTATTCCTGTAGATGTAAAGTTATCTGCTGAACAGTGTCCCAATACATAAGAAGAGGAAGAGGACATGTCCCGTGTTTCGTATGCAAGTGTAGTCGGTAGCCTGATGTATGAAATGGTTTGTACTAGTCCAAACATTGCACACACAGTGGGAGTATTGAGTAGGTTTATGTCAAAACTAGGGAAGGAGAATTAGACATCAGTGAAGCGGTTTTTCAAGTATTTGTATGGCACTAGTGATTATGGTTTGTGCTACCAAGGAAGACCAGGATTGGACAGAGTTTTTGACATTCATGGATTTGTTGATGCAGACTTGCTGGAGATATGGATCAGAGAAGATATACAAGTGGGTATGTGTTTAACCTATTTGGAGGTGTAGTTAGTTTGATGAGTAAGAGGCTGTATGTAGTGGAAATTTCAACTACAGAGGCAGAATACATGGCAACCACTCATGCAAGCAAGGAAGCAGTTTGGTTGCAGAGATCATGTTCAAGTATGGGGCTAGTACAACAAGCTATAAGGATAGACTGTGACAGCCAAAGTGCAGTTTTCTTGGCAAAGAACCCTGATTATCATTCAAAGACAAAGAAAATTTATGTTCAGTATCACTTTGTGAGGGATATGGTTGAGGATTAAAATATGTTGTTGGTAAATGTGGACAATTTTAAGAATACTGCAGATGCATTGAAAAAGTCTATGGGCACTGATAAGTTCTCTTGGTGTAGAGAAACAATGGGCGTTGCAGGGCTAGACCAATGACTAAGCCCTTTTATGTCCCCTTGTGGAAAGAAAACAACAAGTGGGAGAATTTTGGTTGTGTGTTATATTCTTTCCATGACTAGCCCACGGGTGGGGGGGTAGTAGACACCCTTGTGCATTGCACCTCAAATTTTTTTTTTGGACCCTATATTAGGTGGGCAGACCTACCTATGTTTTTGTGCATGGATTTCGCACATATGTTTGGACATGATGGTTTCTGTCCATGGTATTTTGTAGATCTGGTCAAGGGAACTATGGTTATGTTCTAATCTAGTGTTAATGGATTGGGGTCTATGGATGCTTCAACATGTATATATATGTATTGTAACATTGAAATGAATATAATGAAAAATCATTTTGGTAGTCTTGGTTTTGGGATCTAGGGGAAAATATTTGTGTATATATTTTTTTATGTTTTATGCTCTTGCCATTGCTTTTAGAATTCGTATGCAGGTAATCTATGTACGGGGTTAAAACCTATAGTCTTGGGAAGTGAATGATGAATTTCTACATCTGCATGCAAATCGACTCCTTCATTGGGTACTAGATCAACATCATTGATTTGTTGTTGATGGAAGTTTGTCTCAATATTACTAATTTGACCACTTGGTTGTTGACGAGTGTCATGATGCTTATGCTGTTGTAACTCATCTCGCTGAAGCTGATATTCAAGATGCAAAAATTCAATCTTGTCATGTGCATTTTGTAGATAATTTTGACTGTCTCTGAGAATGGATTTATCAATCACGATTGTATTGTTGACAATAGAATGTATTAAATTATTTAGTAATCCCATCACTCCATCAACCATTTTCCAACAATTTACATTGTTGAATGCAATCCCAAAATCAAATAAAGGGTGCCCCACAAAACAGGACTTCAACGTACTAGCTTCAACGCTTCTCATCATATATGAAGGACCAACATTACACTAGCATATAGGTTGGACCAAATCAACGTACACACCAATTGAATTATTTAATGTTGCATAATACACCAACCACTAATAAATCACAACAGGTCCATAAATGTTAAGGTTGTGGAGGATGTTACAACCCTTGGACTTGTTGCTAGATGTATTTAGTAAGATAGTGTTAACACTATCGCTAAATTCCCCTTAAGAAAAATAGTATTGTTAGAGCTTAGCGAAACCCATGCCAAACAAGAAAGTATGATATATTAATTCTCATCAATAGCTCATAGCAGATAACCAAAACACACAGCCAACAATTCCATCTTTGGAGTCTAAAAAGTCAAATAAAACACATGGAGAAATCTAGCTCGTTCTGCTGAAACATACATTTTATAGTGTCAGTGTTCCTTCCAGTGAGCTCATGCGAAGTCAACAATTCACCGACCAAAATGGTCTTTCAATCAACTCTGTCGATAATGTAATGGAAGTAATCCAAATGAGTGAGGACCCTTACTACGAAATTTATGCATGTGAAGCGAAGGTTAGACCACTAAATGAGTTAGAAGCCACAACCACATCCATTAATGAAGAAGGGTGGTTGCACATGGGTTAAAAGGATATAGCCACACAATCTTGTGGGCTCGTGCTTCAACCAGGGTCACAATATAGACAAAGAAAACCAAGTTGTGGAAGGTTAAAGTAAAGGATAATCTATGGAATGAGAAATAGAGAGGCTTTCGGTAAGAGAAAGCCATTTAGGAGAGTTTGCCAGGATTTCTGATGGTTTGAAGTAGAGAACACAGGACTGGACTATGACAAGTGAAATGTAGCCAATATTTCTCATGCATACAAAGAGAGACAAACCTACAAATCAGAGAATACGACAAAAAGGTAGTGCTCGAGAGAAAATAATATGACAAAAAGAAGCACTGTATAGTAGAGAATATGACAAAGGGACAATCCAGTAGAGAATGAAGAAAATATTAGCATTATGACCAGTCTAGTCTGATATCCCTATTGAGCATGGGATAGAGGAATAACTTTGAAACTTCATCACAGAAAATCATCCAAAGCATCGATTCATATAAATCATCAAATGAACCATTGTATATGAACTAGCGCACCAGAAATGAATAAATGCACAAAACTTCAAATTTCAACCATAATTCACATAACTTAGGGTGCAATACAAAACTCAACACAAATATAATAAAAACCACAACTTAAACTTGAATGCACGACCATGCCATCAATGCAATTAAAAATTCATATCATTACAGTCTTCGAAAATGGATCTTAACACACATGCTCGGGTCTGATATTCATATTGAAATGAAATGGGTTTATCAATGCACTAACCAATGGAAGAGTAAGTCATGAATTGTAGAGGATATTGCTATTGTGTGTGCCTTGGATGGGAGGTATACCTCTTCGCTGAATGCAATTTTTTTTTATAAAGTGTCAGGCTTCTTCCAATCCAAGTCAGCTAAAAACAAGGAAACGATCCTAGACAGAGATGGTAGGGGGCAGGTTACTCAATTTTTTGAAGCATGTAGAGGACATACATGATTCTAGTGTTATTGCATGGAAGAATGCATAAAGTGTGGGACTAAAAAATGCTACGGGATCACTAAAATGGTATTCGTCCAGGGAGGTAGATTGACGGTACAACTAGCCACAAAACCAGTGGCTCAAATTGGAGTAGGGCGAAAATTCACACGCTCTGATACCATGTTAGACACAACCATGGCGAAGACAAAAATATGAAAGATAAGCATTAGATGCATGTATTATTCACATTATATACATTTATAATACATTAAAGTGACTCTTGGATTCATCTTCCAAGGTCTCTTGGACTTTCTTTGACTGTTCAACTTCCACACCATAACCCTTAGCAGATTAGGTGTCCAACATTTTTAATATTATTACATGGAGAAATAAACATAATATAAAATTTATATCAAAATAATACAAATATTTTGGACAAAGTAAGCAGTATTTCCTCAAGGAATAGTCACATTTGAATTTGCCAGGAGTTAAAACTTACAATAAAATATTGTGAGCACAATGTAAGATTAAGATCAAGTCGATTTATTTCTTCTATCAAGTTAAATTTCAAATGAAATTAGTGTTGCAATCACTTGCATATATATTTAACAATGGTTGATGAATGATATGATTACAAGGTTATATTTGGTAAGGGTGTCTATTCTTGAGATCTAGCCTAGTTGTAGCTCTGTACTTTTTAATTATTCACTTCAATTTCAACTCCACCCCTAATTGGATTCGAGATTAATATTACACCTATTTTTCAGATAATTTTTTTTACTATGTATCCCACTCATGTATAATGAACAATCATTTTTCTTGTTTCAACATATGCATTTAAGGTACCTATTGGTGTACATGCACATTACTTAGCTTTAGTTACTCTTAGTGCATGCATGCAGTCAAGTTTAACTTAGTTTCTTTATATATTGATTCTCTTATCAATATTGAGATATCAAATTCATTCTCTATTCCAATTTAATTTTTCAATTCTTGCAAGTTTATGCAATTATTATCCAACTAGGTCCTAACCCATGCTCTAATAATTTTACATGGTATAGAGCTGTGAAAGGCCTAGAGAAGGTGCATGAACAATCTTTTGCAGGTTTGAGGATCAAAGCATTGGAAACTACTAGGAGATTTGATTTCAAATCAGAATATTGGAGAATTGTCGCAAATTCCAAAAGGTGAAAGAGTGGAGTTTCCATATGCAAAGTCTTGTATTAGATATATATGGATATAGAAATGAACCAAATTCTGCCATTGAAAAATCCAAATACTTCAACAAGATGGAAAAGGCCTTTGGTCTTCCATTGTTAACAATATCTCCAACATTGTGGTCCCATGTGGACACATGCACCACTCTGAATCAAGACTGGACAACCTTGGAGAAGTTATTTGGAAAGCAGGACGAGATGTAGGCCTACCTTCTTGAAAGTGAGCTAAATTCCTTAGATCCTGACAGCTTGGAGAACATTCATGATTTCTTTACAAAATTAAAATCATTGCTTCTTCAATTATAGGATTGTGGGATCGATATCCAAACAATAAATCCGATTGATGCTTTGCATTTTGTCTAAATTAGGTCCTGAATAATGTTTTTTTGTTTCAGCATTTCATATAATTAGACTTCCAATTGGCAATAAATGGAAAATGCCCCATCTTGATGTATTTGTTGAGTCTGTCATTCAGAGTAGGATAATTTCATCAATATGGGTTTATTAAAGTCTTCAAATGCACATTCACTTGCCATGCATGAAAAAGGGAAGCCCGACTCGAAACCAAATCAAAAATCCAAAGGCAAAGGAAAGGAAAGAGATCCAGATCTAAGAAAGGGAAGAAATCCAAAACCTCCAGATAACTCTTACAGCTCGAAAGGTAAGAAGGGAAAGAAAGGAAACTCCAAATGTCCTTATTTTAACAAAGGCTATCATATTGAATCTTGTTGCATGCAAAAGGCTATTGATTTGACGGAAAAGACTCTTCAAAAGATAATCTTGGTCATCACATTCCAAAAAGTTCCAAGAAGAAGACGAAAGAAAAACCATTAGAAACAAGGGGTAATGGTCATCCTTTAATTTCCATTCATTCTACACTACAAGAATGTATCATCGATTAAGGATATTTGCATCATATGGCATCTTCAAAGGAATCTATTTTTTCTCTACAAGCACACTGGGACCTCCAATTATCAAGGGAGAGATTTATACAGTTAAAGCAACTGGACAAGGAAGAGTGCAGTTCGAAGATGGAAGCTTGAGAATGTCGTGCATATTCTGAGGTTTTCTGTGAATCTTCTTTCAGTGTTTCATATGACACACACTGACATTGAAAGGAAAGTGGAATTTACCCTGGATTCTGTAAGCATTTATGATATGAAAACCAACTCGAAGATTCATTTGGCAAGGTAAATGATCATTCTCATTTGTATACCTTCTCTGATTTTGTTCCTCACTCATATTCCATTTTTCTACTGATGCATGCAAATGAAGAAAATAGGATTTTGCATGAGAGGTTTGGACACTTGAATTTCAGATATATGCAACAACTTAGCAAGCAAGAGATGGTTAAAGGACATCCAACAATTGAATTTTCAAAGGGTTTTTGCAATGGATGTTCTCTTGGAAAGCATCCACAAGACAAGATTGATAAGAAGCATGCGTGGAGAGCCTCTTCACCTTTGGATCTTATACATAGTGATCTCATGGACCCATTGTAGAAATTTTGAATAATATGACACATATTCACAGAGATTATCCTGATCATACAATTATAAGCGGAACATGTATAATACATAATCTCCTCTACGTTGATCATCAATTTACAGAAGCAGAAACATTCACAGGCATACATAGAAGCATCAATCAAACTCATTAACACAGTATGTATCCCGGGGAAAGCATCTCGCTAAAAACCCCACACTATCTGTATATTATATTGATTGAATCATGTAACATTACACAGCATAATACTTCTCACAAGTATCTCCACCTGTTACACACAATACAACTCAGATTTGATCTCCAAATCTCTTCCACTGCTTGCCTGCCTCCACTGCTCAATACCTGCTCAAGAACTGATGAGAATGGCTTCCCAAACTCGATTTTCACCTGCAAAATAGTCACTCACTCTTTGTGGACGTGAGCAAAGGCTAAAATGTGGGCCAAATACGTGAGCAAACTCATTGGCATACTCAATCCCTTGATTGTGCAAGATCTGATGCACAACTATAGTCACAACTGATAGCAATCTGATTCTCTACCACTTGTCCCTGTTGAACTGAACATGCACTGACATGCAACTGAGTTAACTGATGTATTATTTAGTTGTATTATGAGTTAATAATTAGTTTAACAACTCATCATTAGTCTATCTGCAGTTAGACTAACTACAACTAGTTTAACTAAGTTAAACTGAACACAACTCCATCAACTGTACCTCCAATCCACTAAACTCAACTCACTTGAGTTCTAACTGAAGTCATGCATGTAACAACTCAACTGACTCATAAGAAAAGCGTATTTCCTTCTGACAGCTTCATGTGCCACCTCTGTAGCTCAAACTGAAGTGCTCCAAGAGAATAAGATTAATTTTATAGTCCAAATATTATTGTGAGATAATAATATTTGACTTTTCTATTTTTGACAGCCAGTCTAAAAATAGACTTTGATCACTCACACTGTGATCACTCACACTTTCATCAAAAATAGAATTCCATCTATTTTTCCCAACTTGATCAATCATCCATAAACATAGACATGATCCATATGTCTAAAAATAGACATAGTCTAAAAATAGACTTGCGCCAAAAATAGCCTGCGGGCCCACTTAGTGAAGGCGACTCTTTTCACTAAGCTCCATCATCTTGTTGTATTCTCAACAAGCATTTCTTGTTGCACACTTTTCAACACTCCCTCTCAACAAGAAAGGATTCCTCTCAAACCCGATCCTGTAACTCTGGAATGTTCTCCATGCAACACATCTGGCTGGTCCACTTGCTCTGTCATCAAAGTCTATGACTGCTATTGCCTCTGTCAACTGAAACTCTGCATCTCTGTGCTCTTCAGTATCTGACTACTCTAGCCTCTGTCACTTTGATCTCTGACTGCATCCGTGCTGCTGCTGGTTCTATCTCCCAGCATTGCATCCGCACTGCACCTCCCAACTGACCTCCCTGTTGGGATAGAAACACCCTCTGATGCTGAAGCTCTACCTGCTGCTGACAAGTGCTCCCTCTCTGACATCTGCGCTACTGCAACATCTCCATGCATCTCGCACCATTGCACACCTCTCTGTGCCACCTAGCACTGTGCAAAACACTTGTGCCTCTCGCATTGCTACAGCCTGCTAGCTATGCGCTGTCCTGGGATTCCCTGCACTGTCGCTCTCTCTGCCGCTCCATCTGCATCTGTCTCTACCCAATCAGTCAGTTCCTGCTACTACACATCGGGGCTCCCGTAGCAAGGTCTCATCCAAGAGGTTGGGTACCTCAAGGATCCTGCCCCTCCTCCTTGGGACAATCAATCCACATCACCCCACCTCCTACCTGGAGGTATGGCTGCATGCGATCCCTTAGCCCACCTGGCTTGAAGTTTCCCCCTACTGGAGGTCTCTGGATGAGTAGATGTCTCTACTCGATCTCCTCTCAGCTTCCCCTGTTGTGGCTCCTCCACAATCTCCTGAAGCCGCTGCACCAATCGTGGCTCCTCCACAATCGTCTGAGACTTCTTCTGGCTCTGCATGTTGAGAGGTAATATACGCTCCCTCTCAACCACCAAGTCTCCATCAGTTGCCTTGCTGCTCAAGGCTTTGCATGCATCTTGAACCTCAAGAGCATACAGGTTCTTGACCCGTGAACCAATCTTCTTCACCTGTCTGGTGATGATGTGTCTAAGGAAAACCTTTCCCTTACTGAAGACTACATCATAGCCTCTGTCTTCCAGCATCGCGATCGACACCAAGTTTCTCTTCAATCCTGGTACATACTTGACATCGGTCAAGGTAAGGCGAGCTCCATGCTCTCTCTGAAAAATAACCGTGCCTACACCTGAGACACTATACTTCTCATCATTACCCATCCCTATGAGTATCTGGAGATCTTTCTCCTCCAAAGTACTGAACAAACTTTTGTCATCGGCCATGTGGAAAGAAGCTCCACTGTCAAGAAACCAACCACTTCCCATCATGGATGAAACCATGCATGCGAAGAGTGTGAAGTCCAACTCAAACTGTGAAGCAAGTGAGGCTGCCTCACCTTCAGATCCTTCCCCGGATCCCTTCTTGGACTTCTGCTTTGGGCAATTAGTAGCATAATGACCCAACTCATGACAACGAAAGCATCTCACCTTCGCCTTGTCAACCTTCTTCCCATCATTGGAAGAACTGGATTCGGAAAGAGAAACCTTCCCCTTCCCCTTCTTCGCCTTACTCGTAAGGCACAGTTCTCCTCATCCTGCATGGATGAAGAACCGTCTCTGGTGCTCCATCTAATCTCCTCCTGCATCAAATCCGACCATGGTCGTTCCCAATTTGGCAGTTTCTCCCTTCCATTCACCGAGTCCTGGTAGCTATGCCAACTCTTAGGAAGGTCAAGGAGTCCTAGACTCACCATCCTCATCATCAACAGTAACCCCCACACTTCCCAGCTCATCTCGACACTGAGTGAACCTCGTGAGATACTGGGGCATACTATCTCCATTCTCGAACTGAATGTTTCTGAGTTTTATCTCTTGCTTTGGAATTAAATTCGAATTCCACCAGCACAAAACTCAACTGCTTCTGATCTAGAATTCGTGAGAACAAAGTATTTCTTGTACATAGATCGACTGTATGGGCATTCACCGGATATCTCACCTTCCAAAAGAAGGATGAATCCAGAGGCTACCTGGCCCGATTACAGACTCTGCCTGAAGAAATAAAATGTAAACACTTCCTGAATAATAGATCTGATGATCAATCCTCGCTTGATATCCTGTAAAAATCTCTTCTACAAAGCAAGCTGCTCTGATACCATGTAGAAATTTTGAATAATATGACACATATTCACAGAGATTATCCTGATCATACAATTATAAGCGGAACATGTATAATACATAATCTCCTCTACGTTGATCATCAATTTACAGAAGCAGAAACATTCACAGGCATACATAGAAGCATCAATCAAACTCATTAACACAGTATGTATCCCGGGGAAAGCATCTCGCTAAAAACCCCACACTATCTGTATATTATATTGATTGAATCATGTAACATTACACAGCATAATACTTCTCACAAGTATCTCCACCTGTTACACACAATACAGCTCAGATTTGATCTCCAAATCTCTTCCACTGCTTGCTTGCCTCCACTGCTCAATACCTGCTCAAGAACTGATGAGAATGGCTTCCCAAACTCGATTTTCACCTGCAAAATAGTCACTCACTCTTTGTGGACGTGAGAAAAGGCTAAAATGTGGGCCAAATACGTGAGCAAACTCATTGGCATACTCAATCCCTTGATTGTGCAAGATCTGATGCACAACTATAGTCACAACTGATAGCAATCTGATTCTCTACCACTTGTCCCTGTTGAACTGAACATGCACTGACATGCAACTGAGTTAACTGATGTATTATTTAGTTGTATTATGAGTTAATAATTAGTTTAACAACTCATCATTAGTCTATCTGCAGTTAGACTAACTACAACTAGTTTAACTAAGTTAAATTGAACACAACTCCATCAACTGTACCTCCAGTCCACTAAACTCAACTCACTTGAGTTCTAACTGAAGTCATGCATGTAACAACTCAACTGACTCATAAGAAAAGCGTATTTCCTTCTGACAGCTGCATGTGCCACCTCTGTAGCTCAAACTGAAGTGCTCCAAGAGAATAAGATTAAGTTTATAGTCCAAATATTATTGTGAGATAATAATATTTGACTTTTCTATTTTTGACAGCCAGTCTAAAAATAGACTTTGATCACTCACACTGTGATCACTCACACTTTCATCAAAAATAGAATTCCATCTATTTTTCCCAACTTGATCAATCATCCATAAACATAGACATGATCCATATGTCTAAAAATAGACATAGTCTAAAAATAGACTTGCGCCAAAAATAGCCTGCGGGCCCACTTAGTGAAGGCGACTCTTTTCACTAAGCTCCATCATCTTGTTGTATTCTCAACAAGCATTTCTTGTTGCACACTTTTCAACACCCATTTTGAGAACCTTGAATGAGAAAAGCAAGATATGTGTTGTCATTTATAATTGATTACACAATATTCACTTGGGTTTACTTCTTGAAACTCAAGTTTGAAGTGTTTTAGCATCTAAATATTTTCAAAGTGCATGTGGAAAATCGGTCTAGAAAACACATCAAGATCCTTAACATAGATAATGGGAACGAATATTCCAACAAATATATCTAGAACCTTATAGTGAAGCATGCATATAGTTGCAACAAATTGTTCCTTACACTCTACAATGAAATGGGGTGGTTGAGCGAAATAATAGATCTTTGAAAGAGATGGTTAGATGCATGTTTCATGGAAGGTATCTTCCATGGAAATTGTGGTATGAATCTATATTATTCATACATCGATAATAGATACCCTCATAAATCTATTATTCGAAAAACAACTTTTGAGGCTTGGACTGGCATGCAACCTAAAGTTAGTCATTTGTACAATTTTGGATCTCGAGCCTGGGGCCATATTCCTACAGATAAGAGAAATGATTTGGATCCTCAAGGCAAGGAATTAATTTTCATTGGATAGTTCGATGAATTCAAAAGGTACATATTGTTCTATATCAACACTAAAGATATCTTTATCAAAATTAATGTAAAGTTTGAATAAGATTCTTTGCATGCACCACCCGATGAACGTGTTACAAAGTTACCTTCACAACCAGTTGATGAGTACGCATATGATACTTTCGATCAGATATATGATCTATATGATCTATTTCCTACAACACCTATTGGACTACCAGTTGTTGAACATTGAGATAATACTTCCTCATGTAGTTTGGAAGATTCTCGACAACCTTCAACATAAAAATGGTGCAACATGAGGGATCTCTTAGATGTTCCTGCCACTAGACCTCAGTTCAAGGAAGCTCCACAAGTACTCTTAGTTATGGAGCCATGCATGCCCATGCATTCTTATATGATGCATGCATCCTATCCATAGACTCATGTAGAAGAAATTGGGCATCTTATATGGGAAGAAAGAATGGATGAGGAATACAACTCTCTCATTGAGAACTAAAGTTGGGACCTGGTTCCGCTACCTTCTAATCATAAACTTGTCAGGTGCAAGTGGGCTTACTATACCAAGAAAGAAACATATAGCTAAGTTAGTCTCTATAAATCATGATTGGTGAAAAAAAGTTTTTAGAAGGTACATGGTCTTGACTATGATGAGACTTTTTCTCTAGTGGAAAAAAAATATTATTTTTCGCTAACTCTCTCTAGTGCAGCAACAAGCCAATTGGAGGTGCATCATATGGATGTGAAGAATGCCTTTCTTCACAGTGATTTAGAGGAGGAAATTTAAATGGGTAAATTGTAAGGATACATGCAAAATTCATCTCTAGTATGCAAACTAAAGAAATTTCTCTATGACCTCAAACATGCATCTAGTGCCTAGTATGCAACTTGATGGATTCCTATTTATTGTCTCAAAATTTTGTTTGTTGCAAATATGATTCCAACGTTTATTTGTTGAAGAAAAATAACTTATTGTTGATCATAGTACTCTACCTAGATGATATTTTGATAAAAGGTAGTTCAATTTCTGTCATTGTTGAGATTTAAAAAGCATTACATAAGCGGATTTCTATGACAGACAATGGATTGCTCAATTTCTGCCTTGGACTAGAGATTAGTCAGAATGGTTATGGGCTTACCATTTCTTAGCCAAAGTATGCTAGATGTCTATTAGCAAAATTTCACATGAGTGACTACAAGCCATCAACCACATCTTTCTTATCAGGAATAAAGCTCGAGGATGGAAAAGACATGCCATTGGTTGATTGCACATTGTATTGTTAACATGTGGGGAGTCTTATTTATCTCACTCACTCTCGTCTTGATCTCTCATATTTGCATGGAAATATTTTATAAATACGTGCAAGATCCACATGAGTTACACTAGAAATCTACAAAGCACATCCTGTTATGGGCAAATTTAGTGTCATGTTGAACGACTAACCCCTAGATTTGGTAGTGAATATAGAACAACAGTTAAAGTAATTCCTTTTACTTTTCCTTTCAGTAAAAAAATAAGAGAAAGAAGAGAAAGGGATGAACCTGGAACTTTCTCTTAATCCTTCTCCCCTTTGACCGTTTGCACTGCTCCCTTCCGTACTTAACTCGCTTGAGAGGTACCTGCACACAAGCCGAGACAACAAAACATCAAAGCATACAAATAGATCTGTTTACGAAACATGATATAGAATCGAAAGTACAACATACATTACATGAACACAACATACATTTCATGAACATATAAATGGGAAAAACATGGAACTCTTTATATTAATCCAGGAAAGATTACAACCCTTGAAGCTATGTTCGATTTAGCATCATCCTCCCAACATCAAGCCCTCTTCACCTCATGAAATAGCAAGATCACACCAACAAGAATATAATGCTCTCTCCTCAAGTAAAAACTATCAGCACTTACTTGCAATTCACAACCTTCTAGCCTTCTGACCTCTTAGATTGGAGATCCATTTATAGATATTTGCAAGGGTGTGAGTCATCTATGGGGTTTGATTAGTGTCATTCCACTTGTTACAATTGGTTCCATAAGAGAGGGGATTGGAGATGGTTTCCTAGTTCCCTTGTTCATCCTTGGGCGAATTCAGATATGCAAGTGGCACAGGAGAAGTTTCTAGAAGGTTCCATGAGCAACCAACTAACAAACAGTCCTGCAAAGTTGTCCATTCTCACCCATCACACCCTATAGAAGGCCTAAATAATATGCATCGCAGTTTATCAGTGGAACAGTCAGTATGGTCCAGTTTAGGTAGTTTCTTGATGTTTTTTGAAGTGGAGCTTTTGGGGAATGATGCACTCAGATGACTAAGTTCCTTTAGGGTATGAAACAACTCTTTTAGGGTTGATGAGCCCTAGTTCATTGACATATAAGTTTGGGGTTTATGTGCCCAAAATGTCTATAACAGTTGCCCCTAAAGCATGAGGTCAATAAAATTCATGTTGGGTGAAATGCTTTATCATGAGGATCAGAGGTTTTGACCTGGAAGGTGACCTACATCAATTACAATACAATACATGATAATATGATTTTTCATGGATCAGCTGAGGGAGGCATCCCTATGCTCAACTTTATAAACTTTCATTATAAGTACATTGATCAGACAATCGTCTGTAGAGATAGACTTGTAGTCTATGAAGGAAGATGATCGTTTATGAAATGCCCATGTATATTTGATTTTCTGTACTCCTGAATATATATCTATCTATATATATATATATATATATATATATATATATATATATATATATATATATATATCGCAACCTGGATGGATGAAACTAGATCCGCGGTCTTAAAACTTGTCCAATATTCACTCAATGTACAAGTCAATCCATGTGAAAAGATGTTCTGAATTCGAACATGGAGAGGTATTGTCTGATTACCAGCCAATGATGTAAGCTGTTAACAGACGTGAGAGGAATCCACAATAATGAAGATGACCCTCAAGGTACGATAGCACATTTCACGTGGTGTGAATAGATGATTTGATGTCGAATACCACACAAAATCTTTCGATCAAAGGTCATTGATGTAAACCTATCGCCGGAAGTGAGAAAACTTGCCATTGATGTATGCAAGCTTCAAAGCACTGAAAGGTTGTTTCTAAGTCGACTTCTTGGATAAGGAGTTGTCATTGATAAGAAGTGACTCATCGTAGGAGGGCCTTGATGTATCCCACATCTATGACATGAAACAAGGCAAATGATTTTTGGAGATGAAAATGAACTCACGACACAAGACTCAGGAATGACAGTGATGAAAATGAAGGTTCACACTATTGCGATGGATGGAATTTTAGCTGGTTGACTTCTCAACTGGATTACTTCTCTTGAACATATTGGTGACACTGAGATGAATTGGTAGCGTAAACCCAAAATATGGATGGTTTGATAGACCAATGGTATGATGACCAGTAAACGGTATAACCCAACCCAACTCAAACACGGAGATGAAGTGAAAGTGTCATGTTCAAGAGCCACTTGCTACAATAAGAGTTCTATGTTTTTTCCCTTTTTCCCTAGTCATTGCTGACCAATACCTCTTTATTTTTGTCAAGCTTGAGGAGGATAATATATGCTTGTTCTATAATTCGCCCTTCGGGCAAACCCGTCCCTCTTTGAGGTTTTAACGAGTCTAGCGACAGTGAAACTCAGTCTTGTCTTAGATGGACAAGTTTAGCACTATTATTTTAACGAGTTTAACGACATTGATAACTCGGTCCTTTTCATGTTTAGAGAGTTCGAAAAGGGACGAAAAAGAAAACTCCATAAGTTCTTTTTCATAAAATAATCCATCAAGTCTGAAAGAGGATAAAATAATACGAGAGAGATGTCATTTTCAATACTTTAACGAGCTGAAAGAGACAAGCGCTCGACAATCTTTTCATATTTAAAGAGTCTGAAAAGGGTTTAAAGAGGACTCTATTGTTTTCTTTTTATTTTTGAATCAAAGCTTGAAAAGAAGACAAAAAGTTTGCTTGGAAGGTCAAAGATGTTCAATTCAGTGTATAGCACCTCAGATTCTTTCATTAGTTGTTCAATATGCTCAAAAATCCATCAAATTGATTAGAAATACATATATATGGATGAAAAATGAACTAAAACTAACATTTCACTTTGAAGTACATGAAAAGAAAACATAAAAAGTAGTTTTAACATTTCATTTCAAATTTGGGATTTTGGAGCTCTGAAGTGGTTTTCCCCCTCAAATTTCACCAGTAGATTTCGGGAGATCCTATTGACCATTCTCCACACCGTTAGGACTAGGTAGGAGCTATCCCTAAGCTCTTAATTTTCATTCCATTTTTTCTCAATTCTGAGCAAGTTTTTTCACTTTTCTGAGCCCCTGGGGTTTGAATATTTCGCTCTCCAATCATTTCACCTAGCTTGCATCGAAAAGTGCGATGCATACTGAGCTTCCAACAGGCCAGTCACTATGCATCTCACCTTGCTCAAATGCAATGTGCGATGGGCGCAGAAAGGCAATTATATACAATGTTTTTCATCAAACTTTTACCTGTTTTTGCTCAAAATTGGATCCTAACTCATCTAATGTTTGCATTTCAGATATTTGTTGGATCAAGATGGTTGTTACATGGCGAGAATGAGAACATGAAGAGGAGGATATGATTGCTTTGCATGACTGGGGCACAATGGATGCATTAAGGAACTGTGGTTTACTGAAGTTATTCCGCATATCCAGCATGAGACAACAGATTAGTTTGTTGTAGTATCTTCTCGATGCTTGGGATCCTATTGACCAGGTATTTCAGATCAGAGGTAAATCTATTCCTTTCATGGTTGAGGATATTTATTTTCTAACGGGTTTGTCGAGGCGTGGTGCCCCTCTTTCACTATAAGGATTTACTCGTGGGGGCGAATCAGTGAAAGATTATGTTCGTCAGTTCTGCAAGAATGGATCTTAACCCAGTAGAGATGGTAAGATTAATATCTAGGATGTTACTAATCGACCTTTGAGGACCATCCAGTTTACCTTTGCTAGATTAGCTGGCAGAACGGCCTTACATTTAGCGAACAGATCCTACATGCAATATGCCTTGGAATGCCTAGAACTGAAGGTGTTCAATTAGTGTGAGGTGGTACTTCCTGTCATAAAATAAGAACTGTCCAAAGTAAAGAATGGAAGAACCAAGAACTTTGGTTATGGATCCATATTGACTGATTTTTCTTTGGAAAGAATTCCACTGATGCAACCTCAAAACATTTCACTGGGTTTGCCTGCACCAAGGGAACCACAGATGCAGAGATGGGTGGACCTTATGGCTAAACATGCTGGCCAGTCACAGATCTCCTTCTCAGATGCCTTTTTCGAGTGGTTCAACTGCTAGGAGATGGTGTTTACGGAGTATCCATATATCGAGATGGATCTATGAGGTGATCCGGATTTGGCATTACCAGTTAGGGAGCAGTGGAGTGCTTTAGGTAAAAAGATTTGACCATATCTTTGTATTTAGTTTTCTATTGTTTTTGTGTTTTTGATGTTACCAAGACTAAACAAACTCATATGTGTGTGCAGATATTGGACCAGTTCGACCAGTGGCATGCCCACGAGAGGAGGATGATGTTCCAGCAGGAGTGGCTGTAGGGAGGGCAGTCCTTAGAGATCTAGATATAGCAGAGACCCTTGCACAGTTGTAGGATCATGTAGAGGGCTTGACCCTTGGCATTCCGGATGTTCGGGCTGATGAGTTACCCATGAGGTTGCAACGCCATACCATTGGTGTACCGAGCCGTTGGAATAGGCTCCTGCGCATGATAGCACAGTTGGTGACATGTTATCACTAACATCACTAGTATACGATGTTTTTCTGCATTTACTTTAAGTTTCTAGGTTAGATGACCAATTTTGTCTTGGAAACAAAACATTTTTGAGAAAACTTATAAACAACTATCTATTTTGACTTTTGGAGTTTTATTTTGGCTAAGTGATGAAATCCTATGCAAATGTTAATGTGAAATGCTTTCTTTACATATGATGCAAACGTCTATTTAACACATAGTTTGCTTTGAATCAATTAATGCATTTAAGTTTCTAGAAATGTGTTGATATTGAATGATGAGATTTCACATTGAATTGGTAAGACTGCTTCTATACCATACACCAACTGAAAGGGCATAAATCCAGTCGCATTTCTCATCGAGGTTCTATATGCCCACAAAGCTGAGTATAGGATTAAATGCCAGTTACGTTTATGGACTCCAATCATTCTTTGCAGCATGTGCTTCAGGACTTTGTTAATTGCCTCAACTTGTCCATTAGCCTACGGATAATATGGAGTAGAATTGTCATGAGACAATCCTAACTTGGTAGTTAACTCAATCATCATGTGATTGCGAAAATGCGATCCATGATCTGTGACTATAGCTTGCGGCACACCAAATCTAGAAACTACATGATTCAAAAAAAGAGTGCAGCCGTTTCACCGTTGTTGTTCAATGTAGGCATCGCCTTGGCCCATTTGGTAAAGTAGTTGACAACGGCTATAATATACCCATGCCCCCCAGCCGAGATGGGGTTACATGTCATGAAATGAATGCCCCATTTGGAGAATGGGCCAACAACTGCAACTGGATACAGTGGTGTAGGTGGTAATCTGGTTTTGCGATCGAAAATATGACAAGCGTGGCAACTTCTGACTTCAAGTATGCAATCTTTGAATATGGTGGGCTAGAAGTAACCAGCTCGTAAGATCTTTTGAGCAGTAGTGTAACCAGATAGATGCCCCCCACAAGCACCTGAATGACAATCATTCAATGCTTTTTCGGCCTCCTCATGCATGAGGCATCGTCGTAAAATCGTATCGACACCACGATGGTAAAGTGTATCGCCAACGATCAGATAATCTTTGGCTTGGTATTGAATATGTTGCTGTTTAGAGCGAGAGGTGTTAGGCCTAAAAGCTTGGGTCTGAAGATAGATCAGTATATCTCCATACCATGGATCACTTGATGATATCAGAAACATAGTCTCATCCACGATTGATGCTTCTGATGTTAAATAGATGGAGGACAAGGGAAGGTCGCAAAGTAACTCTGCAAAGATGAGAGACTTCTTTGATTTGGATTTGATGAATTCTAGATCAAACTCCTGCAAGATGACTATCCATTTAGAATATTTGCCCCCCAGCAATTGATGGGACAAAATGTATGTCATCGGGTTGAAATCTGACAGAATGGTAGTTTTGCGAAGGAGTATATAATGTCGAAATCTCTGTACTACTTGAACAGCTGCTAAAGCCAATTTTTCAACATAAGAGGACTTTCTTTCTGTATCATTAAGATTACGGCTTAAATAATAGATAGGATTTTCAACTCCTTCATCTTCTTGCACTAAAACCATATCGATGGTTGTATCTGCAGTGGCGAGATACAAGTAGAAGTCTTTTTGATAGTCAGGGGCATACATTAATGATGCTTTTATCAGGGAATCTTTGAGAGCATCAAAGGAAGCTTGCGCAACCTGATCCCAATGGAAGGGTACCCCTTTCTTCAAAAGACGTGTATAACCTTTAGTTAGCTAAGCATAATTTGGAATGTACCTCCTCAAAAAGTTAGCTTTCCCTTGGAGTCTCTGAATCTGAAGAAAATTTGAAGGTGGAGGCATGTCAAGAATTGCCTGAACCTTTAATGGATCAAGTCGAATTCCATCCTTAGAAACTACGAAACCTAGCAGTCGACCAGAACCAACACAAAAAACACATTTGTGCGGATTGAGTCGTATTGTTGGGTCCCTATAATACTAGTGATTACCCCATTACTATTGTAGTTATACCCCTTATTAATATTGTTGTGCCCCTATTGCCCCCATATTGTTATTACTGTGCCCCATAGAATCCCTCTATTGTTATTTTTGTGGCTTTATATTATTATTGTTAGGTCGGCTGGATTATTTTGTGACTCCTTAGACTCCTATATAGAGAAAGGAGGTTTTGTCATTTAAATAATCCAAGAATTGTTCATTTATGTAATGTAAAGGAGGTTTCCCCCTCGAAGAGGCTGAATTCTAAGGCGTTGATCTATCTTTTCTATATTTTCTTGAGCTGGTTTCATAACATTTGGTATCAGAGCTTTGGATTCTAGGGTTTCGCTGCTCCAAACAGGTCATCGTGGCATTTTCGCTATAAATTTTTTCTGTGAAGTTTCAGAAGTCGCAAAAAAACCCATTTGAGAATAAATCGTGCTGAACCTTGGGTTCAAATTTTAGATCTTTTCGCGCAATATTTGTGGAGATATGATCTGAGGAAGTTGGTCTTTTTGCAGACTCCTGAATTACATCCAAAACAGGTGCCCTGGGGAAAATCGTCATAACTTTCTCTCTGGGGATCGGATTGAAATTTCGTAAGAAGGTACAGAAAGAGGACAGACTGTAGTTTCTTGTATTCATTTTTCAGATCCATAGGTAAAAAAAGTGACTCGTGGCACGTTGTACAAGTTCGCTCTACTGAACTAGTCTATAATCAAGTCACTGTGGGAGATTTCGCATAACTCTTCCTTGGATAATCCAATTTGGGTCAGACTTGTGGCATTGGAAAGAGGAAATAGAAGGCTACTACAGGTCGCAATTTCAGATTTGGAAGATCTGGAATTACAGAGATACATCAGATTCAATATCAGGCTTCTACAAAGTGAAAAAAGGTGGTAGTTTTTTTTTTAATTTTTGTGTAAGCTGGGTTTGAAGGAATTCAAAGGGCATAGTAAAGAATTATTATCAGTAACTGATGCCCCGAGGAAAGAAAATGCAAACACCTAGTAAGGAACCTGAAAGCTCTAGCATGACTCATGAAGAAGAGGAAGAAATGCTACATGATATATCAAAATTACAAGAACAAGTGCAACAAATGTCACGCTCACAAAAGCTAACAGAAGCTAAGATAAATGGCATGGAATCTAAGATAAAGGGCGTGAAAGCTAAGATGGATGATTTGAAGATAGATTTGAAGACAGACATGGAAGAATTGAAGATAGATTTGAAGACAAACTTGAAGGCAGGCATGACAGATATGAAGACAGATTTGACAAATTTTCTACAAGAAATACTTACTAATGGTGAAAAGGTAGTAAAGGAAACTCATGATGCGAACAAAAGAAATGTTAATCATGATATCATAGACTCTAATGTTGGATCGAAGACCCACCATATTCCAAAAATTGATATGATAAAGTTTGATGGCAAGGATCCCGCAACATGTATATTACAGATGGAGCAATTTTTCGATCTCAATAATGTGCAAAACACACAAAAGGTACGTATGGAAACTTTATATTTGGAGCCAAATCAGTTTGTATGGTATCAATGGCTTTGCTCTCGTAAACAATTTATCACTTGGGCAATTTTTACGGAAGAATTGATAGCACATTATGAGGATACGAAAAGCAACACTTTTTTTAGCCAATTGATAAGTCTCAAACAAAAGGGTTCAATAATGGAGCACATTGAGGAGTTCCAAAAATTGAACATAAGGGTAAAAGATATTCTAGAGGAGCATAGGATTGATGTGTTCATAGGGTCTTTAAAGGATAATATCCAACATGATGTTCTCCTTTGGGAACCTGATTCATTAGAGAAGTTATTCAGGTTAGCAAGAAAAATGGAAAGCAAAATTTTGGCAACCAGGAAGCATACCACTCACAACTATAAAGACAGAAGTGTTGTTGCCCATAGTCTTCCACAACCTATAAGGTTGACACCACAACAATTGGAAGAAGAAAGAGCAAAAGGGCTTTGTTACAGTTGTGATAGCAAATACACTAAAGGTCATAAGTGTGCTGAGAAGAAATTATTCTACATAGATTGTGAAGAGGAAGAAGAAAAGGAGCAAGAAAGGTCAAAAGAAGAGGATATACTCTAGGAACAAAGCCTAGATGAAGAACAAATAAATCCGACCGTATCTTGTAAAGCATTGGCGGGAATTACCACTCCTCAAAACATCAAGATAGAAGGACAAATCAAGAAGAAAAAGGTAATAGTGTTGATTGATTCAGGAAGCACCCACAATTTTATTCATTGTAAGGTAGCAAAAGAATTGAATTGCTTCCTATATCCAGCACCAGAGCTTCAAGTGATAGTTGCAAATGGAGGAACAATAAATTGCTCTAGAAAGTGCCATAATATCAAGCTATCCATGGGAGAATATGTATTGACTAGCCCAATGCTTTCCATTCCAATGGGAGGTGCTGATGTTGTACTAGGAGTCCAATGGCTACAATCCTTGGGTACAATAGCTTTTAATTTTCAAGAACTTTTCATCAAATTTTCTACGGAAGGAAAGGAAGTTGAATTAAGGGGTATTGCAGGGAAACCAAGAAAGATAATTAGCTCTAATAGTATGACAAAGCTCCTGAAAAAGGAGCAAAGAGGTGTAATTGCACAATTATGTTCGCTAGATGTTTCCACATCAGAATCATCTATTTCTCCAGATCTACAAAAAGTCCTGGACAATCGTTCCAAGGTATTTGAGACTCCCAAAGGTCTCCCACCTATGCATGATCATGATCATGCTATTCATCTAATTTGAGGAAGTGTTCCTCCAAACATTAGACCATACAGATATCCCTATGTCCAAAAGAGTGAAATTGAACGTATGGTTGCAGAAATGCTAGAGGCTGGTATAATTCAACCAAGTCAAAGTTCTTTCTCTGCTCCAATAGTATTGGTGCACAAGAAGGATGGATCATGGCGCATGTGTCCGGATTATAGGGAGCTCAACAAGCTCACTATTAAAGATAAGTTCCCCATTCCTGTCATTGATGAATTACTGGATGAATTGCATGGATCAATTTACTTCACCAAGTTGGATCTTTGTTCAGGATATCATCAAATCAGAATGAAGATTGAAGACATTCCGAAAAAAACATTTAGAACTCATGAGGGTCATTATGAATTTTTGGTCATGCCTTGTGGCCTTACCAATGCACCTTCAACATTTCAAGGTTTGATGAATTCAATTTTCAAACCATTCCTTAGAAAATTTGTGTTAGTATTTTTTGATGATATACTAATCTACAGCAAGTCTTGGAAGGATCATGTTGAACATATTGATAGGGTGCTACAACTATTGGAGGAGAAACAATTATATGCAAAAAGATCCAAATGTTTCTTTGGAGTCCAGGAGGTGGAATATTTGGGTCATATTGTATCTCATGAAGGAGTTAAGGTAGACCCTAGCAAAATTAAAGCCATTAAGGAATGGAAAATCCCCACATCCATAAAGCATCTGCAAGGATTTCTTGGGTTGACAGGGTATTATCGCAATTTTGTTAAGAATTATGGGAGAATAGCAGCACCTCTAACAACATTGTTGAAGAAAGATGCATTTTCATGGACTCTCGAAGCAACAAAGGCCTTTGAACATCTTAAAGAGGCAATGTGCCAAGCACCGGTCTTAGCTACACCAGACTTCACAAAAACCTTTATTGTGGAATGTGATGCTTCAGGAAATGGAATTGGTGCTGTTCTAATGCAAAATGAAAGACCCATTGCTTTTGAAAGTCGTCCAATCAAGGAAAAGTTTTTAAGCAAAGCTATTTATGAGAAGGAAATGTTGGCAATACTCCATGCACTTAAGAAATGGTGACCCTACCTAATGGGAAGACACTTCAAGGTAAAAACAGATCATGATAGCCTTAAATACTTTTTAGAACAAAGATTATCCTCTGAAGAGAAACAAAAGTGCGTCACAAAGATGTTGGGTATGACTTTGAAATCATCTACAAAAAAGGGAAGCAAAATGTGGTGGCAGATGCACTCTCAAGAAAGGATGAGGATGTGGAAGCATTGTTGTGCGCCATTTCTATTATCCAACCAGATTGGATAAACGAAGCAAGGGAGGAATGGAAGAATGACGAAGAAGTGTGGGAACTTATTCGAGAGCTACAACAAGATTCCAGTACGTCTGATACATTTAGCTGGCAAAATGATTCGTTATGGTACAAAGATCGCTTATACCTCTGTAATAATTCCCAGCTAAAACAAAAGATTCTTATGGAATTGCACACTTCTCCCTTAGGAGGGCACTCAAGATTTCTAAGAACTTACCACGGGGTTAAGAAGGAATTTTTTTTGGATGGCCTTAAATCAGATATTCAAAAGTTTGTGGTGGAATGTTTGGTTTGCCAACAAAATAAAGTGGAAACAATTAAGACACCGGGTCTATTACAACCTTTATCCATTCCAAGCCAACGTTGGGAGGAGGTTTCAATGGATTTTATCACAGGTTTACCCAAGTTTGAGGGAAAAAGTGTCATCATGGTGGTAGTTGACAGACTTACCAAGTATGCACACTTTTGTGCATTATCACATCCATTTAAAGCCAGTACAGTTTCTACTGCATTTATGGAAACAATTCAAAAGCTACATGGAAACCCAAAGATTATTGTAAGTGACAGAGATCCCATTTTCACTGGAAATTTTTGGACAGAATTATTTTCTTGTCTTGGTACTCAGTTAGCTCATAGCTCATCTTATCATCCTCAATCTTATGGGAAAACTGAGATAGTAAACAAATGTTTGGAAGGATATCTTCGTTGCTTTGTATCTGATAAACAGACACAGTGGGTCAAATGGTTGCCTCTGGCTGAATGGTGGTATAACACTTCCTTCCATACAACAACAAAATTTATGGCACTTCATGGGTATCAACCACCATCCATCACATCATATTTAAGAGAAAATTATAAGGTTCAGGCAGTGGAACATCACATCAAACATCAACAACAAGTCCTCCAACTCTTAAAGGATAACCACGTGTTGGCACAAAATAGAATGAAACAACAGGCAGATCAACATTGCAGTGAAAGAAGTTTTGATGTAGGTGATTGGGTATTCCTACGACTACAACCATATAAGCAAATGTCCCTTAAGCAAGCTAATAAGGATAATAAATTATCACCAAAGTATTATGGTCCGTACTAGGTGTTGCAAAATATTGCTACTATGGCATACAAATTGGAGCTTCCTACAGCCTCTCGATTTCACCTAGTTTTCCATGTTTCATGTTTAAAGAAGGTTATAGGCGACAAGCTCCCAGTTCAAACAATATTGCCAGAACTTGATGAGGAAGGAAAAATTATATTGGAATCGGAAGCAGTCATAGAAACAAGAACTTGACAACTACGAAATCGATCAATTTCAGAGCATCTTATCAAGTGGAAGAACTTATCTGCTGAAGATTCCACATGGGAGGATGAGAATTTTATGTAGAAGTATCCAGAACTTCTCAAGCGTTGAGGAGAACACTTTTTTTAAGGCGAGGGGCATGTTGGTCCCTATAATACTAGTGATTACCCGATTACTATTGTAGTTATACCCCTTATTAATATTGTTGTGCCCCTATTGCCCCCATATTGTTATTACTGTGCCCCATAGAATCCCTCTATTGTTATTTTTTTGGCTTTATATTATTATTGTTAGGTCGGCTGGATTATTTTGTGACTCCTTAGACTCCTATATATAGAAAGGAGGTTTTGTCATTTGAATAATCCAAGAATTTTTTATTTATGTAATGTAAAGGAGTTTGCCCCCTCAAAGAGGCTGAATTCTAAGGCGTTGATCTATGTTTTCTATCTTTTCTTGAGCTGGTTTCATAACATGTATCTTGTAGTGTCGGCAACGTAAAAATATGGCTCTCAAATGTTGCGGATGATCCGTCCGTTTTCGCGAATGAGCAGGCAGATCATCATGATATGGTTGAACGATGTGTTTGATGTCGTGGAAGGCATAATTCATTGCCCTCTGAAATGTTGCCCCTGCATTCTTCAAACCGAATGGTAATTTACGATATGTGAATGTGCCCCACAAACATATAAATGTTGTTTTTGACTGGTCCTATGGGCGGATATTGATTTTATTGTAGCCCGAAAATTCATCCATGAATGAAAAGATTTCGCATCCGACACATTCATCAATAATCTGGTCGATAAAGGGTGTAGGATAGTTGTCCTTTAGACATGCTTGATTTACATCCCTATAATCGACACACACTCTGATCATTCCTTGTTTTTTCATCACAAGAACAATATTCGATACCTAATCGGTGAGAGGTACAGGTAAATGAAACTAGCACGCAAAAGCTTTTCAACCTATGCTTTAATGGCAATGACTTTCTTTGGATGTATAGGTTGAAGCCGTTGTCCTACTGGTTTAATATATGGGTACATCTTGATTTCATGTTCAACATTGCTAGAGTCAATCCTTGGCATTTCTTCGTATGACCATGCAAAAACATCTCTGAATTCATGAAAAAGAGCTCTATAATTATCTAGTTCTGATGGAGAACAAGATTTGCCGACGTGAATATTCTCTACAATATTAGGTTTGGTCAAAATATTAATGGAGATAGTTTCTTCAATGTTTGACAAATTTTGCTCGGAATCGAATGTATTTACATAATTTAATAAAAAATCAACAATTGAAGGGTGACTGAGGTCATTTGAATAATATTCTTCGTCATCTCGAAGGTGGGAACGATGATGATAATCTTCCCATGGCGTCTCTCCTGTCATCATTGATTGGATGATTCCTTCGTTAGTAGAATGTATACGTGACCAAGGATCAGAAGAGGTACCATAATCTAAAGACCTATCTAGCCAAACACTCGTTGAATGTGGATTCGGGTTTGCCGCACAAGCCCAGAAGATTGATTTCTACAAGGATTCAATGGGGCTTGGCGGCAATGCCTCACGATGATCCTCACTATCAAAATAGTTGGAACTCTTCTTTAACTCAGATGATGTAGGAGAGATCATATGGCAGGTTTCCACTTTCGCTACTTCCGCGAAACCAGATGGAGACGGAAGGTTGAAAGTACCCATCAAAGAAGGATCTTTAAGGAGACCCACTCCAACATTTTGAAGTGTTTGTGAATTTCCATGGATCAATGGAATGCTTCCTGTAACTTGTGAGCTATTAGCAAATAAGGCTAGTTGGTCGATGACTATAATTCCTCCTTGAAAGGGGAATGCAATTTTTCGAAAATATGTGGACACAACTGCAACCATTGCAGAAACCCAAGGCCTTCCCAGTAGAATATTGTAATCAAGGAGCCCATCAACGACTTTGACTTCAATATCTACTGTTTTTCCCCCTAGTTCAACTTTCAAGCTACTTAAAATACCGTATGGAGTGTACGTTCATTCATCGAAAGCTTTTAGTGTTGTTGGTGAACGCGACAAGGGTGGTGAACCAAGAGTTTTCCAGCAACTCATTGACATTATACAGGTAGATGCCCCCTCATCAATTATAGTTCTATGAACATTTTTGTTAAGGGATTTTACTTGTATAAGGAAAGCGAGTTGAGCTGGTAACTGTGGTGTATAGCTTGTATTATTAAAGACCACCAGATTGGAATCCGTAGGATCGATCCCACCTATTGCTGATAACAAAGCCTACTTTTGGGAGGGACAATTTTGTAATACCTCAAGTGTTGACATAGCGGATGGCGATTGGGCCAAATCCTCCACTATATTATAATTTTGGGCTGCTCGAGCACGAGATTAAATGTCGATTTATGTATTACTCCTTTTGGCGGCTTTATAGTTAATTAAGGAATAATAGGTGGAACAGTTTCTAGTGCAGTTGAGGTCGATGTACCAGGTTGATCAGTAGCCAGGTTATTAATCGACGATGGATTCCCATAATCTTTATTCCTTGTTAATACCAAAACATCATTCTTTTGATTTGCGAAAGACAACATAAGAACTTGGGATGTGGAAGCGTTATTGGTAGAAACCAAATGTGTTTCTGGGTTCAGAAAATGGATCAGTCAACACCGCTGAAGTATTTGAAGCCTTCAAAAGTTTTGAAACTTCATATTGATGTGGACAATCTCTAGGAAAATGCTTGTCATTGCATATTAAGCACGGATAACAAGGTTTCTTTGTCCCAGTAGGGGTTTCAAATTTTTCAGGAGTGGAATTCTCCTGTTTCTTCTTATTATTTTTCCCCTTCTTCTTGCCCCCTGGTTGCTTTGGATTTTTGCCTTTGTCAGATGACAAGGCATTAATCTCTGAGGTAGGAAGATTTTCAGATGAATTTTCATTTTGACTCGAGATAGCAAGAGCTTGACCAGATGGTCCTCTCGCCATTTGTGTGCTCGAGGAACCGATCACGCCGTCGCCGACATGAGAGTCCCTACTCGATTTTGGTGGTGGTGGAACGGTAAAAGATGGTCTAGATGCATCAAGAATTTTGTCGTAGAGTGTGCCAGACTGTGTACACATAAGATCCAAATATTGTGCATGAGTAATGACTTGCTCTTTTGTGAAAATTCCTCCTTTCGCCAAATCCTCAGTGATAGATTGCAATAAGGACATAATAAACCACTCAGCTAAACGCTGATCAGGAACAAAGGTGTTACACAGTAATTTGTCACTGCTTTCACTCCAGTCCTCCTACTGTGTCATGTGTCCAAGTCAAACATGCTCATATTGAACATTTGCTCTCTGATGTTGCCAAATGACCCACTTTCCTAAAGTTATCTGCTTCATCGTGTCTGTGTATCAAATAAACGCACTGACGGGCGCTCCTAAACAACCCAAATGCGCTGCCAGTGCGGAAGTACACCTGATTCCCACACTGGTCTGATTTTATGTCCCAGCGCGAGGTTACTTGTAATCTTTGGCGATGATCTAACTGTCTGTATTACTCAATAGCGATGTCAGCGCTGAAGACCAGTTATGTACCCGCGATGATCCAGATTGGGTGATTTGTTCCAACAGTCGGCCTTCTAGATGACTGTAGGCCTGGTTGTTGACATAGTTTGTATCGCCCTCCCTTCTCTGGCATGGTTGTTCCGTCATTTGTGCTACCTTCCTTGGGGATAAGCTCACCCTTCCACCTTTCATGGAGACTCCTTCTCCTATTTAAACACTCACTTATGATATGATCAGCTAGTTGGAAAATTCTTGGATTGAGCAAGTGTTGTTAGTGTTTGTAGATAGCTGGTGTGAGTGTGATAAGTGTGGGATTGTTGATAACTTGTGGAAGGCTGTGAATTGCCCTTAACATTGTGTAAAACTTATGAGTGAGAGAGACTTGTATGTTGGGAGATCCATCTTCATAGAGTGAATGCTTGAGGAACATGTTGGCTGGATCCCTCTGAGAAGGCTTGTGACGTCAAGACTTTGGCTGTAAGCTTACTCTTATTTCATTATTAATACAATCAATGATTTTTTCCTATGTCTTGTATGCAATTTACTTGATAGCTCATGACTTCTTGACTTTGTGAGTAAACAAATCATCGCTGTATTCTGGTTATGTGCTTTGTTGTATTTCCTTTGCATTGTTTCAGGTTGATCACTCTTTGGGAGAAGGAAGCGGAAGCTGGAGTAGCGCAACGGAACTCCATCGACCACCGGTTGAGGTAGGCCTCCAACTATGATTGTTTAAGGAAAACTGTTGTTGATCTGTCCTTGTTTGTGACTAGACACACTCTAGGGCTAGAGGGGTTGTCTCTGTCCGCAGAGGGAACACTTTCTTGCATCACAAAAGGTCTTTACCATGGCGACGACGACGCCACTCATGTATATGATCTGATATGTGAATGGAAGAAGTCTATTTAAAGTTGGTGAGGAGTTCTGTTCTAGTTTCATACCCGATAGGTAATTGAAAGTGGGTTAGGAAGGTAGTAGCTAGAATGGTGAAGTTATCAAAAGAAGCTCTAAGCAATTCAATATACCATTTTGCGGTTAGACCAGTGAGCGTTATCTGGAAAATACGAAGCCTAATCGAATCATCATTCAGAGTGTTTGATGAGCACCATAAATGAAAAGTCATTACGTGATTCAATGGGTCTTCTCCTGGATTTCCATTGAATTTTGGAATGTCAGATGGAAGTTTATGTAGAATCGCTGGCCACCATGGGGCGTAAGCAATTGGATCATTTGTGAGCTAGTTCAGATCTGGTAGTTCAAGAGTTGCTACGAATGGCAACTACTGATTTAGGTTAGGTTGAGCATACCCTGGATAGGATGGAATTTCTTGGGCCATAGATCTTTGCATACCAGTGTACGACATCTGACTTTGGTATCCTTGATAAGGTTGTTGGACATAACCAGTATAGGGGGGTTGTTGGTAATCAGCTTGGAAGCGTGGTTGTCCATAACCCACAAAGACTTGTTGCCCATATCCTTGGTAGGGTTGGTATGACCAAAACCAGTTTCAGCTTGGGAGCCAAGTCCAAACTGGGGTTGGGACTGTTGAAATTGAGGTTGTTGATATTGCGCCAGCCATGGTTGTCGAACCGTCTGCTGTTGCCCAGTATCGACAGATTGACCAAGTTGTGGATTAATTGTTCCATTGTAGACCTGAGTTGTTCCAGATAAAGGTACACTAACCTGTGGTTATTGTTTAGCCCTAGAAGCAAGCGATTGTTGAATAGCAACCTGAGAAACTGGAGCCTTCTGCCTTAAAACCTACGGCTGCGAGGAAGAAGGAGCAGTTTGCATTGGTTGAGATGCAACAGGTTGCGCTTGTGACTATGGCATAGTCTTAACAGTGGGTATAGTGGGAGTATTGGACACAGGTTGAATTGGTTGTGTGGGATATACAACCCTTGGTTGTTCTGGCAATACTGGTTGCCAACCACTAGCTCTAACTCCAGTTTGACCTGAATATTGAGGATAACTCTCATATGGTTGTCCCCCGGAGAAGGGAGGAAATGGTGAATAGGCATACTGCTCACCATATGGCGGCATTCCAGTATTTAAAGGATACATCGGTCTTTGATAACTGGCTTGCCCAAATTGATACTGAAATGCAGGACCAAATTGCTGAGTTTCCATGTGAGAAAAACCAGATGGGACTCCGGACGGATAAATGGAAGGTGTCCATGGGGCAGAAGCAACCCCTGAGTGGGTTCTAGCTAGTGATTGGTAACCAACTGGAATGGATGATGCACCATATTGGTGTGACTAAAATATTATCTGATCGTTGGCGATACAATTTACCGTCGTGGTGTCAATACGATTTTACAAAGGTGCCTCACACATGAGGAGGCCGAAAAAGCATTGAATGATTGTCATTCAGGTGCTTGTGGGGGGCATCTATCTGGTTATGCTATTGCTCAAAATATCTTATGAGCTGGTTACTTCTGGCCCACCATATTCAAAGATTGCATACTTGTAGTCAGAAGTTGCCACGCTTGTCATATTTTCGATTGCAAAACCAGATTACCACCTGCACCACTGTATCCAGTTGTCGTTGTTGGCCCATTCGCCAAATGGGGCATTGATTTCATGACATTTAACCCCACCTCGGCTGGGGGGCATGGGTATATTATAGTCATTGTCGACTACTTTACCAAATGGGCCAAGGCGATGCCTACATTGAACAACAACGGTGAAACGGCTGCACTCTTTTTTTTCAATCATGTAGTTTCTAGATTTGGTGTGTCGCAAGCTATAGTCACAGATCATGGATCAGATTTTCATAATCACATGATGATTGAGTTAACTACCAAGTTAGGATTGTTTCATGACAGTTCTACTCCATATTATCCACAGGCTAATGACAAGTTGAGGCAATTAACAAAGTCTTGAAGTGCATGCTGCAAAGAATGATTGGAGTCCATAAACGGAACTGGCATTTAATCCTGTACTCAACTTTGTGGGCATACAGAACTTCGGTGAGAAATGTGACTGGATTTACGTCCTTTCAGTTGGTGTATGGTCTAGAAGCAGTCTTACCAATTCAATGCGAAATCTCATCACTCCAACTCACAATTGACCTGCTACCCGAAACTTCTGAAGAAGGAGCTCGTTTCTTGGAATTAATCCATCTGGATGAAACTCGTTGTAATGCCGCATTAGCTAACGAAGCACATAAGAAATGCATCAAGGCACAATACGACAGAAATGTTAAGCCTCGTGTTTTCTCAGAAGGCGACCTGGTCTTGTTTTACGATCAGGATTCTGATAAATTAAGAGCAGGGAAATTCGAGCCATTATGGATGGGACCCTACATTTTTAAACGAGTATTGAAAAAAGGAGCCTATGAGTTAGTCGATTGTGATGGGATTTCATTGGTGCAGCCCCGCAACGGGTTGTATCTCAAACGATACTATGCTTAATTGAGCATAGTAAAGTTCATTGTATATATGCTTTCATTGCATTTTTGTTTGTTAGTTTTTCTTTTAGAGTTTCAGTTTGGTTAGGTAATCCACTTTACATTTGTTGCAGATGTCAAAATTTATGGAACCATTCGTTGGGTATGCCAACAGAGCTAGTCGTAGTACGCAGAACTTATCTTCTGTAGCCTGGATCATCTTCGGTCCAAGAGGTGAGTTAGTGAGTTTCAGAGGGATATGTATTGGTCGATCAACCAACAACATCATTGAATATAGCGCGTTGATCAAACTCCTCTCTAATGCCATTTCACATGGCATATGCTGGATCATTGTCAGAATAGATTCACAACTCGTTATTCTATAGCTTACTGGCGTTTATTCCATTCGGAACCCAGCTATTCATCGCATGTTCCTAAGAGTTAGGATTTTGGAAAGACATTTTGATTTCATTCAATATCAACACATTTCCAGAAACTTAAACACATTGAATGATTCATTAGCAAACTATGTGTTAAATAGACATTTGTAGCATCTGTAAAGAAAGCATTTCACATCAACATTTGCATAGGATTTCATCACTTAGCCAAAATAAAACTCCAAAAAGTCAAAATAGATAGTTGTTTATAAGTTTTTTCAAAAATGTTTTGTGTCGAAGACAAAATTGGTCATCTGACCCAGAAACTTAAAGTAAACGAAGAAAAACATCCTAGACTAGTGATGTTGGTGATAACATGTCACCTACTGTGCTATCATGCGCAGGAGCCTAATCCAGCATCTCGGTACACCAATGGTATGGTTCTGTAGCCTCATGGGCAACTCATCAATCCAAACATCTGGAATGCCAAGGGTCAAGCCCTCTACATGATCCTGCAACTATGCAAAGGTCTCCGCTATATCCAGATCTCTAAGGACTGCCCTCCCTACAGTTGCTCCCGCTGGAACATCATCCTCCTCTCGTGGGCGTGCCACTGGTCGAACTGGTCCAATATCTGCACACACATATGAGTTTGTTTAGTCTTGGTAACATAAAAAACACAAAAACAATAGAAAACTAAAAACAAAGATATGGTCAAATCTTTTTACTTATAGCACTCCACTGCTCACCAACTGGTAATGCCAAATCCGGATCAGCTCATAATACATCATGATATATGGATACTCTACAAATACCATCTCCTGGTGGTTGAACCACTCAAAAAAGGCATCTGAGAAGGAGATCTGTGACTGGCCAGCATGTTTAGCCATAAGGTCCACCCATCTCTGCATCCGTGGTTCCCTCGGTGCAGGCAAACCCAGTGAAATGTTTTGAGGTTGCATCAATGGGATTATTTCCAAAGCAAAAGCAGTCAATATGGATCCCTGATCAAAGTTCTTGGTTCTTCCATTCTTTACTTTGGACAGTTGTTCTTTTATGACAGGAAGTACCGCCTCACACCAATTGAACAACCGATGAAAGAATCTGAGGTGCTAAACAGTGAATTGAACATCTTTGACCTTCCAAGCAAACTTTTTGTCTTCTTTTCGAGCTTTGATTCAAAAATGAAAAGAAAACAATAGAGTCCTCTTTAAACCCTTTTCAAACTCTTTAAATATGAAAATATTGTCGAGCGCTTGTCTCTTTCAGCTCGTTAAAGTATTGAAAATGACATCTCTCTCGTATTATTTTATCCTTTTTCGGATTTCAGGGATTATTTTACGAACGAGAACTTATGGAGTTTTCTTTTCGTCCCTTTTCAAACTCTCTAAACATGAAAAGGACCGAATTATCATTATCGTTAAACTCATTAAAATAATGTGATAAACTTGTGCATCTAAGACAAGACCGAGTTTCATTGTCGCTAGACTCGTTAAAACCTCAAATAGCGATGGGTTTTCCTGAAGGGTGAATTATAGAACAAGCATATGTTATCCTCCTCAAGCTTGACAAAAATAATGAGGTACTGGTCAGCAATGACTGGGAAAAAGGGAAAAAACATAGAACTCTTATGGTAGCAAGTCGCTCTTGAACATGACACTTTCACTTCATCACCGTGTTTGAGTTGGGTTGGGTTACACCGTCTACTGGTCATCATACCATTGGTCTATCATACCATCAGAACGAAGAATAACAGATGTTTGATTTTTTTTATTGTTTGTTTTATGTTCAATTTGATAAACTATAGACAGAGTCTAAAGTCAACCAGGTAACTTTCGAACTGCTCTTGCTCTGCAATTTCATAGTAGATGAATGCTACTTCAGTAAATCTATGGTTTAGTTTATGAATTAAAAATTTGACTTGCAAGCACATCTAGATGCCCTTTTGGTAGCTCAGTAACCTCTCAAGATATTCCATCATACTTTGCTTCTCATTTTTCATCAAAACCAAGCTTGATTTCATTGAAACTGCTCCACATTTGAGCCAAAACCTCTTTCAGTTGCACTCTCTGGACCATCGCACTGTCTTCCACTGTGTTCCAGTATGCTTCCCACCTCCCGAGTGTAGAAAGTGCGATGCATAATTTTTTTTGTGAATCCTAAGTGCGATGATTGCCTAAGCTCATTTTCCCATCTACGACTTGAAGGTTTTTGACTTGTTTTCAGTTTTTGTTTGGTTGTTTTGCTGCATATGAATAGTGTCTCTTCACTGAAGCTTCTTTGCATCACTTAGATCAGTCTCAATTACATTAGTATTAGTGAATGTTTTTGTGTATTTGTTCCTCATTTACAATCCTTTGTGAAAAGTTGTTTTAATCGATTTATCGCTTCGATAAAAAAAGTGTCGTAAAGTCTTCAGTTTTTTGTCAAAAAGTGAAATGTTGTAAAATCCTCTTTCATTGATAGTCGATTGAACTTTTTTGTTGCATTTGATTTGATTTGTTTACATTCGAAGTGTTGAAAGCATTTTTATTCAAAATTTAAAGTATCGTTTTGAGTCTTCCTTTCTCTTTTTGAAGAAAATTGTCAAAAATGTCATTCTGAGTGCAATATTTTAGATGTTTGTTGCATTTAGTTTTCCTTTTTTGCATCTTTCACATTAAGGAAAGTGAAAATAAATACATGCATTTGCATTTAGCATTTTTGATTTGTGTGCGAAAAGATGATCTAGGGAAATTGCATTAATGTGTTCTCTTTGCTGTTTGTTTAAAAGCACTTCTATGCTTTATCCTTTGTAGTGAGGGTTTTCATCGTTCAAATAAACAAAAAATTTCTTATCATAGTAGATTGCATCTTAGGAATTTCAGATCATTATCATGCGGTGAACCATTGAAACGCAAACTCTAAGAAATATCAACTTTAAAATGAACTTCAATGAACCTAACAACGCTTTGGAACTTAACACAACATATCTAGAGGTCTAGGCTAGTGATGTGTTCCGGCGTCGTTAAAACTAGTGGCTATCGTTTTCATTGAAGGTTGAGTGATTCCTCCTCTTTGATAAGACATGTGCTAGCACGGACTTGTGCTCCCCGTACCGTCACATATGTATCGGGAGACCACAATAGGATTAAATCCTTTATCCATAGGAAACTGAGTCTACCGCCCTATTGATCGCAATGCACTGAACACAACATTCGGGAAGATTGACTGCCGTACATAAGTCCTTCATAATTTCTCTTTAATTTATCACCAAGGTGTATATTACAATTTTGCGATTGATTTGGTAATCCTTTTTCTCTAGATTCTCCAGAGTAGTCACTTTCGTTCTTTTTCGACTCTTTAAAAGAAAAGGTCCATCTAAGCACTTGTCCTTTCAAGCTCATTGAAAATCGAAGGAGACTAGAGTCATATTTAGCTTTTTCTAGACTCTTTAAAACTGAAAGAGCAAAGTTGTGCCCAAGTGTCGTTAAAATTAATTGACCACGGAATTACATCCCTTTTCTTTAGTTGATCTTAGGTTGAAACATATGGTGACAAATCTGGAGTCTACCGATCAAGGAATTCCTTTTGATGGGAATCCTAGTCCTTTTCCTTCTTTCGGGAATATTGGTGCTCCTTACATGGCTACATTGTCCCTTCCAGGATTCACCATTGGCTTGCTAGTATGGTTGTTTTCAACCTCCTTAGTTCAAAATGTCGAGATTTCTCTGAAATCGAGTACACCTCCAACTAGACAGAATCAAACTCCAGTTGATCCTGAAGTTGACCCTTTGCCTTCTTCCTCCTTTGTTTCTCCCTCCCCCTCTTCCTTTTCGCTTGGTGAAAGTATTGATTCTAGTAACCAGGTGGCTAAGAAGAAGAAGAAAGGGAAGAAGAAGAAGAAGAAGCTAATTCAGCAAGGGGGCGACCAATCAACCATTGCATTGAATGCAACATCTGATGAAAATCCATCCATTATGCCTCACAAAGTCAAATATCCATGCATAATTTGTGCAGGAGACCATTTTCATCGAAATTGTCCTTACTTTCCTCAGATTTTGAAAGAATGGTCTTCGCGTTCACACCATCTCGTGTCATCAACCTCTGGAGATCATGTTGGTAACACACCATCAACTAGTGATAGTAAAGTTCATGGAAAAAAGGGAAAAGTCAATTTTCCTTGTAGGTTATGTGAAGGTAAGCACCCCTTTCACCTTTGTCCCTATCTGGATGCAGCCAAGAAAGTGTTGCATAACCATCGTGCTTCACCGCAACGACTTCCATATGGTTACAGGAAACTATGCCTAAATCCTTCACTAGCTGATGAATCAACTGACCAAAATCAACCATCGGTTGAAACCACTCTCTCTGAAAGTGAATCCTATAAGTCTATACCCGATACAAATCAATAGATCAAAGTAACGGTTGAACCGATTTCACCTTCAGTTAATCGTACCTTTCCCGAAGAGAGTGAAAATGATACCGCTCAAGTTCTTTTTGTTTCCCTTGATTCAAATGAGCTTGGGGGCACTCCACCTGTTTCATCAAGAAAGGAGGAAAATCCTCCACTTCTTGTAACCCATGGGGTTAATTCTCCCATTTCTACGGTACCCCCTCCAAGTAGTCTAGTCATTTCCTTTGATTGGAATTGACTGTAGAATTTCGCCTTCCTTCCTATGTGCCCTTCCGGATCATAGTACAAGTTTGTAAAATGATTGTATCTGGCTCTATTATAGATGAAGCTGCATCCATGAGTATCATTTCCTCAACTGCTTGGCAAGCGCTTGGTTCGCCACCACTTGTGCCTGTTACACAGAATCTATTAGGTTTCAACAGAGGAACCAGTCGACCCTTAGGGATCCTTCCTCAATTACCTATTACTTTAGGAGGGAAAACCGTTTATCTGAACATGATGGCAGTACCAGGCCCTCTAGATTGCAATTTTCTTCTTGGGCGCGACTATGTTTATCATATGGGAGCTATTGTTTCAACGCTCTTTCGAGTGATTTGTTTCCAGCATGAAGGCAAAATTGTCACCATTGACCAAATTTCATTTCTCGGTCCAAATATAGCTCCTAGTCAACCATCATCCCTAAATGGTCCATTTATACCAATGGTATCATCCCTGCCACGGGTTAATTATGTGGCAACCTGTTCCATACCTACATCGACTAACGATCAATTCAGTGATGTTGTACATTATGTATTGGGGGCATGGGAATCAAATCTCTCCTTCATGACCACTTACGAGTTGTGATAGGAGTTCGAGGATAGTTCTTTTACTGTGTCAACCTCATTAAAAAATGAAATAGCCCCAATGAGGAAAGTTTATTGTCTTGTGTCAACCTCGTTAAAAATGAAACAAGGAATCATGAGGAAAGTTCCTTCTCTTGTGTCAACCTCGTTAAAAAATGAAACCAAGGAATATGAGCATTGTTCCTTGTCTTGTGTCAAGCTCGTTAAAAAATGAAACAAGGAATTTGAGCAGGTTTTCTTGTCTTGTGTCAAGCTCATTAAAAATGAAACAAGGTCCTAGGTTCCAAGTCGAGTCTCTGATTAGATCTCGTAAAATCCCAGTTGAGTCTTTCACTTGATCTTGTAAAAGAACCTTCATTCCATCCACTTGATAGCCTTGAGTAGTCTACTTGGGTGAATGAAATGAAGCTTGGGGGGCATGCACCTAATGGTAAAGTTAAGTTTCCCTATAGGTTATGTGAAGGGAATCACCCCATTCACCTTTGTCTATCTGGACGAAGCCAAAAAGTGTTGGATAACCGTCCCGCTTCACCGCAACGACTTCCATCTGGGTACAGGAGACTCTCTTCATCATGCTAGGGGCATGTAAACTAATTTCCAAGCATAGTTTTCCCTCGTTTCGAGATTGTGTAAAAACGAAACCAGTTTCAAGCAATTTTTTTTGTTTTAAGCTTGTGGGAAAATAAAACTGAACCCAAGCATAATTTGTCATTTCAAGCTTGTGTAAACATGAAATTGAATTCCAAGCATAGTTCCCTATGGTTCAAGCTTGTGTAAAAATGAACCCATTTCCATTTTTACCCTTGTGATTGCCATTCTATCAGCCTTTTCGTCAAATGAGCCTTGGTTGTTTTCATCCCATCGTCACCATCTCTTTGGTCAATCATACGCTTTCACTTGGTTGTTTTACCCTTTTTGAGGAACAGTTGCAATGAGGGGTCTTATTAGCCAGCCTCTTCACATAAATCAACATGTTTTGATAAGTTCCAACATCACTGGAAACAGTTTCTACCCTAGACACCACTTGTTCCTCAAAATGGATTCGTATTTAAACTCTTTTCATACTCTTTAAACAAGAAAATATAGTCGAGCGCTTGTCTATTCCAGCTCGTTAAAGTATTGGAAACGACATCTCTCTTGTATTAATTTATCCTTTTTCGGACTTGAGAGATTATTTTATGAAAAAGAAATTATGGAGTTTTCTTTTCATCCCTTTTCAAACTCTCTAAACATGAAAAGGACCAAGTTATCATTGTCGTTAAACTCGTTAAAATAATAGCGATAAACTTGTCCATCTAGACAAGATCGAGTTTCACTGTCGCTAGACTCGTTAAAACCTCAAATAGCGACGGGTTTGCCCGAAGGGAAAATTATAGAACAAGCATATGTTATCCTCCTCAAGCTTGACAAAAATAAAGAGGTATTGGTCAACAATGACTGGGGAAAAAGGGAAAAAACATAGAACTCTTATGGTAGCAAGTCGCTCTTGAACATGACACTTTCACTTCATCTCCGTGTTTGAGTTGGGTTGGGTTATACCGTTTATTTGTCATCATACCATTGGTCTATCATACCATCCATCTTTTGGGTTTAAGATACCAATTCATCTCAGTGTCACCAATATGTTCAAGAGAATTCATCCAGTTGAGAAGTCAACCAACTAAAATTCCATCCATTGCAATACTATGAACATTCATTTTCATCACTGTCATTCCTGAGTCTTATGTCGTCAATTCATTTTCATCTCCAAAAATCATTTGCCTCGTTTCATTTTGTAGATGTGGGATACATCAAGGCCCTCCTACAACGAGTCACTTCTTGTCGACGACAACTCATTATCCAAGAAGTCGACTTAGAAATAACCTTTCATTGCTTTGAAGCTTGCATACATCAATGGCAAGTTTTTTCACTTCCGGCGACAAGTTTACATCAATGACCTTTGACCGAAAGATTTTGCGTGGTGTTCGACATCAAATCATCTATTCACACCACATTAAAAGTGTTGTCTTACCTTGAGGTTCATCTGCATTATTGGTGATTCCTCTCGCGTCTGTTAACAACTTACATCATTGGCTCGTAATCAGACGATGTCTCTCCATGTTCCACTTCAAAACATCTTTTCACATGGATTGATTTGTACATTGAGTGAAGATTAGACGAGTTTGAAGACCCCGGATCTAGTTTCATCCATTCATTCTGTGATATATATATTCAGGAGTACAAAAAATCAAATATACATGGGCATTTCATAGACGATCATCTTCCTTCATAGACTACAAGTCTATCTCTACAGATGATTATCTGATCTATGTACTTATAATGAAAGTTTATAAAGCTGAGCATATGAATGCCTCCCTCATCTGATCCATGAAAAATCATATTATCATGTATTGCATTGTAATCGATGCAGGTCACCTTCCAGTTCAAAACCTCCGATCCTCATGATAAAGCATTTCACTCGACATGAATTTTTACAACCTCATGCTTTAGGGGGCAACTGTTATAGACATATTTGGGCACATCAACCCCAACCTTATATGTCAATGAACTAGGGCTCATCAACCCCTAAAAGGGTTGTTTCATATCCTAAAGGAACTTAGTCACTTGAGTGCATCATTCCCCAAAAGCTCCACTTCAGAAAACATCTAGAAACTACTTAAACTGGACCATACTGACTGCTCCACTGATAAACTGTGATGCATACTGGCTGGTACACTGTCAAGGTGCGTTGCACACTGTTTAGGCCTTCTATAGGGTGTGATGGGCGAGAGTGGACAACTTTGCGGGATTGTTTGTTAGTTGGTTGCTCATGGAACCTTCTAGAAACTTCTCCTGTGCCACTTGTCCAAGGATAATTTTAGGGGCCAATGTTCGCCCTTTGGCGAAATTAAGGGGTTTTAAATTTTTAGTGGGCGAATATTTTGTATCATAGTACATTTTTACAGCTCACCTCAAATAGCCACCTTATTTTAAGGGAGAGGGTAAAAAAGGTAAATTTAGCCCTTGAAATTAGGACTTACAACCTTCCATTCGCCCATTTTCAAGAATAGGTTTTATTTAAGTGAATCCATTCGCCCATTTTCAAGAATAGGTTTTATTTAAGTGAATCCTATGGGCCAAATACCATATTTATAAAAGAGGTATGGTAAATTAATAAAAATATAAATAAATGAGAGGTATGGTAAATAAATAAAACATTTTTTATATTTACTCCATAAGTCACCTTATATACATGTAAGGGTGTAAATAAATAAAAATATAAGTAAAGTGGAGGTATGGTAAATAAATAAAACGTCTTTTTATACTTATGGTAAATAAATAAAAATATAAATAAACTATATTTATCGTAAATAAATAAAACCTATTTTTATATTTAGTCCATAACCCTCGTTCTATTTATGAATGCTCAAGAAAGAGGTTTTATTTAAGTGAATCCTATGGGCCAAATACCATATTTGTAAAAGAGGTATGGTAAATTAATAAAAATATAAATAAACGAGAGGCATGGTAAACAAATAAAACATTTTTTATATTTACTCCATAAGTCACCTTATATTTACGAACACTCAAAAAATGGATTATATTTAGGTGAAACCTATGGCCAAAATACTATGGGACAAATACCATGGACTAGATTGTTATTAATCCCATGCAAAAAACCATTATTAACCCTAATATTAGAATTAATAAAAATAAAAATGGCACATGGTATTGACCCATGGTATTCACCAAAATGGCACATGGTATTGACCCATGGTATTCACGTGAAATGTAGCCTATTTAAATGGGGGAATTAAACCAGCATGTAGCCTATGCTAAGAATCACTAGGACTTTACAAAGTTTTATTATTTAGTGAAAGACTCGCCAAGATCTTACAAGATTTTATAATTGAGTAAAATATTCGCCATGCCTGGTGAGAGATTCGCCAAAAAATTATATATACATATTATATTATTGATAAAATCGCCTTCCATTTTTCCTATATACCATGGAGATTCGCCCATTTATTATATTTATAAATTTAGGGGGGGTTCTTAAAATTTTCCCTGCACTTGTCTATCTGAATTCGCCCAAGGATGAAAAAGGGAACTAGGAAACCATCTCCAATCCCCTCTCTTGTGGAACCAATTGTAACAATTGGAATGACACTAATCAAACCCCATAGATGAATCACACCCTTGCAAATATCCATAAATAGATCTCCAATCTAAGATATCAGAAGGTTGGAATGTTGTGAATTGCAAGTAAGTTCTAATAGTTTGTAATTGAGGAGAGAGCATTGTATTCTTGTTGGTGTGATCTTGCTATTTCATGAGGTGAAGAGGGCTTGATGCTGGGAGGATGATGCTGAATCGAACATAGATTCAAGGGTTGTAATCTTTCCTAGATTAATATAAAGAGTTCTATGTTTTTCCCATTTATGTGTTCATGAAATGTATGTTGTGTTCATGTAATGTATGCTGTACATTCGATTCTATAGCATGTTTGGTAAACATATCTATTTTTATGCTTAGATGGTTTGCTGTCTCGGCTTGTGTGCAGGTACCTCTCAAGTGAGTTAAGTACGAGAGGGAGTGGTTTAAATGGTCAAAGGGGAGAAGGATTAAGCGAAAGTTCCAGGTTGGTTCCTTTCTCTTCTTTATCTTATTTGTTTACTGAAAGGAAAAACAAAAGGAATTACCTTAACTGATGTTCTAGATTCACTACCAAATCTAGGGGTTAGTCGTTTGACAAGACACTAGAAGTAGTAAAAGTAGTTAGGTATTCTTAGAAGTAGTTGCTATTACACTAGGACTAGTACTAGTGTCCTTAGGTAACTGTGAAACCTCCTCTTGAAAGGTAGATGTACCAGGAATAATTGGAATAACTGGAATCCATAAAGTTGTTGGAACAAATGTTTCAAACAACCCAGATGAGCTAGACTCAGTTAAATGAGACCGCTTTGTCTGAATTGGTTTCGCTTCTGGAGGCAAAGATGGTTGACCTGCTAATCTCCCTCAACAACGGGTTTCGATTGACTTTATTCCACGATTGCGGATTACTTGATCAACTTAAAAAACTATTGGGAAAGTGATGTTATTCTGAATTCAATTAATTTTAATGCCGCTTGGACACAACTTTGCTTTTTCAATTTTTAAGAGTCGAGAAAAAGCTAAAGATGACTCTAGTCTCCTTCGATTTTTAATGATCCTAAAAGGACAAGTGCCTAGATGGAACTTTTCTTTTAGAGAGTCGAAAAGGAACGAAAGTGACTACTCTGGAGAATCTAGACAAAGGGATTGCCAAACCAATCGCAAAAATGCAATATACACCTTGGTGGTAAATTAAAGAGAAATTACCAAGGACTTATGTACGACAATCAATCTTCCCGAATGCTGTGTTCAGTGCATTGCGATCAATAGGGCGACAGAATCAGTTTCCTATGGATAAAGGATTTAAGCCTATTATGGTCTCCCAATATATACACGACGGTACGGGGAGCACAAGTCCGTGCTAGCACTTGTCGTATCAAAGAGGAGGAATAACCCAACCTTCAATGAAAACGATAGCCACTAGTTTTAACGACGTCGGAACACGTCGCTAGCCTAGACCTCTAGATATGTTGCGTTAAGTTCCAAAGCATTGTTAGGTTCATTGAAGTTCATTTTAAAGTTGATCTTTCTTAGAGTTTGCATTTCAATGGTTCACCGTGTGATAATGATTTGAAATTGCTAAGATGCAATCTACTATGATAAGAAATATTTTGTTTATTTGAACGATAAAAACCCTCACTACAAAGGATAGAGCATAGAAGTGCTTTTAAACAAACAACAAAGAGCACACGCTAATGAAATTTCCCTAAATCATATTTTTGCACACAAATAAAAAATGCTAAATGCAAATGCATGTATTTTTTTTCGCTTTCCTTAATGTGAAAGATGCAAAAAAGGAAAACTAAATGCAGCAAAGATCTAAAATATTGCACTCAAAATGACATTTTTGACAATTTTCTTCAAAAAGAGAAAGGAAGACTCAAAACGACACTTTCAATTTTGAATAAAAATGCTTTTGACACTTCTAATGTAAACACATCAAATGCAACAAAAAAGTTCAATCGACTATCAATGAAAGAGGATTTTACAACATTTCACTTTTCGACAAAAAACTGAAGACTTTACGACACTTTTTTTATCGAAGCGACAAATCGATTAAAACAAATTTTCGACAAAGGATTGTAAATGAGGAACAAATGTACAAAAAAATTCATGAATCCTAATGTAATTGAGGCTGATCTAAGTGATGCAAGGAAGCTTCAGTGAAGAGACACTATTCATATGCAGCAAAACAACCAAACAAAAACTAAAAACAAGTAAAAAACCCTCCAAGTCCTAGATGGGAAAATGAGCTCAGGCAATCATCGCACTTAGGCTTCACAAAAAACAATATGCATTGCACTTTCTACACTCGTGAGATGGAATGCGTATTGGAACACAGTGGAAGATAGTGCGATGGTCCAGAGAGCGCAACTGAAAGAGGTTTTGGCTCAAATGTGGAGCAGTTTTCAATGAAATCAAGCTTGGTTTTGATGAACAATGAGAAGCAAAGTATGATGGAATAATTTGAGAGGTTACTAAGCTACCAAAAGGGCATCTAGATGTGCTTGCAAGTCAAATGTTTAATTCATAAACTAAACCAGAGATTGACTGAAGCAGCATTCATCTACTATGCAATTGCATAGCAAGAGTAGTTCGAAAGCTACCTGGCTGACTTCAGACTTTGTCTATAGTTTATCAAATTGAACATAAAATAAACACTAACAACAATCAAACATCTGTTCTTCTCCCCAGCGGAGTCGCCAATTTGTTATGGGAAAATTTAGTGTCTTGTTGAATGACTAACCCCTAGATTTGGTAGTGAATCTAGAACAATAGTTAAAGTAATTCCTTTTGCTTTTCCTTTCAGTAAACAAATAAGAGAAAGAAGAGAAAGGGACCAACCTAGAACTTTCGCTTAATCCTTCTCCCCTTTGACCATTTGTGCCGCTCCATCCCGTACTTAACTCGCTTGAGAGGTACTTGCACACAAGCCGAGACAGTAAACCATCAAGGCATACAAATAGATCTGTTTACCAAACATGCTATAGAATCGAAAGTACAACATACATTACACGAACAAAACATACATTTCATGAACATATAAATGGGAAAAAAATGGAACTCTTTATATTAATCCAGGAAATATTACAACCCTTGAATCTATGTTCGATTCAGCATCATCCTCCCAGCATCAAGCCCTCTTCACCTCATGAAATAACAAGATCACACCAACAAGAATACAATGCTCTCTCCTCAATTACAAACTATCAACACTTAATTGCAATTCACAACCTTCCAGCCTTCTGATCTCTTAGATTGGAGATCCATTTAGAGATATTTGCAAGGGTGTGATTCATCTATGGAGTTTGATTAGTGTCATTCCACTTGTTACAATTGGTTCCACAAGGGAGGGGATTGGAGATGGTTTCCTAGTTCCCTTGTTCATCCTTGGGCGAATTCAGATAGGCAAGTGGCACAGGGAAGTTTCTAGAAGGTTCCATGAGCAACCAACTAACAAACAGTCTCGTAAAGTTATCCATTCTCACCCATCGCACCCTATAGAAGGCCTAAATAGTATGCATCGCACCTTGACAGTGTACCAGTCAGTATGCATCGTAGTTTATCAGTGGAGCAATCAGTATGGTCCAGTTTACGAAGTTTCTGGATGTTTTCTGAAGTGGAGCTTTTGGGAAATGATGCACTCAAATGACCAAGTTCCTTTAGGGTATGAAACAACGCTTTTAGGGGTTGATGAGCCCTAGTTCATTGACATATAAGTTTGGGGTTGATATGCCCAAATATGTCTATAACACATCCTTCAATATGTCCAGGAGGAAATCAACTATGGGATTCATTATGCAACAAAATATTCTTTGGATCTCTTTGGGTTCACAAATTCAGATTGGGTTGGTGACAACCTTGATCAAAAGTCCACCTCTAACCATGTACTTAGTTTGGGATCCGACCCCATTTGTTGATCAAGCAAGAAGAACACTTCCATTGCTTTATCATCAGTAGAGGTCAAGTACAAAGGAGTGATCAATGTTGCCATTCATGCTATTTGGTTGCAACATTTTATTTCCGAGCTTGATATCATTGTCCATCGTTCGACTATCATATGGTGTGATAATCATAGTACATTGAATTTTTGTAGAGATTCAATAAAATGAAAACATACCAAACATATTGAGGTCCACATGCACTACATCACAGAATTGATTCATGATGGGATCATAGATCTGCAGTACTGCCCTAGTTTTGAGTAGATTTCCGACATCTTCACCAAGACCTTCATTGAGTAGAAGTTTCACTTTTTGCAGTTGTCTTGGGGTGAAGGATACAACTGTGAGACAATTTCCTTTTCTTTTAGTTTTGCATTGTGTTTTGAAGGGGGGGGGGGGGGGGGGAGTTGTTCCCACTAGGTTTTCCTTCTTTCCTCTTTGGTGCATTATACATGCATGAGAGAAATTTTGAGGTTTAAAATGGGCTTCAAAACAAAAATGTACAACCAAAATCGTATTTTCAATTTATCTTCATACAATTTTACTCACCTTTCGAGTAGGAGCACTCATTCTATCCATAATTTAATTCATCATCTAAGGAGTAACCATGTTGCATACTTTTGATGGACCCTGCTACACGAAAAATGAGAAATACATGAAAAATGTGATTTCAATCACATTTTTTCATGTATTTCTCATTTTTCGTGTAGCAGGGTCCATCAAAAGTATGAAACATTGGATGAGGAATTAAATTCCGTGTCTAATGAGTGCTCCCGCTCAAACTTTGAGTAAAATAGCAGGGAGATAAGTTGAAAAAATAGTTTTCTTTTTTTCCTCTAAAGTTTGAAAATGTAATCTAATCTTATTTTATTATTTCCAGTATTATTTTATAATAATCCTTAGGAAGGTCATTTTAGACCTCAAAATTTCTCTAATGGGTACCTAAAATGGCCTTGTTTCCAGGACTGTTAGGTCTCTAAAATACTAGTATAGCCCCAATATCGTTACTTTTATGCCTCATAGAAACCCACTATTGTTATTGTTGAGCCCTTACATTAATTTTTTTATGTAGGGCCTAATTATATTTTGAAGCGTTAGATTCCTATATATACCAAGGAGGTCTTTTCATTTAAATACTCCAAGGATTGTTCATTTATGTGATTTAAAAGGAGGTTTCCCCCTCGAAGAGGATTATTTTCATGTCATTGATCTATCTTTTCTTCTGTTTTTGTGATCTGGTTACATAAAATTTGGTATCAGAGCTTTGGATCCTAGGGTTTTGCGGCTTCAAACAGGACATCTTGGTATTTTTGCTGTAAATTGTTTTCTGCCAGGATTCAAAAGTTGAAAAAAATAACAATGTGTATTTGAATCTTAGTGAACTTCATGTAAAATTTTTAGATCTTTGTTCGCTATATTTTCAAAGATATGGTCCAAGGAAGTTAGGCTTTCTGCATGCTCCAAAATCCAGTCTCAAACATGTGTTTTGGGGAAAATTGTAATAACATTCTCTACATGCATTGGATTTGAATTTTGTAAAAAGTGACTAACAATACACATAATTATTTTTTCATGTAACAATTTTACAGCTGAAGGTTAAAACAATGACATGTGGCATACCTTACAAGTTTGCTTTACTGAACTAGCCCATAATTAGGTCATCATGCAAGATTTGGTATAACTTCCAATTGAAGTATCCAATCTCGATCTAACTAGTGGGGTTGAAAAGAAGACATAAAGGGCTACAACAGGAAAAATATTAGACCTTGGGAGGCCAAAATCACAAAGATACAACAATTTTAAGGTCAACCTTATCATCAAGCTCAAAATCAAGTTCTTAAAAAGTGTGTATTTTTAAATTTGCATAAATTTTGTTTGACAAATAAGTTTGAAGTGATTTAAAGGGAACAATGAGGCATATTATCATTAGTTGATTCCAAAATTCATCCCAAACAAAAAATTTCTACACCCATCAAGTCCTCTGAAATCCCTACTATGACACATGAGTAAGAAGAAATGCAACATGATATATCAAATTTACGAGACCAAATGCAATAATTTTTTCTATCACAAAGAGCAACAAACAATGAATTATAAGCTAATATTGATGGTTTAGAAGCAAACACAAAAGTATACATGGAATTTTTGAAGGAAGGTTTGAAAATTTCTTAGAAGAAAGGCTTCTTATTGGTGGCAAGGCATGCCATGAAACCAATGATGAGAACAAAAGGAATGCGAATCATGATTTTAGAGACTATAACTCTAGGCTAAAGACCTTTCATATTCCAAATATCGATATGAGGAAGTTTGATGGCAAGGATTCGGTAACATGGTTGCTACAAATAGGGTTTTGAGCTTACAATCATGGGTAAGGGTTCAACCCGTTGCAGGTATGAAGAATAAAAGGGTTTTGAGCTTACAATCATGGGTAAGGGTTCAACCCGTTGCAAGTAAGAAGAATAAAAGGGTTTCGAGCTTACAATCATGGGTATGGGTTCAACCCATCGCAGGTAAGATGAATAAATGCCCTGGGTGGAAATAGGTGGGTGGCTTCGAGGCATGTAAAGGACTGAGAATGATAAGAGAGCTGGGCTTGAGCTTACAGTCATGGGTTAAGTTTTGTGAACTGGTTCTTAAAAAAAATAGGAAACAGAGGAACCTGATTTCAAGCTTACTGTCATATTGAAGATTGGTGTCCAATGTTGCCATGCTCGAATGCCATCATGCCCACTGATTTTAACTTATCGAAAGCCCTTGTGGCCTCCTCGAATGCCCTCCTTCCTCCTTGTGGAATGCCCTCGTGCTCACTCTAAGAACCTGATTGTGCCCTTGGCTCTGCTGTGAACCTGTATACCATTATGCCCTCCACACTTTTGATTATACATTATATATTGTATTATATATCATATATATATATTGCTCTATTATATAATATATAATATATATTTTATATATAACATATAATATATATTATATATAAAATATATATTATATATAAAATATTTATTCTACATTATATATAATATTATAATAACATTATTAGATATTATTATATATTTCCTATGGATGGTCCATTTTAACTTAACCAATGGATGGAATTTAGATTTATTCCATGCTTTCTCACAATGATTACTAACCCAGGGGAGTTGGGCAACCGATAAACCAACATGACTGTTGGGTGTGGCTTTTTACCTATTTTCTGCACCTTCTTTCCCCAGTTTTGATCCTTTTATCCTCTAGGCCTATGAACTTTACATGATTAATTCCCATTTTGCTCATTTTTATAACCTATTCTACTATCATGCTATTTTACCATATTTCACTGAATAATACGATGCTATATTCCTTTTTGTGGCTAACTGGGGGAGCATTGAAGGAGTACTTTGGGGAAGCTCTTCACATTTTTCAGGTGTTTCTCGAAGGAACAAGGTTTCAGAGTAGACATGCAGTGATGATTAACTATAGAGAAGGGTAGAGCAGTTCGTTGTTACACCCACTATGTTGTTACATGTTGTTGTTACACATTGAATGTTGTTACAGGTTGTTGTTACACATTGAGTATTGTTACAAGATGTTGTTACACTACGCGCTGATGTAAAGATCTGTTGTTACACCAAGGGTTTTGTTGCCAACGATTTTCGTAACATCTCGAGCCGCTATTCACTCATAGGATGTTGTTTCACTGAAGATGGAAAATGTGGGTACTATTCCACATAACAACTGTCGGCATTAGGAATTGTTTATTTTGGAAGCAACATACTCAAGCGGTTGCAATCCTAACTAATGTATATTTGTATTTAGGAATAGGTTATAACTACTTTTATTTTTGATCAGCATGAGAATCGTGAGATTCTCATGATTGATCTGTTTCTAAATTCGGGTATGTAATAACTATAAAGGAACTCAATTTCCTATGTATATGGACATGACATATGGAAAAGTATTGTTACTCTTCTTCTGTAACTCTGATTATTTTTAATACTAATCATTACCGTGATGCTGTTACTGCTCTTCAAATGATTTGTTAATTACTTTTGTGTTATTCCTGTGCCCTGCTAAGGAGGAAGGGCCCTCCTCTTTGGCAGGGACTGTAGTGATAGAGGTAGTGTACATCCTAGTTTCACTAGTTGTTTTATGGTTTCTTGTTGTTGCTGTACAAATTGTGAAATACATTCACTGTTGTTCCCATTTATATTATGATGTTACATTGATTTAATCAACAGAATGGTAGTAACCAACTAGAGTAGATATTAGTCACTGCGTGGTGCACCCTTACTTTGATAGTTGTGAAGTGTGATTCAATTCTGTGGAGTGTTTTAATTTCTACATGAATGATTTGATTCAACAATTTGGTTCAATGATATCTTTTATTGTTTTCTCCATTTTCTCATTCTTGGTTGTAGTGTATCGGCACAAGCAATGCGAACCCCATTGAAATAGCGAGACCTACCGGTTAACAATTAAATGTTGCAGTCTCCGTCAATTAGGATTGATTAAAATAGCACTACATTTTGGCATTGTTGCCGGGGACGGTAGTTGAAGATACAGTCAGCCAAGTTGTTTGTTTGATGATAGAGTGTTCCTAGTCCACAATCATTGGGCGGTAAGATGAGAGGTAAGAACTTGCACATCGCTCTAACATACCTGGGTGGGCTCACCATTGTGATCACTAGGTCACTTAGGTCATTTTTGTGTTTTTTTTAGCGTGTATTCAACTCTTCAGTCGCTAGGTGGTAAGACGAGAGGTAAGAACCTGCGCATCGCTCTAACATACTTGGGCGGGCTCACCATAGTCAAAGACTAAGACACTTAGGGTGTGAATTAATACACATAGGGTCCATGTGTGCAATTGTAGGAATCACATAGATACTAAAACTACCGCCCACTCTAATTAGTCACAGGAAAAACGGGTCGTAAAAAGGAAAGGAAGGGTGTATATTTGGGAAGGAAAATATTTATCTAGGAACTAATCTCTAAGGTAGAAAAAGAATAGTCCAGTTCTCAAAGAGATGCAAGGAAAACAGGGCCGCAGAATGTTGTTACTCCCATAGCAAGGGAAGAAGCCTCTGATTCCTCTATCACGGACCATATCATTCTAAAGCTAGCACCCACATCCCCAAGATCAAGAATCCAATTCAGGAGTAGGAGGGGGAAGCTAGTAGCGAGAACCTGAGGAATGAGGGACAAGGGGAAACTAAGGGGGAACATCAAACACCTGTTGGTTTACCAATACCCAGATACAAGTAGTGCGGTGAAACATGTAGCGTGAAGGATACCTGACCCATTAATCATACTTGCACGAGAACAGTTTGAAGGACGTCTCTTACAGCAAGGGTTAGAAGGATTAGTCATGGGTGACAACAATGACAACAACACTAAAACAGATGCTACTATCACCACTTTTGAGTTCCAAATCAGGGATATAAGAGGTGAAGCTCCTATGAAAAATATTCCTCTATCATCCTTACCATCCTTCCAGGGGATGACTGTGGAAGATCCAAACACCTTTCTATTTGAGTTTGATGTCTTATGCATAAGTTATGATTATACATTAGATGCTCAGAAATTGAAATTATTTCCTGCTACTTTAAAAGGGACAACCTTGAGATGGTTCATGGGACTGGGCTCCGCCTCTATTCGAACATGGAACAATATGAAGGAGACATTATTATCAAAGTACAAAGGCTATTGAAGAATGAGGGACTTAAGGGAGGAGATATTTAGAATGAAACAGAAGGAGGATGAAAGCTTGGAAGATTATGTGGAATGGTTCCACTATAATCTGTGGAGGTCTAAACATAGCGATTTAGACTAGGAAATATTGAAGACTATATTTATCAAAGGAATGAGGGACGACTTCCTTGACACCCTGAACATATTAGGGAAGGGGGATATATCACAAGAACCATTCGTTGAAATTGTAAAGCTCTGTCTAAGATGCTCTAGAGGATTGTCTAAGGGGAGGAGCACAATTCGAGATGCCTCTGCCTGAATAAAAAAATCTACAGGAGGAAGAGTAAATAGAGCAGATATCGGGAATTTGATCAAAAATTTCAAGACCAATATCCTCAGTACTCTCTCTACCCAAATAATGATAATGTAGATCAAGAAGGCACAAGCAGAAGTTGACACACCTCTAGATGTGTTCTGCCTGAATTGCGGAAAGAAACATCCTTTGAGGGAATGTGAATTGAACAACATCAGTTTGTGTCATGTGAATATTTTCGAGCTAGAACATTCAATAGGGCAATGTCCGGAGCCTCCTAGACTGAAGGAAGTACTTAGAGAGTCAAGCGAGGAAGTGCGGTCCTCTTAGTTCCTTACACCAAGGAGGTCATGGCAACCACGATCTCCAGGTATGTGTCAAAATTTTTCCTTTTTCAATTCATGGAACAATGCATATAATACTCAAAAATATCCATGGAAATATGTTACTCCTTCTTCAGTGGAATTTCCTTCACCCTGGAACCAGTGGTCTCCATCTCCCTCCATCCAATATCCTCAATCTCAGCCATATCCTTGGAATCAAAACTGGAGATTAAATGCCGAGAATTCAGCTTTGCTTGGATTACCCATGCAACAACAATTGCAGTTACCTCCTTTCAAAACTCTTGCTCCTCCACCGCCTGTACGACCCCAACTACCTGTGCAACCTAACCCAAATCCGAACAATAAAGCAACTCAGGGCCTAGAGGCTTCGACTACCTTTCAGACCTACCTTATTACCCCCGTGGGGCTTAATGAAATACAATTGTGATCGAGAAAGGTAATTAAACCAAGTCACTCCCCTATTATTACAGAGGAGGAATGTGAACCATCTAGAAGAGATCTCGGAGGCTCTCAGGCGGCCACTATGCCTATAACAACCTATATAGAGGAAGATGTTACGTTTGAAACATCCAACCCACAAAGAACTGTTACTACTGTAACAGCCAACTCGGGAAAGGCTGATACACCTGTAATAGCCGATTCGACTATTGTAACTCAGGACCCTCTGTATCCTCAGAGATTCGCTCAACCTAGGATGACTTCACAGCCCGAATATGATTTTCTTAGGGAGTTGCAAAATCTACATGTACAAATTCCTTTGCTACAAGCCCTTAAATAAGTACCTATTTATGCTAAAATAGTGAGAGATTTGCGCATCAAGAAACTTGGGAGGAAGCCTAGAGACCCTGCCACCATACATGTGATGGGGAAATTATCCTAATTAATGTCTGCTCAGCCTCTTCTAATTAAGTATAATGATCCAGGAAATCCTATGGTTACTATCTACATTAATGATCAACCCATAGCTAACACGTTGATCAATCTCAGTGCTGCCATTAATGTAATGACAAAGGACCTCTTTACTGCTCTCGAGCTACAAGACTTAGACATACTGCTACTATACTTGAATTAGCAGACAACTCTCGTGTTAAACCCGAGGGGGTGTTAGAGGATATAGTGATTACAATGGCTTCCCGAAGGTATCCGACTAACTTTCTTATTTTACAACCCAAATCCAATTTGGGGGGACATCCTTTTATCTTAGGGAGACCTTGGCTAGCCACTGTAGACGCATTTATAGGCTGCAAATCTAGATCTATGGTGATCTCGGATGGCCAGGTGACAAAGAACCTTAATCTTTACCCCCAAAATCAAATGTGGATGTATAAAATCCTTGGTAGGATGAGTTTGAGCTTGAGTCAGACCTTTCCTCACTCCGGGGAAAGCCCAGTATTTCATTGATGAGAAAAAAGATGATGTCATTAATGGTTTTATTAGTAACTCACTTTCTGTCGCTTCTATTAAAAATGCGCACAAGGGAGAAGAGGTGGAAGATATAGATTTTGAACAAATGAGAACCACTCTAAATATTGACAATAGTCCAATTGAGATAGAACCTGGAAAGTTTTTGAATATTAACCCCAACCTAACTGCTGAGCAAAACCAACTATTGTTACAGATGTTACAGAAATACAAAAAGGCATTTGCATGGGACTATACGGATATGAAAGGGATCCACCCTAACCTATGCAATCACCATATTTATTTGAAGGATGGCTGCAAACTAGTCAGACAACCACAACGGCTCAAGAACCCTTCACTGAAGGAGGTGGTGAAGGAAGAATTACAAAAACTCCTGAGTGCTAATTTTATTTATTCAATATCTGACAGTCAGTGGGTGTCACTGCTTGTCATCGTTACTATAAACAATGGCAAGTGGAGAGTCTGTGTATATTATAGAGAACTCAATAATGCCACTAAAAAGGACCACTTTCCCTTACCATTTATAGATCAGGTCCTTGATACCATTTCTTGAAAGAAATTCTTTTCGTTTTTGGATGGATTTAGTGGCTACAATCAGATACATATTATCCCAAAGGATCAGGATAAAACAACCTTTACTTTCCCCTGGGGAACCTTCGCATACAGAGTACTTCCTTTTGGACTCTATAATGCACCAACAACCTTTCAAAGGGAAATAATGGGAATTTTTTTTGACTTATTGAATGACTACCTTGAAATCTTCATGGACAATTTTACACCTTATGGAGATGCTTTTGAAATAAAATTAGTTAATCTGGAAAAAGTACTGAAATGGTGTGTACAGACTAATGTTGCTTTGAGCACTGAAAAATGTCACATGATGATGACTGAAGGGATCGTGCTTGGACACTACATTCCTGCTGAAGGAATCAAGGTAGACCCTACAAAAATAGAGGTAATTCTAAAAATTCCAACCCCCAAAACACAAAAAGAGGTATGTAGTTTCTTGGGGCATGCGGGGTATTACAGGAGATTTATAGAAAAAATTCAAGAATTGCATCACCATTATTTTCCTTGCTCATGAAGGATGTCGACTTTTTGTGGATAGGGAAGTGTGAGCAGGTCGTTTTAAAGTTGAAATGTTGTGTATCATCAGCTTTAGTCTTGCGAGGACCTAATTGGGAACTTCCATTCACATAGCTACAGATGCATCTGATATTTTTGTAGGTGTTGTTTTGAGCCAACTGGAGGATAAGAAACCTTATGTTATTTACTACATAAGCAAAAATATAACCTTGGCTGAGCTCAACTACACAGTGACTGAGAAGGAGTTCTTAGCAATCGTGAACGCCATCAATAAATTCTGACATTATATCAACAGGTATCAAGTATTTGTACACACTGACCACTTTGCCGTTTGTTTTTTAATGAATAAGCCAATTACCAATGGTAGAATCACACATTGGTTATTGCTGTAACAAGAATTTGATATCACAATAGTCGAAAAACCTTGAAAAGATAATGTACTAGTTGATTTTCTTTCTAGGTTAACTATTGATGACAATTTCATTCCTACAAAGGATTCTTTCCCTGATGAATATCTCTTTGCTATTTCTACTTACTTACCTTGGTATGCAGATATAGCCAGTTATCTTGATGCAGGGAAGTTGCCACAGTATTTGTCCTCCAAGGAGAAAAGAAAGATTATACAACAAAGTGCTATCCATACCTGGATAGATGGGAATCTCTATCATACTGGACCAGATTTCCAGATGACACATTGTGTTAGAGAAGATGAAATCTTTGACATCCTTAAAACTTGTCACAAGGAACCTTGTGAAGGGCACTTCGCAGACAAACGTACAAGATATAAAGTCCTTTCAACAAGGTATTATTGGCCAACAATATTTCAGGATGCCAAGAAGTTTGTGAAGGGATGTGATAGTTGCCAAAGGATGGGCCAACCACTGCAATCAGATGAGATGCCATTACAGCGCCAAATCATCTTAGAACCTTTTGAGAAATGGGCTCTAGATTTTGTGGGACCAATTAATCCTTCATCTAGACAAAAATCTTACATCTTGGTCTGCACTGACTATGCCACACAATGGGTTGAGGCAAAGGCACTAACATGAGCCATGGAGCAGGTTGTTTTAGACTTTCTGTTTGAAGACATCTCTGTCCGATTTGGCATACCCAGGGAGATAGTCATAGATGGAGGTCCCCAAATCATATCTCATATGATCGAGAAGTTGGTTGAAAAATAAAAAATCCATCATAGAATCACAACATCTTATCATCCACAAGCAAATGGCCAAGTGGAAAGCACTAACAAAGTCATTGAGGGGATCCTTACTAAGACTATGGCCAGTCACCAAAGAAATTGGGCTGACAAACTTCTAGAAGTGTTGTGGGCATACATGACCACATGGAGAAATACCACGGGATTCTCACCATATGAACTTGTGTATGGTAAAAACTCCTTATTCCCCATTGAGTTTGAAATCAAGACACTAAGAACAACATTGTAGGTAAATTTGGATCTAGCTACAACACAAAAGCAGAGATTGGACCAACTCAATGAATTGGAGGAGAAATGGTTAGTTGTTATCCAACAAACATAGATTATCCAGCAGTAGAGTGCTAAGTGGCACGACAGATTCATCAAGAAGAAGAAGTTCCAGAAAGGAGATTGGGCTTTCTTATAAGACTGAAGATTTAAAGACTTCAAGGGTAACCTCTGCACCAGATGGCTAGGTCCCTATGAGGTAGATGCAGTCTTTGACAATGGGACTGTAAATTTGGTGACCATTGACAGTGTGAGGACACCATTGCTTGCAAATGGGCACCTTCTTGGGTTATATCATAAACATGCTTCAAGGGATTCATTCGTCAACATTGTCACAAATTCAGATATTCATATTACAGGAACAAGGGAAATCCCCCCTGTGCTACAAAAATTCTAATGTTTCCAATAAGTATAAAAGCTGAAAATCAACTACAGTTGGCAGTAGTTACACCTTCGAACTATTCAAAAAAAAAAACATAATAAAATAATCTGGTTGTGAAAACCTTTCCCGAGCGCAGACAGACAATTTATGTAGGAGTTGAAAACCACCTTGTGGCGGCTGTTACATACTCTGTAACACACACACACACACACACACATATATATATATATATATAGATATATATTTAATTTATTTCAAAGAATACCTTACGATAATGCTGTTCCATGATCTTTTCTTCTCTATTTTTGTAAAAATTAAAAATATATACTAGTCGTCTTGGCTGTTACACCTGTACCAACCGACGACTTTTAGAAATAAGTGGAATAGGATATTTTATTGCAATAAGAAGTATGCATCATCGTGGTTCTTGTCATCATAGTTAAGTTTGCGCATCTCGCCATTGGAGCTAGGTTCGTGCGTCACGCCACCCATGACTTCTCCCCATGTCACCCAGGTATGTCATACAAAGGTAATATTGTTATTCGCTTTATTCGACAATTATGGCAACTTAACATGACTTTTGATGGCCAAGGACGACTGTCACATTTAAGAAGGGGGGAGCGAATCATATTGTGACATGACATTCGCATGACTTGTGATTATTCAAAAAAACCTGCAATTAATCGTGGTGACCTGGTAATTATTGTTACTTAATGCCCGATCATACCAAAAAGGGAAAGCGTACCTTCGATGAGACCTCCCATAACCCAACATTAATAAGGAAATATCACTTTGCAGTACGAACCATGAATGCAAAATCCTAATTTGAAATCCTTGTAGGTTTTAACATCGTACATAAATTACCTGCATAGGAATTCTAAGAACAGAAAATAAACAATGCAAGAGCATAACACATAAAACAAATATACACAGAGATTTTCCCCTGGATCCCAAAACCGGGACTACTAGCTTGACTTTTCATTACATTCCTTTCAATGTTACAATACATATTTATACATGTTGAAGCATCCAATACCATGGACCGAAAACCCATTGCATCCAAAACCATGTGCAAAAAGCATGCACAAAACCATAGGTAGGTTTGCCCAACCTAATATAGGGTCCAAAAAAAATTTCCTCGGGGCGCTGCCCTGAACCCCATAAAGGGGGGCTACCTGCTCCCCTCAAACCCCCTATAGCCCCCCTGTTGCGCAATGAAGGGGGGGCTCCACCCCCTCTCTAACCCCTCAATTGACCAGGTGAGCTAGTCGTGGAAAGAATATAACACAACCCAACATTCTCCCACTTGTTGTTTTCTTTCCACAAGAGAGCTTAGTCATTTATCCAGCCCTGCAACACCCATTGTTTCTCTACACCAAGAGAACTTCTTAAAGCTCATAAATTTTGTCAATGCATCTGCAATATTCTTCAAAGTGTCCACCTTTACCAGCAACACCTTTTTGTCTTCTATCATATCCCTCACAAAGTGATACTGAACATCAATGTGCCTTGTCTTTGAATGATAAGCAGGGCCCTTTGCCAAGAAAATTGTACTTTGGCTGTCACATTCTATCCTTATATCTCCCTGTACTAACCCCATACTTGAACAAAATCTCTGCAACCAAATTGCTTCCTTTCTTGCATGAGTGGCCGCCATGTATTCTGCCTCTGTAGTTGATAGTGCCACTACAGATTATTTCTTACTCATCCAACTGACTACACCTCCAAATAGGTTAAACACATACCCACTTGTAGATCTTTTCTGATCCAGATCTCGAGCCCAGTCTGCATCAACAAAGCCATGAATATCCAAAACTTTGTCCAATCCTGGTCTTCCTTGTAGCACAAACCATAATCACTAGTGCCACGCAAATACCTGAAAACCCGCTTCACTATTGTCCAATGCTCCTTCCCTGGTTTTGACATAAACCGACTCAATACTCCCACTACATGTGCAATGTATAGTCTAGTACAGACCATCACATACATCAGGCTACCGACTGCACTTGCATATGGAACACGAGATATGTCCTCTTCCTCTTCTTGTGTCTTGGGACACTGTTCAACAGATAAATTTACACCTACAAGAATAGGAACCTTCACCGGTTTACTATCCTACATATTAAACCTCTGCAATATTGTCTCGACATACTTCCTCTGGTTTAACCAGAGCTTCCTCTTTGCCCGATCTCTTTTAATTTCCATGCCCAAAATATAGTTTGTAGCACCAAGATCTTTCATGTCTAATTTGGAGGACAATTGGGTCTTCAAATCCTGGATAATTTCTTTGTCATTTCCAACCACCAACATGTCATCCACATACAAGACCAGATAAATAACACAGTCACCAATTAATTTAAAATACACATAGTGATATGCTTTGCTTCTAGTGAAGCCAAGTCCTCGTATAAATGTATCAAATTTTGTATAACACATCCTTGGTGACTGTTTTAGACCATACAAATACTTCTTTAACTTGCATACCAGTTCTTTCTTACCCTTCACCGCAAAGCCTTCAGGTTTCTTCATGTAGATCTCCTCTTCTAGATCCCCGTCGAGAATGTTGTCTTCACATCCATCTGTTCTACCTCAAAGTCAAAAGAAGCAACATCAGATAAAGTAATCTAATAGAAGCTACCTTGGCAAAAGGAGAAAAAATATCACCAAAATCAATTCCCGACACCTGGGAATAACCTTTTGCTACCGCTTTGCATTTCTCCACCTTTCCTTCTGCATTTGTCTTCTTCTTGAACACCCATTTGCTGCCAATGTGTTTCCTTCCAGTCGGAAATTCCACCAGATCCCAAGCCTCATTTTTGTGCAAAGATGCCATTTCATCAACCATGGCCCTTTTCCAGAGTTTTCCATCCTCTGAATCTATTGCTTCCTTCACAATTCTGGGATCATTATCAGTAATAGATAAAGCAAAATTTGAACAGAAAGTAGATGGACTATACCTTTCTGACTGCCTTCTTTCTCAAACTGATCTTCTCACAACCGGAGTTTGTGGCTCTTCATCTTTTGATTCCTCTTCTATTACTTTGATGGGACTTCATGTTTAATAACATTGTTCACCTCTCTAAACACCACATCTCGGTTGTACGCAACCTTCCTTGTTACTAGGTTCCAAAGCTTATAACGCTTTAAACCATCCTTATACTCAATAAATATGCACTTTTCAAATTTACTATCCAACTTGGTTCTTTTCTCCTTTGGAACATGTACATATGCATCACGTCCAAATAACCTCAGATGTGAAAGAGAGGGTTTCTTACCAGTCCATACCTCTTATGGAGTCTTATCCTCCAATGCTGATGAAGGTGATCTGTTGACCAAGTAACATGTTGCCTCCGCCGCCTCTGCCCAGAATTCTTGTCCTAACCTGGCACCACTGAGCATGCTTCTTGCCCTTTCCATCAACGTCTTGTCCATTCTTTCTGCAACTCCATTTTGCTCAGGTGTATACAGAGTAGTCTTATGCCGTGCTATACCACAATTCTTACAGAATTCCTAAAATTCCTTACTGCAAAACTCTCCACCGTTATCTGTCCTCAGCACCTTTATCTTCTTCTCTTTCTGGTTTTCCACCAAAGCCTTAAATTCTTTAAACCTGTCAAAGATTTCACATTTCTTCTTGAGGAAATATATCCATGTATTCCTTGAGAAGTCATCTATAAATGATACATAGTACACAGACTTACCCAGTGATGGAACCTTCACAGTCCCAAACACATCGATATGCACAGGCTCTAATATTTGTTTTGCCCTCTTACCACCAGAAGGGAAACTCACCCGATTCTGCTTCCCATATACACAATTTTCACAGAAATCAAAATCTAGAGAGCTATTAGTCATACCTTCTACCATAACTTTACCATGAAGTATTTGAAGGCCCTTCTCTCCAATATGTCCAAGCCTTTGATGCCATAACATGGTCTTTTCTCGAGAGACCACTAGATTTTTTGCTCCACTTTCAAGAACCATAAAACTGTTACACCCATCAATAAAAATGCTACCTTGCAGCTTGTATAGAGTTCCAATATGAACTCCTCGCATCAATAACAGTGCTCCCCGAACCATTTTGCAGATATCCTTCTCGAACATTGTTTTTACACCTACATCATCCAGCTTGCTTACAGAAATCAGATTTCTGGCTAATGCAGGAATATGCAGAACACCCGAAAGTGTTCTAACCCTTCCACCTTGCAACTTCAACTTTACTTTTCCACGACCAATGATTCTGGCCTTCCTATCATCCCCTAAGAAGACATCACCACTATCATATTTCTCATACTCGCAGAACCACTCTCTATGGGGAGTGAAGTGAAAGGATGCATGTGAGTCAATCAACCATGCCTCATGATCTACATGTGTACTTGAAGAAGCCAGGTACACATCCCCACCTTCATCTGAGGTGGTTTTCACCTCTGCAGAAGGAGCATCATCAAATCCCTTTCCTTTGTCAGGAGCTTTAGATTTACAGTCCTTTTTGTAGTGCCCTTCCTTTCCGCATTTCCAGCACACCACCTTTACATGTTTTCCTGGAGATTTATATCTCCCACTTCATGACTTATTTTTGTTTCTTATCCGAGACCGTCCTTGTACAAACAAGGCATCATCATTTCCCACTTCATGACTTATTTTTGTTTCTTATCCGAGACCATCCTTTTACAAACAAGGCATCATCATTCTGGTTCTCCATATTTTTCTGTCTCATCTCCTCCGTCAGCAAGGATGAGACTATTTCATCAAACTGCAAGGCAGTTGCATTGCTACCTATTGCAATAACTAGACTATCCCACAAATCTGGTAGAGAACACAACAAACTAATTCACTTATCTTCATATGAAATTTTAATATCAACAGATAATAACTGACTTACCACAATATTAAATGCATTCAGATGCTCTGTCACTGAGTCTCCATCTTTCATCCTTAGGTTATACAACTTTTTCCATAGGAACAGTTTATTCATCAGAGACTTAGATTAGTACAAAGTCCCTAACTTATCCCACAAATCCTTCGCCGTAGCTTCCCATGATACATTCAACAATACTGAATCTGAGACACACAATCGTATTGTTCTCTTTACTTTCTGATCCAACTTCTTCCATTCTTCATCGGACACTCCCGTTGGTTTAGTACTCGGATCTACCACGACCCACTGATCTTTATCCACCAACAGATCCTCCATCTTGAACTTCCACAACTCAAAACTCTGACCATTAAATTTCTTGATCTCTATCTTTCCACTACTCGCCATCTGCTTTCACCACCAGAATCGATCTCGTAGATCTCCCACTGAACAGGATCTACCACATGCCTGAGCGAAACCCCTTAGAAACAAAGGCATCCCCATGAAGCCAAAACAACTCTGATACCAAATGTAGGTTTTAACCCTGTACAGAAATTACCTACATACAAATTCTAAGAAAAAAAAATAAACAATGCAAGAGCATAACACATAAAACGCATATACACATAGATTTTCCCCTGGTTCGCAAAACCGGGACTACCAGCTTGATTTTTCATTACGTTCCTTTCAATGTTATAATACATATTTATACATGCCGAAGCATCCAATACCATGGACCGAAAAACCATCACTTCCAAAACCATTTCCGTAAAGGGGGTCTACCCTCCCCATCAACCCCCCTGTGACCCCCCCCACTGCGCAATCAATGCAACGAACGGGGGGCTCCGCCCCTCCTCTAACCCCCCTGTCGACTAGGTGAGCTAGTCATGGAAAGAATATAACACAACCTAACAATCCTCACCTGCGCCACCTTGCCACCCTAGCATTTACCCCTGTTGGAGCATTGCATCCCCATTCAAAGTACTCAGAGAGGTGGGAAAACAATAGTGTAGGCTAAAATAGCTAAGTAGTGTGCCGACTACCCCGAAACTTCTGAAGGAATGGAGAAGGAAGAGAAACAACACTGAATTTGCGAAGCAATGGTTGGAGCAGCAATTCGGCATGAGCCAGGGTACACAGAAGCCTTGGAGAATTGCCTCAAAGCATGCTAGGTTTTCAAGGGCGCAGGCTGGTTTGAGTTCTTCGAGAGGTTGGAGGGATCAGACAACGATATTACCATGGAATTTGCAAAGAATTTAGAGAGAAACTAGACGAAGGTTAGGGGGTTGAATCTGGAGGTTACAAAAGAGGTGATTGCTCGAGTGATGATATTACCAGTGGAAGGAAAGAGATGGTTTAACAGGAAGGTTAATTACCCCTCCTTGAAGGGGGATTTCATCCAAGAGGAAGAGTCACTGGTAAAGAAATGGAGGGGGGTCGACAGGTTATCACTTCCCCAGCCATGGGCTGATATTTCCCTCTACCTCATCAAGTACATTACTTGCGAGGGAAGGGAAACAATTGTGTTAAACTACCACTTTCCATTGCTAAATCACCTTCAGCATTGGTAACTGATCAATCTTCCCTACTTCATGTTGGGAAACATTAAGCATATGGCTGCGGCCATGAAAATAGTTGCGCATCTAGAAACATGTATCACCAACCATGACCTCATCAAGCTCATTGTGTTGGACGCCTTGAGCCGCCAGGGCAGGAATTGGGAATAATTCATGAGGAAGAAGGACAAGACCAGCCGCAGGAGGCAAACCGGGATGCCTGAGGAAGCTCCAGTGGTGACAAAGGAGCAGCTCCAACCTTCGACAGGAAGGGTTGGTAAGAGGCCAGTCGAAAAACCAGTTGGTGATGGGTGGCCAAAGAAGAGGATAAGGGTTAGAGGGCACTCATAGTCCCCATCCATGTCAAACAAGAAAAAAGAGGTAGTAGAGGAGAAGGACGAGGAGTAGGCTCAGCCAGAGGAACCTTCTTCACCTGGTAAGATCAAAACTCAATCCTTGTTGTTAAGAATTGAAAATTTAGAAAAAGAAAATAGAGAGATAAGGGAAAAACTAGCAGAAGGGAAGACATAGGTGAAAGCCCCAAGGTTAGACACTTTGGCTGAGGACGTGGACAGGGCTAGAAGAGGATATGTCCCGGGGACTTTGTGCACGGCCTGTGCTGAGAAGCTAGTGACAGCAGGGTTTAGAGTCTGTGCAGCAGAAACCACCTCGATGGAAACAAAAACTAAAATCTGGGAGGCTGACACATAAGAAACCATCGAGGACGTTGCTGTTACACAAGAACCAGCAATTGAGCTGAAAAAGTCCACAGAAAGTGATCTGGTAGTGGATACACAGGAGCCTTTGGCTGACATTGCTATTACACAAGAACCAGCAGTGGAGACAGAAGCCTACCTGGGGAAAAGCGATATACAAAAGTTTGTGGATGACATTGTTGTTACACAAGAACCAGCAGTGGGAATGGAAGCTAATCAGGGAGATAAGGAAACTGTAACAAAATCCATTGACGAAGCTATTGTTAAACAAGAACCAGTAGCCGAGGTGGGAGAGTTTCACCCTTGGGAGGCTGTTACACCCTCAATTGATAGTGCATGTGGGAGAACAACGGGTCTTGATGAAGAATATTGTTATGAAAAGATGATGTTGTTGCCAGAGCTACAAAAATGGAAGAAACATGTGCTCTCTCTACAAGAGGGAGTGATATCGCTCAAGGCACACAAAAGGATGATGGATTGCCTTAGGGAAAATTGGTTAAAGGAAGAATGGGAGAGAGAATGGGAAGCACAGAGGCACAAGGAAGCCATGAAGAAGAAGGATGAACAACTATATCAGTTACATAAATAGGTCCCAGACCTAATGAATGACAAGACCAAGCTCCGTGACCTTGCCCTAAACCTTTTAGAATGCAGGTGGTCATCCCCATCGTATCCATTGTTCCTTTGGGAACAATATTATTTATTTCAATTAAAAACAGTTTTTGAGAATAGGTCTTATTTGGGTTCTTCAACCTGGAATTTTCTTGAGTTTTTTTGCTCCTACGATTTTGATGAACAGAGCTTGCTTTGCGAGCTATTTTTGCATAATATCATGTGTCAGTATGTCAACATGAAAATGGTAGCAAGTGTGTTCTCCTATATGTGAGATTTTCAATTTTGAGCCTTCCTTTCATTTATGAGGAACCAGATTGAGTGGCATCTGGTCATGAAATCATCAGAATCTAATGAAGAAAAGACAACATTGTGGGTCATAGCCGAACCAGGGATGGTTTATGAACTCAGGTGTGAGTTTAAGATATTCCTGAGCACTCTAGAGATCAGGGAACAATCGGTCATCTATAGGAAAAGGATTGTGAGGATCTTCCTCAACTTGTATGCACATATGAAAAATCGAGCACTAGTAGGATGTCTTAAATGCACCGAGGCATGTAGTGATGAGGTGCAAGAAGGGGATCCTTTTGAGTACAAAAATATTGTGGTTGTTGTTAGATGGGTGCCTGAGTATGCTCGGATCATGCACACATTGGGGGCATTCTGGATTGGGCTCAGATTTAAATTTCCTTTGATTTGGTTGCCAGTAGAAGAGTATCAGCCGAACTACCACCTATGTGATTATGAAGAAGAATCCTGGCCACATTAGTTGATGGCCATTCAAGGGTACAAAGCTCCGAGTGAAGACACTATTGGTGCTTACAATTTTACAGACTTGCATCGGGGGTATAGCAGGAGAAGCTAAGATTCTGCATGAGGACATGCAGTTGCTTCAGTCGGTGGGAGATGTTGAGTGTGGATTTTTATCTATTTTATGCACCTTCTTTCCCCAGTTTTGATCCTTTTATCCTCCAGGCCTATGAACTTTACATGATTAATTCCCCTATTTCATAACCTATTTTACTGTCATGTTATTTTTCCATATTTTACTGAATAATACGATGCTTTATTCCTTTTTGTGGCTAACTAGGGGAGCATAGGAGTATTTTGGGGAAGCTCTTCCCCTTTTCAAGTGTTGCTCACGGGAACAAGGTAATGGAGTAGATAGGCAGCACTAGTTAACTACAAAGAAGAGTAGAGGAGTTCGTTGTTACACCCAGTATGTTGTTACAGGTTGTTGTTACACATTAAATGTTGTTACAGGTTGTTACACACTGAGTGTTGTTACAAGATGTTGTTACGCTATGGGTTGATGTAAAGGTCTGTTGTTACACCAAGGGAGTTGTCACCAGTGATTGCCGTAACATCCTGAACTGCTATTCACTCGTAGGATGCTATTGCACCAGAGCTGGCAAATGTGGTACTATTCCACATAACAGCTGTCGGCATTAGGAATTGTTTATTTTGTAAGCAACAGACCCAAGTGGTTGCAATCCTAACTAATGTATATTTGTATTTAGAAATAGGTTGTAACTATTATTTTTTATGAGCATGAGAATCATGAGATTCTCATGACTGATCTGTTTCTAATTTCGGGTATGTAATAACTATAAAGGAACTCGATTTCCTATGTATAAGGACACGACATATAGAAGAGTATTGTACTCTGCTTATATAACTCTAAATTATTTCTAATATTAATCATTATGGTGATGTTATTAATGCTCTTCAGTTGATTCGTTAATTAATTTTGTGTTATTCCTGCGCCCTGCTAAGGAGGAAGGGCCCTCCTCTTTGGCAGGGACTACAGTGATAGAGGTCGTGTACATCCTAGTTTCGTTAATTGTTTTATGGTTTCTTGCTATTGTTGTACAAATTTTGAATTACATTCGTGTTGTTCCCATTTATATTATGTTGTTACATTGAGTTAATCAACAGAATGGTAGTAACCAACTGGAGTAAATATTAGTCACTGGGTGGTGCGCCCTTACTTTGATAGTTGCGAAGTGTGATTCAATTCTGTGGAGTGTTTTTATTTCTACATGAATGATTTGATTAAGAAATTTGGTTCAACGACATCTTTTACTGATTTCTCCATTTTCTCATTATTCGTTTGTATTGTATCGGCACAAACAGTGTGAACTCCATTGAAACAACAAGACCTACCCTGGGTTGACAATTAAATGTTGCATTCTCGGTCAATTAGGATTGATTAAAACAACACTAGAATGACCACATAGTAAAATCAACATGCTAGTGCATGATTATTTAGTAAGTACGTATGTACCCATGTATGTATGAGACTCAAATGAAGTAGGAAACCAGTCCAACAAACATTCATTATTCAGGGGTTATCCTTAATTCATCTGCCTAGTTTCCTACGAGATTGAAAGTGCTTAGGGGAGGAAGGAAATGAATATTCCAATGTAATGAGAGTGGTGATAAATAAAATTATAAAATTATTTAAAAAAAGATCCTAGATGAAACTATGTCACAATTGCATAGGTGAGAGCACAATTTTTCACAAAAACACAAGAAAATTTCCTTATATCCATTCTTAAATAAATTAAGAAATTTATAGAATGTGGTGCACATGATTAATCTTAATTAATATTAATGAATTATCTCTAAATTGATTAATAGTGATCAAGAAAACTTAGATGAGTGGGTCAAAAAAATCGTAGTTTACTTTTTTGAGTAGCAAGCAATAGAAGAAAGTCATCCCTCGCTGATGTTAAAATAAGATTTTATGAAAAAATGTATGACTAGTTCCTCTACATAGTACCCACTTTAATTCACAAAGTCTTGATTGGCCAAGGCATTTGGAACATTTTTGAACCCCAATCTCCACTAACAATACTAACTAGTACATAATAGAAAAAATGACAATCTAGGTGATAATATTTTTTGAATGTTAGTTGACAAATTGCTCAAGAATCTTAAGAATACTTTAGAAATGAATAGCTAGTTGTGGTACTTGATATTGGATGGCAGTTTTTTGACTGCTCTGCAACTAGAGCTAGGGTTGAAGTTGGCACTAGGGTTTTGACTTAGGGTACCATGGCGAGACGTGCAGGGGGGAGTGCTGCTCTCTCCTATAGTCAGGTAGTTACAGAAGGGAGTAAGGACACGGGAAAGAAGCATTTCAAAAAACCTCTGGAGAAGGTATCAGAGGCAAGAAGTAAGGGAACAATGGGAAGAAACGTACTTCAGGGTCAGGAAGGGGATCAGGAAGGGGATCAAGTGGAAATGAGTAAGGAAAAGGAGAATGAAGGAAGCAGGGAAAAACTCACTTCCACAAAGCCGACTGGGGTCTGCAAACCCAAGTCGAGTATCATTCCCTGGGCCATATTGAGTGATCCAGCGATACACGCGCATAGGGACCATATGAAGGAATATGCGATAAATTCTAAATTCATGGGGTTATGGCTGACTGAGAGGGCACTACACATATGGATAAGAAGCCATTGGAAGCCAAAGGGGGAAATACACCTACATATGGGTTCTAAGGGCTTCTTCACAGTAGTGTTCACAAGCCTAGAGGAAAAAGATAGAGTGTTTGAAGGGGGGCCATATTTCTATGCTACGGCAAGAATCGACATGCAGCCATGGATGATGAACTTCATCCTGGAACGGGAGACCTTCACATTGGTACTGGTATGGATCAGACTATACTCCCTTCCTTTGGATTATTGGCTACCAGAATCTTTGAAAACAATAGGCAAAAAGCTGGGGCATTTTCTAAAGATCTCAGAGGCAACTCTGAAAGGAAAATATACATCCTTTGCCCGTATATGTGTGGAAATGGACTTTTCGGGAGCCCTTCCGGAAGCAATAATTTTAGAAGTGTATGATGAAGAATGGGTGCAGACTGTGGACTATGAGAACATTCCATTTAGGTGCCGCAAATGCGATGAACATGGGCATCTATTCATAGATTGCCCAACAATCAATAGGGAAGGTAATGGGAAAGCTACTGGGGATATAAATCAACAGGATTTCACCAAGGTTGGGGGCAAAGGGAAAGGAGGAAAGCGTCCACAAAGGAAGATGAATGAGGACAAACATACAAGACACAATAGCTTCAAGATCCTAGAGGAAGAAGAGGGGAACAAGGATATAGTCCAGGACATGGAGAACATAACAAAGGAGCAGGAAAAGGCAGCTGACATGGAGATTAACGCAGTAAACGTCCAGTAAAAGGATGGCCTACCAAGCAGCATGGATATCAGTAGGGACTATGAAATGACTCCAAGTGAAGTAGGAATGAAGGACCATGAACTACAGGAGATTCTAGATAGGGAAAATCTAGATCTGGAAAAATTTCTGGAACAGGGGAAGAACAGGGGAGTGGACTCCCTAACAAAAGAGGATTATGACAGAGTATAATAACTCTTTCTATGGAGATCACAATTGAAGGGAGATGGAATCAAAAGAAATCATAAAATCTAGGAGCCTAGCGAGGTTAAAATGATGGAGAACGTACAGGCACCATCTCCAAATAGCTCAGGTAGGAAAAGAGGAAGAAAAAGACAAAATGAGCTACTGAACGAATGTGGAAAACTATTGATCAACTCAGGGAAGATGAAAGATCTTACCAATTACTCATTTACTAATCTTTCCTAATGAAACTTACAACCTGGAATATTAGAGGAATAAGAAATAGAAAGAAACAGAGAAATCTTAGCAACAGAATGAAAGAAGAAAAACCAGACATGATTTTTATTCAGGAGACAAAATGTTCAATGGATAAGATAAGAGAAATTCATAATAAGTGGTTAATCAAGTATGAGTATTTAGAGGTTAAGGCAAATAACTCGGCAGGGGGGAATTCTCACGATGTTGGATCCACAAAAATTTGGAATCTTGGATGCTGAAGCATCTAGGAACTATCTATTGGTGGTATGTCAACCTGTAGGTGATAAGGAGATATACTTGTTCACAAACATTTACGGACCTCAAAGAAAGCAGATAAACTCAAGCTTCTCATCTCCCTGGAGGATCTAAGAGTAAGACATCCCAATATGCCCTGGATCGTGGCGGGAGATTTTAACATGATAAGATCTATTTCAGAGAAAAAAGGAGGTATTAGACAGCTAGGCAAAGACTCCTTGGCCTTCCAGAACTTCATTATGAATATGGGGCTAGTGGATACTGAAACAATAAATGGAACTTTCACATGGAACAATAAGAGGGGAGGGGCTTCTCAAGTTGCTTCCAAACTTGATAGATTTATTATTTCAGAGAACCTCCTTCTTACAGGCCCTACCATAACAACTTCCATTTTTCCCTTTGGAGGATTGGACCACTGGCCTGTACAACTGGAAGCCACATTTATGGGCACACTGAGAAATAGACCTTTCAGGTTTGAAAATGCATGGCTCTCTCACCCTAATTTTACAAGCAACATTGAGAAATGGTGGAGAGAGTATTTGAAAATTAAAGACACTAAAATGTTCATGCTACAACAGAAACTTAAACATATCAAATCCAGACTTAAGGTTTGGAACAAAAAGGAATTTGGAGATATCTTCAAAGCCAAAAGAGAAGCTGAGTAGAAGCTCCAGGAGATCAATCAAATCAACATCACAGATGGATTCACCGTAGAGCAGAAAAATCTTACTAACTCTTTGCAGGAAGAATGGGAAGAGCGATGCTTGCAAGAGGAAATTTTCTAGAGGCAGAAATCAAGGATACAATGGATTAAGGAGGGAGAAAGAAATACAAAATTCTTTCATAAATCCACCATGGCTAACAGGGCACACAACAGAATCACAAATATTAAATATTCTCAAGGGATTGAACTTGTTTCTCACAAGGATATGGAATCGGTCCTTGTACAACACTTCCTTAATATTGCAAAGGAGGCACAAGAGGATAGATCCAGGTTCATTGACCATTTCACTAGTATATCCCTCAGCTGGTTAGCAGAGAGGAAAATCACAATCTTAATAGGCCAGTGTCAGAAGAGGAGGTCAGTGAAGTGATTAATGAAACGAAAAATGGAAAAGCACCAGGCCCGGATGGATTCAATGTAGATTTCTTTAAATCTTGATGGGAAATAGTCAAACAGGATATCCTTGAGGTTGTGGAAGTCTCAAGAAAATCCAAAAAGGTTATGAAGGCTTTTAATGCTTCCTTCATAGCTTTGATCGCAAAACAGGAAAATTCCATGACTCCGTATGGTTTTCGACCCATAGCCTTATGTAATGTGGTGTATAAAATTATTTCCAAAGTAATAGCCAATAGACGCAAGCCCCTTCTACCATCTCTAATCTCGGAGGAACAAACAAGATATGTGGAAGGAAGACAAATCCTCAACAACATCATTCAAGCTCATGAGGTGGTTCACTCTCTCAAAAGCAACAAACAAGCTGGTATGATTATTCAGTTGGACCTAGCTAAAGCGTATGATAAACTTAGTTGGTCTTACATAAGAGCAATTCTAAGAGCCTATGGCTTTGACCAGAATTGGATAAGATGGGTTATGGCACTAGTCACCACGACCAGTTTTTCCATACTACTTAATGGAGCTCCATCAAAAACCTTCACACCATCCAGAGGTCTCAGACAGGGAGATCCGCTCTCATCGTTCCTCTTTGTTCTCATGATGGAAGGGCTAGGTAGAGTGATCAAAAGAGCAAATGCTGAAGGACGAATCCAAGGTATCAAACTCACCTTGGATGGAACGAAAAATACTCATCAACAATTTATGGATGATACAATGTTGCAAGGCATACACATAGTCAGGGAATCTAGAGCAATCAAAAACATCTTGAATGACTTTGCTATGGCAGCAGGCACAGAGGTAAGCCTCAAGAAGTACAAAGTCTTTTTCTTTAACACTAATATTGCTATTCAAAGAAACATTGCCATAATTCTTAGATTTCAAAGGGAACAACTTCCTTCCAAATATCTTGGCATACCTCTTACCGATAAACCTCTAAGCAAGAAGATGTGGGAGCCAATAATAAATAAACTTCCGGACAAGGTCAAAAATTGGACATGCAGGTCACTTAATTTGGCAGGGAACCTTGTGCTTACACAGTCAGTCTTGCAGGAAATTCCCATCTTCATGTTCTCATTTCTTCCTGCTCCTAAAGGCATTATGCAACAGATCAGGAGCATCCAAAGGGATTTTCTATGGGGCAGAGGAGAAGAGAAAAAGAAGTGGGCCTTAGTTGCCTAGGATAAGATATGCAAGCCCAAAAGCCATGGTGGCTTGGGGCTGCGTGACCCTGAAACCCTCAATAAAGTTGCGGGGGCCAAACTTTGGTGGAGATGGATTAAGGAGCCGACAACTCCTTGGGCTAAGCTTTGGAAACAAAAATATGCTAGGCATTGGCAGGAGAAGGATCACATTAGAATTTTAGGGCAAATTAGGGGCTCCCACATTTGGAACCTTGCTTGGGAAAATAAAAGTATTGTTCAACATAGCTTTTAGGAAATTCGAGCAGGGAACCTTGCACAATTTTGGGAGGATAGCTGGAAATAGGAACCTAACCTTTGTAAGAATGATTTAGCAGCTTTCAAGAGTGACACAGATAACAAAGGTCTTCTGATGGTCAAAGACTTCTGGGACCAGGAAAAGAATGATGGAAAATAGAGGGTTTGGAAGGATCTAGGTTATAGTGATGAGAGTAAGCCCAGGAAAAAGCTCTCACCCAGGTTCTAGATCATAGAAGGATTCTAGTATCCTCCTTACCCAACCAATTAAGATGGGGAAAGAATACCAAGGGTAACTTTAACCTCAAAGAAGCTAAACAGGAAGTAACAGGTTTTAACTATCTGAATCTTGATCAGGTCTGGAAGAAACATTGGCAGAGTCCCCACTGGATGAAAATAAAGTTATTCATCTGGCTTGTGCATCAAAGGAAAATCTTAACTTGGGAGAATCTCCTCAAAAAAGGCTTTATTGGCCCTTCCAAATGTTATCTCTGTGGCTCTCAAGAGGAGACAAATCATCTTCTCAACCTCTGTCCTTTCACATCCAACGTGTGGGACTGGGTCGCCTCCATCTTTAGACAAACAGATAGGGATAGTCTCAACATATCCAATACTTTGAAGAATTGGAGGAACGAATTTTCAGGAAATGAAATTATTAATAAAGCCTGGATTATGATTCCAGGCTTTTTTATCTGGAATGTTTGGAAAGAGCGCAATAGTTGGTTCTTCAAAAACAAAGCAAGTAAGCCACACCACATAATTGACAAAATTTTAAGGAAGATCAAAGACACAGTAAGAAGCCTATTGAGGATACTTCCTAAGGATCCTCCCCTGCCCTAGGAGGCGAGTATTATACTTCATTTGGGTATCCAGTCCATAAGCCCACAGGGCATAATCAAGGAAGTCAGCTAAATTAATGCAGATAGTGTCATTTGGCAGCCTCCTCCTTATGTTTTCCTAAAGGTTAATATAGACGGAGCTTCGAAGGGCAATCCAGGGTTAGCTGGCTTTGGGGGTGCTATAAGAGATGAACAAGGTCAAATCAAGAAGGTATTCCATGGCCACTTGGGTAAAGACACTAATAACATGCCTGAGCTCATTGCATTGGAGCAATGCTTGGAAATCCTGGTGGAATCAAATTTGCATAATGTTATCATCAAAGAGGATTCAGAATTGATCATCAGAGCGGCCAAGAAAATATGTAATGGCACTTCTCCTGATAAAGTATCGAAGCATTGGAGGCTTTGCAAGTCTATCACCGTATCCACTCCCACTTGCAAACCTTGAAAACTATTAGCTTTGTCCATGTGAAAAGGAAAGCTAACATGTTAGCGGACCGTTTGGCGAATGAAGGTGTCACCAACATGGATAGGGATTCTCAGTATGTATGGGATTTGATACCTCAAGGAAAATTGTTGGAGGATTATCTCTATCAGTTGGACAAAGACATGGAGCTATGGTTACACAGGAAGGATCAATTTGGTATAGGAGACAGGCGGGAGGACAGGGAGCCCTAAACTTTCTGGCCCCTTTGGGTTCAGGCCGCAATCCAAGGCTCAGTATTCCATCGGATGTGTGGTGAGGGGTTCGACTCTGGAAGCACCACAGGTCTGGGTGTCCATTGACCAAAACTTCAGGTAGTAATTTTGACCTTCGAATGTTCTTGTTTAAGGGCTATCGCTTGGAGAAGGAGCGCGCAGGCTTTTTCACAAGGCGAACGATTCTAAAACCACATGTAGTTTATCGGGCAAGATCCAAGTGGTATCTAGTTTTGCTGAGGAAGGTCTCTATTCCACTCATTGTGCGACACGTAGCTGTGATGGGTGAGAGAATACCGCCCTCATCGGGTGGTTATCCCTCAAGCTACTTGTCCACCCGATATTCATGTAGATCATTAAATCTTCATCGGGTAATCAACGGTGTTGGTTTGTTCGCACAGTTTGGTTTGGTGGTTCGAACCTGAAATTTTTTAGAGGGCTAGCATATAGCTTCCGTCGGGTCCGTAAGACAGGCTTATGTGTGGGTTTGTAGTGGGCCCGCTATTAGAGTGGTATGTACAAACCAAGGTAGGTTTATTGGGCGGGGTCCAAGTGGTATTTGGCTTTGCGGAGGAAGGCCCCGATTCCACTCATCGTGTGACACGTAGTTGCGAGAGGTGAGAGAATATTGCCTTCATCCGATGGTTATCCCTCGAGCTACTTGTCCACTCGATATTTGTGTAGACCATTGGATTCTCGTCGGGAAATCAACGGTGTTGGTTTGTTTGTGCATGTTGGTGTTGTGGTTTAGACCTGTAAGATTTTATAGAGCTGGCCTATAGCTTCTGTCGGGTCCGTAAGATAGGATTATGTGTGGGCTTTCAGTGGGCTTGTTTTCAGAGTGTGTATGTTGATACGAGCAGATTGGATCACATGGTTTGCGGCTCATCAAGCTTACTATTGTGGCAGTCTTGTGGACCCTCAGCGGGTCACTCGTGGCATTTTGGTGGGCCTCGGCTCTAAGGACCAGTCTTCCTAGGCGTTCAGGGTTCTTTTGATGCTCGACAGTACGATCTGAGGGTCTACTGCTTGCTTATGCATAGAGTGTCTAGAGGTAACTTCCCGGTTTTCGTGTTTGGGATTCTCATGGTTTTAAGTGTATGAATCGAAACTTTGCTTGCCCAGCTACCTGTTGAACTCTCACAGAGCTGGTGTGGCTCTTTGTAAATTATGTATTATTGGCTTGATTAATAGAAGGTCCTACTCTTACTTGATAAAAAAAAAGAATAGCTAGTTGTGGTACCTTTCTCGACTAGTAAAAGTAATTTTAGCTTTGTGGTGGGGGTGACAATTTGGGAGAATTCCTAAAATGGAGTAACCTTAGTTGATATACATTGAAGATTAATTATGTTGAGGAAAATGAGGAAGTCAAATACAAGAGAGTGAGAGTAGGCACTAGATGAAGAAAAAAAGAAAAGGATGCTCAAAAGAATGCAATCATACAAGACAATGATTAATATTAAAAAAGTTGGAAGGGACCAAAGCCAAAATAAAAGAAAAGTGATGCATGATGTTGCAAACCATCATCAATCCCAATGAAAAAAACCTCAATAATGGAAAGTAATTAGCGTTCTGAATCAGTTTGATGATTATATAGATGTCACAAGGGAAGAATCCTTGATTGTTCCTAAGTTGAATGAAGATGTAAAGTTGGTAGAGGTAAGCATTGCCAACCTTTGATTGGTAGAGAATGTGGAAAGCATAGAAGTTTTGAGTTAGGACATATGATACGTAATCATCCAAATCCTTATGTAACAAGTCATCTATGTTAAAAAATTCCTCTTGTTCAATAATTCTTTTGGGAACATTTACAAGTATGGTAAATCTTCATAGTGGTATCAACTAGACAACCATGTAAATGTGAGAGATATGTTGTTCCTTGGAATACCCTAGAAGAAGTGAAATTGGTTAAGTATTGAAGGAGATAATAACATATTGTAACTCCACATAAAAGATGTTAGAACTGTACCCCTTATATGATTTACTATTGAGGAGGATACCTCAATTTTTTTCAAACATTGCAAGGAAGTGATGCAACCACAAACAAGACAATTTACATCCTATAAAGATAAAAATTATTAGATCGATGAAATAAACCTTATAGTAAAATCAACCAAAGTTGGTGAATTAAATGTTAATAAACCATTGACTATCCTATTACTAGCTCCACCTACTATAATATAGTAAAAAAACCCACCTCCTTAAACAAATTTTGCACCACCATCTACCCCTCTACGAGGGTGACGAAGATATTTAATACCATTGGTTCATATATGAGAGAAATTGGGTTGTGATGGATTTACCACACAAATAAAATCAACTTGCATTAAAGTGTGTTGGAGCATTAAATAAAAGAATGTTAACATGGTTTATGAATTTTAAGGAAAAGTAAACAAAAAAAAAAACAAAAATGGAAGTGAAGGACAATTTTTTATGATTCCTTAAAACTCAATATGTCAAACATCTAATAGAACAAAAAATAAAAGGCACTAATTAGATGCCTTATAAACTAGTGTTGGAATACAACAAGAGGTTTATATATCTTCTTAGCCATATCCCATATATAATCAACAACGACTTGCTCATAGAATGGTTCATAACATGCCTTCTATGGAATATAAGGGGTACTCTTTGAATACATGAAATAAAAACTTTTTAGGATGCCCTAAAGAAAGAATAACATATGGAATCATATGAATATTGTTCTATCTCATCATCATTTGATAGAAAAGTTGAATAAAATCTTGAGATGCTTCAAAAATTACTTATAGACGTGACTCTTTAATGAAGTGGCTTATGGTGTACAATATGTACAAATGAAGGTCACTCTAGTTAAAAATTTCGAAAATATAGAATTAACTAATAGAGATCCAAATGTTAGACCGAGTAAAAGTTGTATATTTCTACAAGATATGCCCAAATATTACGGAAAAAAATAAAAATAAAAATTAATAATAATAATAATAATAATAATAATAATAAAAATAAATAAATAAATAAAAATAAAAAATAAAATAAAAAATAAATAAAAATAAAAAATAAATAAAAATAAAAAATAAATGATTGTCCACATAATTTAAACAATGTGAAGCCAAAGTTGTGCGCTATTTTTTGAGAGGAAACTCATTCTATTCAAGAATGTTGACGGGGCACCATGGATTGAAAACTATTTTGTGATTAATAAGTTAAGTATTATAGTGTCTCTATGGTGATTTTTCCTCAAAAATCGATGTGTTCATTATTTATGGCTATTTAATTGAATATATTTATGCTTACATTTGTTTATGAATTATAAGGGTATATTAATCATTTAATCTTGTGAATGGATATGAGTTGTTAAATTGGTTATATTAGGCTTGAAATATGCGAGATTTAGCTTATAACAAGTCAAGTTTTGGAGTTTATTGAGGATGGGTATAATTTAAGATCAACATTTGGGGGGAATTCCACTTGAAATCCCAAATCCTATGGAAACTAAGTGAATCATATCAATTATGTATGTATTTGGAGAACTCTGAACAAATTTTAGAGGGCAAGTTTGATCGAGGAATTTCATTACTGAAAGTAATAATGAGAATAATTAAGTCACCTTTAAAGAATTTTAATAAAACCTTGAATAAATATTCTATGTGATCAATAGCATGAACACTAGAATTAGATATAATAGGATAATAATAATAAACATTTATACATGGTTTCATATCAAGAAATTTCTTATGTGATATAGTTTATCAAGTCTTAGTTTTTGAAGCTTTATTAAACCATGTTTGCCTGATAGTCGTGTTGCTTGGTACACCCATCACCCAACTTGCCCAGGAAAAAGATGATGGTGATGATGACGATGTTGATGATGAAAATGATGGTGATGAAGGGTAAGAATTTTTCTAAAATGGAAGGGTAAGGAGTTTTCTCAACCTCTGGACTATGAAGTACATTATAATCCTACAACTTATAAATAGTAATAAATAATTTCATCTCCTTGACATTGATATATGTTATAATTTTTTTCGTTTGATTGTCAAATTATTTTTGTGAGTCTAAAAACCCTTCCATATCTTCAATGCATACATCTACCATAACCATGTCAAATTTCAGTGCATATGAGTACAAACTGAAGTGATTTAAAGGGAACAATGAAGCATATTATCATTAATTGATTCCAAAATTCCTCCTAAACAAAAAATTTATACACTATCAAGTCCTCTGAAATCCCTACTATGACACATGAGTACGAAGAAGTGCAACATGATATCTCAAATTTACTAGACCAAATGCAATAATTTTTGCTATCACAAAGAGTAACCAACAATGAATTATAAGCTAATATTGATGGTTTAGAAGCAAAAACAAAAGTATACATGGAATTTTTGAAGGAAGGTTTGACAAGTTTCTTAGAAGAAAGGATTCTTATTGGTGGCAATGCATGCCATGAAAACCATGATGAGAACAGAAGGAATGTGAATCATGATTTTAGAGACTATAGCTCTAGGCTAAAGACCATCCATATTCCAAATATCGATGAGGAAGTTTGATGGCAAGGATCCGGTAACATGGTTACTACAAATAGGGTTTCGAGCTTACAATCATGGGTAAGGGTTCAACCTGTTGCCGGTAAGAAGAATAAAAGGGTTTTGAGCGTACAATCATGGGTACAGGTTCACCCCATTATAGGTAAGATGAATAAATGCCCTGGGTGGAAATAGGTGGGTGGCTTCGAGGCATGTAAAGGACTGAGAATGATAAGACAGTTGGGGTTGAGCTTACAGTCATGGGTTAAGTTTTGTGAACCGTTTCTTTAAAGAAATAGGAAAAAAAGGAACCTGATTTTGAGCTTACTGTCGTATTGAAGATAGGTGTCCAATGCTGCCATGCTCAAATGCCCTCATACCCACTGATTTTAACTGATTGAAAGCCCTTCTGACTCCTCGAATGCCCTCGTGCTCACTCTAAGAACCCGATTATGCCCTTGGCTCTATTGTGAACCTATATACCATTATACCCTCCACACTTTTGATTATACATTATATATTGTATTACATATCATATATATATTGCTCTATTATCCAATATATAATATATATTATATATTATATATAAAATATATATTCTATATTATATATAATATTATAGTAACATTATTAGATATTATTATATATTTCCTATGATTGGTGCAACAACCGAAAGTATGTGTGTCCAATTTAACTTAACCGATGGATGGAATTTAATTGATTCCATGCTTTCTCACATTGAGTACTAACCCAGGGGAGTTGGGCGACCGATAAACTAATATGACCACATAGTAAAAGAAACATGCTAGTGCATGATTATTTAGTAAGTACTTATGTACCCATGTATATCTGAGCCTCAAATGAAGCAGACAACCAGTCCAACAAACATTCATTATTCAAGGGTTATCCTTAATTCATCTACCTAGTTTCCCACTAGCTTGAAAGAGCTTAGGGGAGGAAGGCAATGAATATTCCAACATCATGTGACCGGTGATAAATAAAATTATAAAATTATTTCAAAACTGAGCCTAGATGAAACTATGTCACACTTGCATAGGTGAGAGCACAATTTTTGACAAAAACACAAGAAAATTTCCTCATATCCATTCTTAAATAAATTAAGAAATTTATAGAATGTGGTGCACATGATTAATCATAATTAATATTAATGAATTATCTCTAAATTGATTAATAGTGGTCAAATAAACTTAGATGAGTGGGTCAAAAAAATCGTAGATGACTTTTTTGAGGAGCAAGCAATAGAAGAAAGTCATCCCTCGTTGATGTTAAAATAAGATTTTATGAAAAAATGTATGACTAGTTCCTCTACATAGTACCCACTTTAATCCAAAAATTCTTGATTGGCCAAGGCATTTGGAACATTTTTGAACCCCAATCTCCACTAACAATAATATCTAGTACCTGATAGAAAAAAATACAATCTAGGTGAGAATATTTTTTGAATGTTAGTTGACAAATTGCTCAAGAAGCTTAATAATACTTTAGAAATGAATAGCTAATTGTGGTACCTTTCTCAACTAGTAAAAGGAATTTTGGCTTTGTGGTGGGGGTGAAAATTTGTGAGAATGGCTAAAATGGAGTAACCTTAGTTTGATATACATTGAAGATTCATTATGTTGATGAAAATGCGGAAGTCAACTACAAGAGAGTGAGAGTGTGCACTAGATGAAGAAAAATGAAAAGGATGCTCAAAAGAATGTAATCATACAAGACAACGATTAATATTTAAAAACTTGGAAGGGGAAAAAGCCAAAACAAAATCAAAGTGATGCATGATGTTGCAAACCATCATCAATCCCAAAGAAAAAATCCTCAATAAAGGAAAGTCATCAGCGTGCTGAATCGGTTTGATGATTATATAGATGTCACATGGGAAGAATCCTTTATTGTTCCTGAGTTGAATGAAGATATAAAGTTGGTACAGGTAGGCGTCGTCAACCTTTGATTGGTAGAGAATGTTGAAAGCATAGAAGTTGTGAGTTAGGACATATGATATGTAATCATCCAAATCCTTATGTAACAAGTCATCTATGTTAAAAAAATTCCACTTATTCAAGAATTCTTTTGGGAACATTTACAAGTATGGTCAATCTTCATAGTGGTATCAACTAGAAAACCATGTAAATGTGAGAGATATGTTGTTCCTTGGAATACCCTAGAAAAAGTGAAATTGGTTAAGTATTAAAGGAGATAATAACATATTGTAACTCCACATGAAAGATATTAGAACTGTACCCCTTATACGATTTACTATTGAGGAGGATAACTCAATTTTTTTCAAACATTGCAAGGAAGTGATGCAACAATAAACAAGACATTTTACATACTGTAAATATAAAAATTATTAGATCAATGAAATAAACCTTATATTAAAATCAAGCAAAGTTGGTCAATTAAACATCAATAAACCATTGACTATCATATTACTAGCTCCACCTACTATATTATAGTAGAAAAACCCTCCTCCTTAAAAAAATGTTGCACCACCATCTACCCCTCTACGAGGGTTGCTAGCGCTTGAATTTGGCCTCAGGCTGAAAAAGACAAAATCCAAGGCAACATCAAACCACTTAGCCTCGTAGCTAGCCCTACGGGGACAGGAGAGGGCTCTCTCCAGGTCTATCTCGGCAAATATCTTCAAATGATTGAGATGACCAATAAAGAACACTAATTTTAGGCTAGTAAACTGATAGAGAAGGTTTGATTTCATATTTTTAGGGTTTTGGTGGAAAACAATTTTAGGTGCGGGGATGGGACACAACTTTTGCAGAGGTCTTTTTGGGGCAAGGTAGGAGACTGTCTTGATGCCTTTGAAAGAGTTGGGTTGATAGGAATGACTGGTGAGGAGCTAAGGAGAGCAAGAAATCACCATGAGTTCTCCTTAAACAGATGAAAACATTGATATTAAGCAAACTTAAAGGCAGAGCATAGCAATCATGAATTCTACCTTATCACTTCATTTTCCTAATTTGCAGAAGGAAAAGTGAGAAAATGATACACATAATAAAACTTACAAGTACATAAGAGAATCACACCATCAACACAAGTAACCACAGGAATACCAAACAAGGCTGCAAAACCCTGGTCTTTCCTTTACCAAAATTGCAGAGATACAAAGTGTAATACAATAGAAGCTTATCCCTCAAGAGTCCAACCATGAAAATGACTAAGAAAATACATAATATAGGCAAGCTAACACCATTCCTTGCCTCTAGGGGTCGAGCTCATCCTTCTAGGAGTTGTTTCAACCAATTCTAAACTGAGCACTAAAATCTAGGCAATCAAAACAACTTGCCTCTATAAGCTAGGAAACCAATTCATTCATTAAATTTTTGACTTTTTATGAATGAATCTTCTAGAAGAGATAAATAAGTGCCATGACATCATAAAATTACATCAAGGAGGATGAAAAATCACTCCAAAAAGTCAAAACTAGTCAAATCTGCGTTTTTCTGAGCTGTAGGTGAAAATCTGGCAAATTTCGCTGATGCGTAGCGCCCCAATTCTCTACGCGTAGCGTGCCTTTGAGCCAACTTTTGAGCCACTTCCCAACATCCAAATGAGGAAAAAGAAGGCTTGTTGGAAAGTTCTAGATGTCTACTTTCCAAACCAAGTGGAATTTCTCAATGTGGTGTCCATTTGCCCCTCCAAAATTGCAATCTCCCAAGATTGCTTCCTGTGTGTCCAAAAAGTGGCAGAAGGTCATTTTTTTGCATGTTTTTTGACCTTCTGAGGGCTATCAAGTGTAATTTGTCATGAAAAATCCAAAAATGTTGAGTTTTTGAGAAATGGACTTGCCCATCTTCAGGGTAGCGCACGGCGCGCTACGCGTTGAGGGCAAAAACCTGTTTTTTGACAAAAAAAAATTCAAAAATGACCAAAATTGCTCCAAATTCTCTGAAATTTGAGCTGAAGGTGTGCCATTTAGTGCCATGCTCCTTCAAGGAAGCCTCAGCCAAAATATGAAGGGAATCGACCCTTTTTCTCCGTTTTAGTGCCTTGTCCAACCATCCTTTGAGTACCTTCATTCTTGCTTTACACACATGCATTCGAGCCCAATAGTGATTCTTCATGTGTCAGAGCATGTCCTTTTCCCTGTTTGCCTTGGCCAGCAACTTCTCCAAATGAGTATTGACCCGGATGAGCATAGACTCTCGCTCAATGGCTTTCAAATCACCGGGTCTCTTGTGAGCCAAGTTGCGGTCTTCATGGATCCTCCACAACTCATCAAGAGTGTGCTCATCCTCTAGTTGCTTATTGCGCTGCTCTAAGTAGGTGATTGTCCAATTTGCCATTTCCAACTTCTGCTGCAACAAGCGATTTTCAGCCTTTTGTTGCTGAATGATCTCCTTTAGCTCCGAGCTAAGAGAACTGATGTCAAGGTCAATAATGTCAATGTCTGGATCACCTGATAGTCCCTCCTCAATCATGGGCTGCTTGCCTCTCTCTGGTACCTGTGCTGCTGTCGAAAGCGAGGCCCCTTCCACATGAGGTGGAGATAACACTCGCTATGCTGATAAAGAAGGCAAGACCCCTTTCACCTGGTGTGAAGATAATACTCGTCGTGCAGATGCAAATAAGGCTCTGTTGCCTCTCTGATATGTAACAAATGGAGGGGAGCTGACATGCTCGGGCTCTGGAATGTCAAACTGATGTGAAGGCCCTCCCTCATCACGGACAACCTCAGGAGGTGGCTGTGGCACTGTGAACAAATCACGAGAAATGAAATCCTCCCATGGAATACCCTGTTGTGCCAACTGATGCATGACCACAATCTTGATCAATGCATAATGATAGATGCTCTTGTGTTGCTGTGCTGGGCTCTTTCTTTGCACCAAGGGCACCATCCTCTCTATATTTCGGCACATGAAGAATGGAATGTTCATCATTCGTACCCGTGTGAAATGCATCAACAAACGGATATGGTACGAATATAAACGTGAAAATCTACCCTCGCAAGTGAAATAGCGAATGATGATCCTCATCAAAGGTGCATACTCATCTCTTAAGAATCTGAAGGGAAAAACAGCAGTTAGGTGCCTCATATATACAGGTTTGATATATGGCTCATAATGAAATCTGTCCAACTGCTGGCGCTTGTTCCACTCTTCTCCAATATTGGGTATCCCTGTTGCTTGAGCAACAATCTCGGGTGACAATGTGAAGTCCACTCCTGCAAGATTCACATGCCCATTGTGCAAATGTAGGACAAACAAGTGGACCAATTCCCTATGGTGTTGAATTTGGGAGATTCTCTCGCAATATTCATAACATGATTGGTATCGGAAACATGTCACTGCAAGTGGACAAGCTTGTAGATAAGCCAAAGAGGTGGGCTCCTCTCTGACATGTTGACCACCTTTACCACCCCTGTGATGCCTCCTTGGCACCTCTACCTCTGGTGTTGATTCACGGTCATCACTTTGCTCATAATCTGTTTCGGTTTCTGACATGGTTTTGGAGGTAAGTGACTGAAAAATAATGCTGACTGTGCACCCAATGAACTGTTGTTTTGACTTGTTTAAATGTTGTTACCAAGGGGACAAACACACATAGGAAATGTTAGGGAAAAGGGAACATTGAGGGGATTAGGGAAAACAAATGTGAAAGGAAATTTTAGGAAAGGAACATGGAACATATACAATCATAATTTGTGGGATTTTAATGGGAAGTAGGGTTTAGGAAATTTACATAGGGTTTTAGGAATTAGTAGGGTTTAGGGATTTTAATGATTTTTAATAGGGAAATCATATGATTGCATGGAAAAATGTCAAGGAAAATGGTGATGAAAATATGGGAAAAGAGGAATGGAAAATGGGTAACCTTGGGCAGCAAATTTCAATGAAACCCTAGCACATTTACATTTTTTATTTTTGACACAGCAAGGTAGGGTTTTTACTCCATATTAGCATGGCATTTTTTTGCATGTTCATTTCTCATTCATCTTAGCCAAACCAAAATCACGATGGATTAGAGGCCTACCTGAAAAGATTTTGAGAGAGAAGTAGTTTTGGTGGCTTGCTGGCGATTTCCTGAGCAAGAAACCCTACGCGTACCACGCCCAGCCTGATGCGTAGCGCGCCTCCAACGCATAGCGCCTGAGTTAATTTGCACTGGAAAATGCGCGCTGATGCGTAGCGCTCCCCCAACGCGTAGCGCACCTCCTCTGATGTGTAGCGCGCCGCTGTAATTGCCCAATTCGCCCAATGAACTTTGAAATCGACTTGACAAGTATTCTCTTGAAGTGTTGAGAGGAAAATGAGTTACCAATGAGGAGGGAGGGGCTTTTATAGGCTCACTTCTGAATTTAATTTGCCCAAAACCCACTTTATAATGTTTTTGAAATGACACTTTTTTGAATTAATTGCTGCTGACTTCTGGTTTCCTTTTTTCAATATAAATTGGTTGAAATGATGATTTCTCTTGAAAATTTTTGCAGGGATAGCTTCTGAGATGTCTTGGCAAAGGAGACCAAGGCTGAATGCCAACTTTCGGAGAATTTGAACTTTTTACAAATTTTTACAAAAATGAGATAATGACCTTTGTCTTCAAAAAACAGGGTTTTTGAAAACAAGGTAAAAATTAGTTGTACAATGACAAGAGTTATTAAAATGATACTTTATGACAGATGGTGGGCCCTAGTATTGTAGCAATAATGCTACAACTCTTGGAGCTTCCTTCTCTAATTTTATCAACCCAGTAGTTCGTAACAAACTTGGAAGCGACGGTGCTGTATGCACAAGTACTAGCTCTTGTCGCAGCTGTCACTTGGTCAGCTGGCACAAGTCTGCTAGGGCTCAAGCCAACTTCTATGAGCTCTCAGAAGAAGCTTTTTAACTGATGAATGAAAGCTATCTCAAAGGAAATTAACCTACTTTGCAAAAATGAACTGAAAGCCAACAAGAAATGAAAACCCTAGCAAACCCTAATTCTACCAGCTAGTCCTTCTGATGCAATGGTGGGAATGCAACTACTGAAAGTGATGCCATTACTTCTATTAAGATGAGATGCATGTGTATAGACCACTTTCATCTGAAGAGAACATATTTTTTTATTTTTTCTCAAATTTTTGGAATTATTATGCATGTGCTTCTTACTGGGTCTTGACTGTGCAGGGATAGATCAAGGGGAGGAAGGCGTGGAAAAGGTCAGGAAGACTCAAAGAGGGTCTAAGGAATCCCTAACATCCTTTCAGAGAAGTTCACAAAGTTTATATGCCTGGAAACCGTGTTTACAAGCTTCTACAGGAAGTCTGCAGGGGTTCTACAGGATGTTCAGGATTTCCACAGGAAGTTCAGTAATTCCTACAGGATGTTCTGCAATCGGATTCTTGGGTGAGAGATGAGTGAGAGAGGTTGTATAGATGGATAGGGAGGTAGGAGGGGAGCTTGTGATGGCTTATGGACAGAGAGATGAGATGGAGAGGGGGTGTGCAAAGCTGGTTGGTCTAGAGGAGGGTAGAGGGAATGGAAGGCCGAAAAGGCAGAATAACGTGGATAATAGAAGAGTTAGGAGGCAAGTGGTCTAACTAGCAGATGAGTAGATGGCCTAGGCACGGCTTAGAAGGATAAGGGAGTGAGGGAGTAGCACTGCGCAGTGTAAATGAATCAAATCATCCATGTCTTGTACATAACCGAAATTTCATCAACCTATTCTAACTGTTTTAATAAAGACCAAAGAACAGCAACGTGATTTCTAAGGAAAATCATGCATGGTACTGAAGCAAAGAATCATTCCACAAGATCTGAATGCATGGATACTGCTACAAACGAGAACATTGCATCAAAGCTTGAATGAACATGTGAAACAGTGTTTTTGGTGGGTGGCACGGTCTGCACTTCCAGTCCCTAAACAGAGGTGAAAGTGAGTGTGCAGTCAACCCTTTTTGGGACTCTGATTAACTCCAATCTCCTTACTCTAATCTAAACTACTGAAGCAACTCTGTTCATAAAACTACCCTACGTAACCACACCAAGAAATTCAACTCAGCAAACTGTGTTTCCAAGTGCATGTAAAGGAAAAGAAATACAATGCTGAAAGAAAGGTAACGATACAAAGGGAGGAAGCCTTAGGCTCTCAGGTTGGGCCCAACCCCGAGAGCTATGGCTCCTTTAAGAACTCAGAATTGAACTCAAATCTGCCTGCTTTTCATTAAAAGATAATAGTCATAAGTCAAATAACATGCCAAAAAGGGCTTACAAAGAGAAAAACAGAGCTATCATCTCGTAGTTCAGAATATGCAACAAGGTTTCAAAAGTCCCCCTCGAAGGCTACAGCCTCATCATTTATACATTACGAGGGCCAAGCTGGCCTCCTAAATTAGTGGGGTTTGGCTGACCAAACTAAGAGTAATCTGTTGTTTCCTCAAAATCCGTTTGGCTGCCTTCTAGCTCGGTGGTGGTGGCTGTTGGAGATCGGAGTTGGGGGTGAAGATCATGAGGAAGGCCATTCAATGCTGTGGACAACCTTCCTACAAAATCTCAATCCCATCTTGGCTGTCTCCTAGCCCTCATCTGCGTGGTTTTGCTCCATTAAGTGTCAAAAAACCTGAAATAAACATGTGTTAGCCACCTAGGAATAATGACTGCCCTCATTCGTACAAATGACATAAATATACTAGAAAATGATGCATAAGTTATGAAAAATGAAGGGTTGAGCAAGGGTAGTTAGGCCAAATGAGCCCAAAATGTTACCAAATTTGGGGCTCATCATCACCCCCCAGCTAAAATGATTGCTCATCCTTGAGAAACTAATCCAGCTCCTCGTCCTTCATTGCCTTCACTGCCACCCTCACATCCCAAGCTTCTGCAGTGGTGTCCTCCTTACTGATATGGAACCCAACCTTTCTTTCCACCTCTTCCCACTGTTCCTGCTCATCTTTCTCTGTGCTGCCTTCCATCAATCCTAACAACAGAGGTGGGCTTAGCTTGAGGCCAATCCAGCTGGCCTGGAGGTTTTGCATGGATTTCTTATAGAGGGGCACCCATACTAGAGCTTCCCTCATTCGAGTTGGAGAATGATATTCTTTGATTTTTAGACTGTGGGCCAACGTGTTCCATCGGAGGGTGCAAGCTTGAACACAGTTGTCCCCTAACAGTCTCTCCATATCCTCGAAATGCGCTATGGCTTGGGCCTGATGATCCATATATTTCAATGAAGCTTGAGGGTCAGTGGATAAGTGTTGGTGTGCCGATATTAATGCAGTTGGATCCCCTGGTTCTGCTCTAATTAGTAATGGCTCATTCAGCTCTCGGTTCATGACCGCTTTGGCTTCTGCTGCTCCTTTGTCTTCATGGTTCAACCATGAGGCAAATGCCATTAACTGCATATCCCCTAAGACCGTGTTGGGATCCCATGAAGTCACATTAGGAAGGGCCAAATTATGGAGGTAGAACTCCGATAGTTTGGCCTTATCCTCTGATGAACTGGTATTGCATAATTCAGTGAACTGCTGCGGGTCTTGGAGTTGAGAGATACCTCTTTGCGCCAAGGTATTGATTTGAAATTGCAGCCACTGGTCTCTCAGGTATAGGCCATAGGATTTGGCCGGCTGTCTGCATTGTATAGCATCCATGGCCATTTTCTGTAGATGCAAGGTTGGCTCCCCAAGACCGACTTGCAGTTCCTTTTTGCCTTGCTGTTCTGCTGTGATTTCCCCTGAGGATGTGCCTGTTCCTCTCCTCAGCTCCTGTAGCTGCAGTCTAAGTTTTTCGTTTTCTTCCTGTAGGAACACCCGCTGGCAATTTTCCACGTGTTTAGCCATAGCTAATTCCTTTCTTGCCTCCTTGAGTTGCTCCTCCAAGGGGCCTATGTCTGCCACACCTTTTGATTTGGCTATTTTCATCCACGTGTGGGTTCGTACTCTCTCTTCCTCTAATGCAAAGAACAGTGGCACAATGAATTTCTGTGGTATAATTTTTTCAGCTTCTAAGAAGTTATAATATGAGCTCAGACTTGGCTGAGGGCTAGGCTCTGGAATATGCTCTTTCTCTTCCTCTCTTGGTGGCTCTACTTCGTCCTCCCTCGGTGGTGATGAGGGTGCTTCTCCTTCCATCCTCTCTGTCTCCTTCAACCGGGCTAAAGTATCCTGTAGAGCAGCCTCAGCATCCTGTAGCCGGTCTTTTGAGGCCAACTGGTCCAACCTCTCTTTCCAAGTAGTTTTTTTCGGGCTCCCCCTCTCATAGGTGACTGATATCTTTGAAGGGGACCTCTCCCTGGGCGAAGTAGGGGCATCCTCTATAGTGATTGGGCTGCTGGATGGAGGCTGTGGCTTGCCCGTTTTTATTCTCACACTTCTCCTAGATTTAAAATATAGAGGGGCCTCCCTCTTTCTCTTCTCCTTTGGCTTAGGAGGTGTACTAAGGGCGGCCAGGATGGCTGCTGCCTCCCTTGCAAGCATGTCGGCTTTATTTTCCTTGGGTTTTCCTTTCTTAGGGATTCCTGTAGAAGGCCCTTTTTCAGCTAATTTCTGGCTTCCTGTAGAAGCCGGTTTTGGTTTTCCTGTAGAAATAGGTGGCATTGTTTTAGTTTGTTTCGCTGAGTGGGTTTTGCTTTTTGACTTGGTCGAGGCTGCTGTCAAGGTGCCTTTACTGACGTGGACCTGCTCAGTCTTGTCCACCTTGCTTTGTAATCTTTTCTCTCTAGCCGTCAATGTGGGTGTGTCATCCTTCTCTTTGGCACCCTTTTTCTCTTGTTTCTCCTTTTGCTCTTTCTTCTGTTCTTTGGTCGTGGGTCTCTGGCCTTTTTCTTTCTTCTCTGCGGGTACTGACTCCTTCTCCTCACTGCTAGAGGAACCAAGCTCTTCGATCAACATTTTTATATCGCCATCCTTAGTCAAATTTTGGAAGGCTTCCCATGAGAGAGGGACTTTGTATGTGTGGAGTGCATCCTCCACGAGGAGCTTAATGAGCCCGTGATGAGCTACCTGGTCTGGTGTGGCTTCTCTCAACTTGTTGGCACATTAAGTCATAGACTGCAGTAGAAAGTAGGGAATACTTACTTTGTTCTCTGGAGGTAGGTCCATTTGATGCCTTAATTCTGTGAGTAGCCGAAAATGGTACCCATACACAATGCTAAACCGACCTTCGCAGGTGATGTATTTCATAATTTGGAGGCTGACTTCACTCCAAAGTGGCAGTAAGCTAGTTCTGCGAACCACATTCTTATCTTCTGAGAATTGCTCCTCTGGTGGAAAGAATTCCTTCTTAGCCTTCTGGCCTAATTTCCTCCCTTCTTTGTCCCATGGTACCCCCATTGGGAGCTCAGTAACTCGGCTGATGAACTGTGGGGTGAGTCTGAGACTCAAACCCCTGAAATTGACGGTGGCCAATGTTTTTGATTTTGGCTTCAGAGCTCGCAAGAACTCCTCTGCCACCTCATCATCATATCCTTGCAATTTGTCGCAAAACGACATCCATTGCGCACGAGTGAAAAACTCTACCACCTCAAGGTTCTCTCTTAGTTTCTTTGAGTCGGTCGGTTCCTTTCTGATGAACCCACCCGGCATGGTGAAAAACTGCTACATTAGCTGGAGGTGGCGGGTGTGTATTAAAAAACTAGCCTTTTGGGACTACGCCTCTGCCACGCACACAATTCGCGAAGACTATCTCCAGATGAGCCTTAACAGGGCTTAATTACAGATCACATCCTGTAGAAAACCTGCATACACTTCGACGACAATTCATGCAAACAACAGACAACACTTGCAATTTTTTTATGATCAGACTGTAGAACGTCAACTCCGCCACCCTTGAAACCAATTGCTTGGGAGGCACAGGTTCAGGCTTACCTTTTTAATTCACCACCTTTGACGTGAAGAGCCCAAATTTACTCGTGGCAGTGAGCTTCCTGTAGCAGAGCTTTCTGTAGAAGCAGCGCACAGATTCTAGAGAACACTGCAGTGGTTCTGCGCCTTCTGTGCTGCTATCAGACGTTCGAACGGCCGAAGACTTGGAGTGTTGAGCTTCAGAGGAATTTGGATGCTCACTCGACTTCTAAACGGCTGCTGATAAATGCGTGGGGTGGCGATCTAGCCGATAGATTTGAATCCGGCGGAATTCGTGGCGCGGGGGTGAGCTGTCCCTGCCGGACCGTTGGACGACGTCATCTACTCATTCCACTGCAAGTTCCATGACTGTTGCATCATTCTCCGCAGATCCGCCGCCGCCATTTCTGTTAAAACGCACTTCTCCCCGACTGGACGGTTCTCACGTGTCCACTACCCGTTCTTTTTGCCACGGCCACCATTCTACACATCCGACTAGACCATCTGATTGGTCGATGTGGCCAGTTGAATGGCCATACGACTGCTAAACCTATTCATTTCATACTTTCAAACATTTCAAAGTAGTATTCATGCAATTCGACGAAAGAAAGGGCGAGGCACTTACCTGTGCGACCGCGACATGATCTTCCAGGCTTCAGGACGACGATGACTAGATTTGCTTGCTGCTGCTATTCGCACAGGCCCGGAGGTTCCTCTTCGCAGGCTGCTGATGATGAAGCTTGTGACTCAGCTGCATGCGCCCGCTTTATTATTGCATGTTGCAGGCGATTGAATGGTGTACACTCTAGTTGGCTGAACTGCTACGGGATTCCTGTAGGATGTCCTGTAGCAGTTTTTCCTCCTCGGGTGCATGCTGAACGGTGAAGACAGTGGCATCACGATCACGCTCGCAGGGCCCTTGGATAGCTGTGATGAGTATTGCATGGCATCTCAGCATCTTTTTTCCATTTAAGAATCGCTTCCTCTAGATAATTCAATGATCTGTTTTGATTGTGCAGGTACTTTCATTGCATGTCAATTGGGGTGGTAGAAGGAGGTGACAGCAGTGTGTGATGGAGAAAATAGTAGCTTGCATGCCTCCATGCTGAACCTTGGTCGTTAGATCTACCCACACAATTAGTTCTGGGCCGTCCAAAACTTCTACAGGAAGTTTCCTGTAGAAATATAGAACTTCCTGTAGAAAGTCTGTAGCTTCCTGTAGAAGACTAAGCTGTGATGAAATCGTGCCCATACCTTGGAGAAGATGAGTGTTTTCAGAGGAGGTGCTGGTGAGGTCACCTGGTAGCATAATAAGGACCCTTGTCTTTGAGTTGAGGGACCTCTTCTTCCTTCATAAAATACCTGCAACCTGCATGCATTGCCACATTGTGAACTTGCTGTCCCTGTTTTTTGTTTGTTTTTTTTTCTCTTTTTTTTTTTTGAAAGACAGCAGGGGCGCCTCAATGAGGTTTTCACCCTTGCCATCTGCCTTAAGCGCCTCAGAGAGGTTTTCACTCAAGGGTCTTTTTCAAACCTTTTTTTTTTTTTTGAAAGACAGCAGGGGCGCCTCAATGAGGTTTTCACCCCTACCATCTTCCTTGGGAGCTCAGAGAGGTTTTCACCCAAGGATCTTTATTTATTTATTTATTCTCTTTTTTTTTTTTCTTTTTTTTTTAAGATCTTCAGGGTATGCCCAAAACAGAGGCAGAAACCTTCTCTATGACCATGACTGATCTCTCCACAGTTTTGATGAATTCTTGTCTTGAGAGAGGTTTCCTGTATATTTTCAGTCGATGCCCATTGACAAGCATGGGGATGGCCTCCTCATCAATGGTCCGAATAAGAACAGATCCATTGTCATGACATTTTTCCACTGCATATGGTCCCAGCCATCTGGTTCTCAGCTTCCCCTTGAAATCTTTATGCCTGGAATCATACAACAGTGCCCAATCTCTTGGCTAAAATTGCTTGTCATTGAGGTGTTGGTCATGCCACACCTTCCTCTGAAGTTGAACCACTTCCGTGTGAAGAAGGGCTTGCATTCGGTGCTCGTCCAATCCATTCAGCTGCAATAACCTTTCTTGTTGGGCATGGCTGAGATCTAGGTCCAGCGGAGCTGCCATCCTCAAAGTGTTGTATTCAAATTCAATAGACAGCAAAGCTCTCTTCCCATAGACCAGCTCATAAGGTGTGAAGCCAGTTGTGGTCTTCCAAGTGGTGTTGTAAGCCCATGTGGCCTCAACCAGCCGATCTGCCCAATCCTTCCTGCTGCTGCTCACCACCTTAGTCAAGATCCCTTCCAATGCTCTATTGGTGACTTCCACCTGCCCATTTTCTTGAGGATGATAGGGGGTGGAAGTCCTATGCTTGATTTTGTGATGAGCTAGTAGGTCTTCAATTAGGTTGGAGGTGAACTGGCTTCCTTGATAAATGACTAGCTCCCTTGGGTAGCCAAATTTGTAGAAGATGTTTTCTCTTAAGAACTCAGCCACCTTTTCTTCTGTCGTTGCTTTGATTGCCTTGGTTTCTGCCCACTGTTTCAGGTAGTCGGTGCACACAATGATGTAAGACCTTTGCCTCGAAGGAGGGTTGATGGGACCCACAAAATCCATACCCCACTTCTCAAATGGCTCAAGAGTCACTTGAGGTTGGAGAGGCATTTCATCCCTTTGAGTCGGTTTCCCCATCCTTTGGCATCGGTCACATTGGCTGATATACCTTCTGACATCTTGATGAAGTGTGGGCCAATAGTAGCCTGCCTGCAGGATTTTGAAGGCAGTCCTCTTTGCTGCAAAATGTCCTCCACAAGGCCCATCATGACAAGTGAGGAGGATATCAAAGACTTCCTCCTCCCTTACACAATGCCTTAAGATCTGATCAGGGCCAAGCTTGAACAGGTTGCCCCCGATCCAAGTGAACGAGGCACTTTTTCTGACGATTTTGCTCTTTTCTCTTGAGGATAGGTGCGGAGGGAACTGTGCTGAAACAAGGTAGTTTGCTATATCAGCAAACCATGGAGAGAGTACTGAAATAGCAAACAGATGTTCATCGGGCATCTGGTCATCCACTGTTCCATCCTCATCTGCAGATAAATCCAATCTAGACAAAAAGTCAGCAACAACATTTTCTTTACCTGGTTTGTCAACGATGGTCAAATCAAACTGCTGCAACAAAAGTAACCATCTAATAATACGAGCATTCACATCTGGTTTATTCATTAAATATCTAATTGCAGCATGATCAGTATGTACAAATGTTTGATAGCCAGTGATATAATGTCGGAACTTGTTCAGTGCATGGACCACGGCCAAGAATTCTTTCTCAGTTACAGTGTAATTCAGTTCTGCTTTGGATAAGTTTTTGCTTTGGAAGTTTTTGTTCAACTTGTCCTAAGGCTGCCCCTATGGCTTTGTTCGAGGCATCAGTGTGGATGTGGAAAGGTAGGGCCCAGTTTGGACCTCTCAAGATTGGGGCAGACACCAACTTGTCCTTTAATTCATTCAGAGCCCTCTAACAATCGTCAGTCCATTTAAACTCCACATATTTTGCCAAGAGGCCAAAAAATGGCGAGGCTAGCTTGCTGAAGTCTTTAATGAATCTCCTGTAATACCCTGCTAATCCTAAGAAACTCCGAACATCCCTTACCTTTTGAGGAGGTGGAACCTTCTTGATGAGAGCAATTTTGTTAGGATCCACCTGTAACCCTTGGCAAGAAATGGTATGGCCTAGCACGGTCCCTTCAGTCATCAAGAATTCACATTTTTCAGGACTAAGGGACAGGTTCATCTCAATGCATTTGGTTAGGACTTTTCCCAGATTGGACAATGCTTCCCGGAAGTTGGACCCATAAGGAGTGAAGTCATCCATATAGATTTCCACCGCATCATGGACCAGCTCAGAGAAGATGCTCAGGACGGCTCTCTGGAAGGTAGCAGGAGCATTGCATAGTCCAAAGGGAAGAACTCGGTAGGCAAAGGTACCCCAAGGACAAGTGAAGGTGGTCTTATCTTGGTCTTCCGGGCTGATTTAGATTTGGTTGTACCCGCTAAACCCATCTAGGAAAGAGGAAAACTTCTTTCCTGCCAGTCCATCCAACACTTGATCTATGAAAGGTAGAGGAAAATGGTCTTTCTTGGTAGCTTTGTTCAGTTCTCGATAGTCCACACATATTCTCCACTTCCCATTTTTCTTGGGAACCAACACCAGAGGGGACACCCATTCGCTATCCGAGATGGGGTAAATGAATCTGGCATCCAACAGTTTTTGCAATTCTTCCTTGACGATGTCCTTAAGGGCTGGATTCGTTCTCCTCTGGGGTTGCCTAACCGGTTTACAATCCTCTTTGATGTAGATGTGATGGGTACAGACCGAAGGATGGATTCCTTTCATCTCTTTATAGCTCCAAGCAAAAGCATCTAGATGACTGGCCAACAGACTACACAGCTCCTTTTCCTGGGAAGGAGATAGGGAGGAGCTGATCTTTAACATTCTCTCAAGGACGAACTCCACATTTTTGACTTTGGGAGTGACCGGGTTGGTCACACAAAGGTTCACTAAGGTGCTGGCTTGGGCATCCTCCACCAATTCCTCTAAGGACAGTGCACTGGGAGGTGGATTCTGGATCAAGGTCTCAATCAAATCATCCTCGGTTGGGGGGTCTCCCCTAGTGGTGTCTAGGGTGCACAAAGGTGCTGAGTACACCTCATCCTCTTCTCCTTCCTCCAACCAAAGTGGTAAGTCATGCTCTAATGAGGGTTGGGCAGGAGGGTATAGGACTAGCTGCTTGGACATAGGACCATTTTTGATGGTCATGTTTCATGCACGGCAGCTTATGTAAGCATCTGCAGTGGCTAACCAAGGCCTTCCCAAAATAAGAGGGTATCCAGTAAGCTTTGCCTTTGGTTGCAGAACCAAGAAATCTGCAGGGTATTCCCAAGAGTCAACAGAGACCAAGACATCCTCCACAATCCATTTAGGAGTCACGGTGGAGCGATCTGCCAGTTGTAGGATTGTCGAGGTCTTTCTCAAGGAACCCTGAAGGTTGAGTTTGAGCATGGTATCCCTGGTCATCACATTAATGGCAGCCCCCAGATCAATCAAGGTGTGAGGTATGATGGTGCCATTGATGTGGACATCTACTACAGGACTCCCAGGATCTAGATACTTTGGGCAGATGACTTGTCCCAACATAAGGTCAGACAGTTGTCCTATGACATTGATGGTTGAAGCATCTCTCTTTCGCCTGCCTGGGTGTCTGAAACACTTTTCCTTAACCAGTTTGTTGTATATCGGTACATCTTTGATGGCTTGGAGAAGTGGAATTTTCACACACAACTGTTTGAGATCTCCCAGAAGCTCATCCTCCTCTGGGTTGGGTGGTGTGGTGGCCGTTAGTCTCTCAGGAAAGGGTGGAATAGCCTTTGGTTCACTTTCCTGTTTATCTTCCTCGTCCTCTGGGGGAGGAGGTTGGCGATCCGGAAGAGTCTTTCCAGATCGCAGATTGATCTCCTGGATCTCCACAGCATAGGTAGGGCATGATGTTTCCCCAGTATATACCTACTGGGCCTGTCTGTTGTTGGGGTTCGGGTTCGGTTGAGCAGGCATTTGAGGTTGCCTTGGAGGAGCAAGAGGTAATGGTTGTGGTCGAGCTAGTGGTGGAGGCAAAATGGGGGGAGGAGTATTGTACTGGGGCCTCCACCCCGATTGAGGTGCATTCCACTGAGGCTGTGGCTGGGCATGTGAGTGATACGAATGAGTAGTGGGTTGAGTGTGGTACTGAGGTGGGTAAGACCATGGAGGAGGCATAGACCAGGAAGGATGAGCAGGGGGACCCCAGGAAGGCATAGGAGTAGATTGGTTGGGGTTGTAATAAGCTTGGGGTGCCCCTTGCATCCCCTGCTAGTAAGGTCTAGGTCCTTGTGGCCTCCTTTGGTTGAGGAAATAGAGAGGTTCGGTGGGGGCTTTTGTCCCTTGATACATGGCTTTAAGCCTAGGTAAGGTTGGACATTGGTTTGTGGGGTGGTCCTCCTCACAAACAAAACATACTTCAACCGAATGTAATGGGCATTCGTTCTTAGGGTATTTCCTTGTACACCTAGGGCAGAAGATAGCCAAGGCCCTCTCAGCTTCTTCTTTCTTCTGCTGGATCTTGAATGTATCCAGTTGCATGGCAATGGTTTGTCTCACCTCACTCTTGAGATATTCTAATTGATTTGCAAACTCATGTTTGGAGAAAGGAATACCAGCTGAGAAGAGGTTTCCTCTACCTCTTTTCCAGGCTGCCCTAGAGTGGTTTCTAAACACAGTATTTATGTCCTCATAAGATAGTTGGTAAATATCTCCTCCAGCTAGCATGTGAAGGGTATCTAAGATGTCTTCAGGGACTCCTCAGAGCAGAACCAACTTGAGGGATTCAGGGTCAAGTGTGCATCTGGCCCATTTATAGCTAAGTTGGAACCTTTCCTCGTAATCCTCTAAGGACTCATCATTTCCCATGGTCATCCGAAAGATTTCTCCCTTGGTTTCCTTGGACCTACAGTAGTCCCGGTATTTGGTATTGAAAGCTTGCTGCATCTGAGCCCAAGTGGTGATACTGTTCCCAGGTAAGCCCATGAACCAGCGTAATGCTGCATCCTTAAGGGTTGAGGGGAAGAGTTTTAGCTTCTGCTCATCTTCAGTATAGTCATAGGTTCGACAAAGGACAGCAAACTCAAACAGGAAGGTATCAGGATCTTCAGTAGTCAGTCCATGGAAGTGAGGTAAAGCAGAAGGGCTTATGTTCTTCATTTTCATGTCTCCATTGGTCTCTCGGATGGGGAAAGCACCTTCTATTCTCTCATCTTCTCCCCTATTGTCAGCCATAGCTTCAGATGGAATGGTCTCTAACTCTTCTTCTGCTATAGGATCTTCGTATATCTCAGGAGGTTCACCTATAGGTTCTTCTGGATCACTGTCACCAAAGAAGAGAGAAGGGTGACTTAGTGATGTGGTGGGGGTGTTGGGTAAGAATTTGCCTGTTTTATCTCGATTCCTACGAGGCATGAAATGGAAAGACTTTTGATTGCTTTTGTTTTTTTTCTCTGGTACCTACAAAAACTGAAACAGATTGATCTACAACTAACTATCTTGCGGAAATGAAAATGCAGAATTGAAATGAACGCAGGAAAGAACTAATCTACTTTGCTCAAATGAAATTGCAGGAATTGAAATACTAGTCTAAGCTTGCAGAATTAGAATGCTAATCTATGCTTGCAAAAATGAAATTGCGGAATTGAAATGTTAATCTATGAAAGCAGGAAATGTCTATGCTACTTTTGCAGAATGGAAATGAAATAAACTACTTGGCAGAAGGAGAGAGTAGGAAAATAGAAGAAGAGCAACAATTACTAATACTCTGACGCTTCCCCGGCAACAGCGCCAAAAAGAATGGTGGGCCCCAGTATTGTAGCAATAATGCTACAACTCCTGGAGCTTCCTTCTCTAATTTTATCAACCCGGTAGTTCGTAACAAACTTGGAAGCGACGGTGCTGTATGCACAAGTACTAGCTCTTGTCGCAGCTGTCACTTGGTCAGCTGGCACAAGTTTGCTAGGGCTCAAGCCAACTTCTATGAGCTCTCAGAAGAAGCTTTTTAACTGATGAATGAAAGCTATCTCAAAGGAAATTAACCTACTTTTCAAAAATGAACTGAAAGCCAACAAGAAATGAAAACCCTAGCAAACCCTAATTCTACCAGCTAGTCCTTCTGATGCAATGGTGGGAATGCAACTACTGAAAGTGATGCCATTACTTCTATTAAGATGAGATGCATGTGTCTAGACCACTTTCATCTGAAGAGAAAATATTTTTGTATTTTTGCTCAAGTTGTTGGAATTATTATGCATGTGCTTCTTACTGGGTCTTGACTGTGTAGGGATAGATCAAGGGGAGGAAGGCGTGGAAAAGGTCAGGAAGACTCAGAGAGGGTCTAAGGAATCCCTAACATACTTTCAGAGAAGTTCAAATAAAGTTTATATGCCTGGCAACCGTGTTTACAAGCTTCTACAGGAAGTTTGCGGGGGTTCTACAGGATGTTCAGGATTTCCACAGGAAGTTCAGTAATTCCTACATGATGTTCTGCAATCGGATTCTTGGGTGAGGGATGAGTGAGAGAGGCTGTATGGATGGATAGGGAGGTAGGAGGCGAGCTTGTGATGGCTTATGGACAGAGAGATGAGATGGAGATGGGGTGTGCAAAGCTGGTTGGTCTAGAGGAGGGTAGAGGGAATGGAAGGCCGAAAAGGCAGAATAACGTGGATGATAGAAGAGTTAGGAGGCAAGTGGTCTAACTGGGAGATGAGTAGATGGCCTAGGCACGGCTTAGAAGGATAAGGGAGTGAGGGAGTAGCACTGCGCAGTGTAAATGAAACAAATCATCCATGTCTTGCACATAACCGAAATTTCATCAACCTATTCTAATTGTTTTAATAAAGACCAAAGAATAGCAACGTGATTTCTAAGGAAAATCATGCATGGTACTGAAGCAAAGAATCATTCCACAAGATCTAAACGCATGGATACTTCTACAAACGAGAACATTGCATCAAAGCTTGCATGAACATGTGAAACAGTGTTTTTGGTGGGTGGCACGATCTGCACTTCCAGTCCCTAAACAGAGGTGAAAGTGAGTGTGCAGTCAACCCTTTTTGGGACTCTGATTAACTCCAATCTCCTTAATCTAATCTAAACTACTGAAGCAACTCTGTTCATAAAACTACCTTACGTAACCACACCAAGAAATTCAACTCAGCAAACTGTGTTTCCAAGTGCATGTAAAGGAAAAGAAATACAATGCTGAAAGAAAGGTAACAATACAAAGGAAGGAAGCCTTAGGCTCTCATGTTGGGCCCAACCCCGAGAGCTATGGCTCCTTTAAGAACTCAGAACTGAACTCAAATCTGCCTGCTTTTCATTAAAAGATAATAGTCATAAGTCAGATAACATGCCAAAAAGGGCTTACAAAGAGCAAAACAGAGCTATCGGCTCTTAGTTTAGAATATGCAACAAGGTTTCAAAAGTCCCCCTCGAAGGCTACAACCTCATCATTTATACATTACGAGGGCCAAGCTGGCCTCCTAAATTAGTGGGGTTTGGCTGACCAAACTAAGAGTAATCTGTTGTTTCCTCAAAATCCGTTTGGCTGCCTTCTAGCTCGGTGGTGGTGGCTGTTGGAGCTCGGATTTGGGGGTGAAGATCACGAGGAAGGCCATTCAATGCTGTGGACAACCTTCCTACAAAATCTCAATCCCATCTTGGCTGTCTCCTAGCCCTCATCTGCGTGGTTTTGCTCCATTAAGTGTCAAAAAACCTGAAATAAACATGTGTTAGCCACCTAGGAATAGTGACTGCCCTCATTCATACAAATGACATAAATATACTAGAAAATGATGCATAAGTTATGAAAAATGAAGGGTTGAGCAAGGGTAGTTAGGCCAAATGAGCCCAAAATGTTACCAAATTTGGGGCTCATCAACGGACATCCCTCTGGCCTGCTGGTCCTTTATGACATCTCAAAACAAAGCTTGACTCAACCCTAGACCTAAGACCTTGACATTTAAAACAGGGAAATGACCTTGTGAAGATTTTATTTACTCAAGAAAACATGATCCAGCAGTGCCAAACAAGAGGGGAATAAAAGACATAAGCTTCTCCACCGGGGTTAGGGCATGCCTAACGGGATGCAACATGATCACACTGATGAGACACCTAATTATGAAATGGAAAGAGTTTTGATCTCTGGTGGAGGGCTACTAGACCGACTCTAACATTGGCTCCAATGGGGATGGTAGCACCTTGGAGATGCCAAGAACCTTAGACCTCTGGGAGAGCAGACCAGTGTTTTCCAACCATTGGGCAATGGAGTCATTATTTACATATTTGACCTAAGCTTGGACAGCTTTATTGACTAGACATATGACTACAAATTGGACACAACTTTGACCCAAACTAACTCAACTTAGACAGGAAATGGACTGATAAAAACAACATGACAAACCTCACACCAACTAATCTACATCTTCAGAATTATAGCCTTCACCACGGGCCCCAGACTAAAAATAAAAGATCAGTACACACATGCGATAAAACAGAAGTAAAACGATATGTACAATGATGATGACAAGAGCAGAAAATGCTTAGATATGGTACCTCTTTAGCAGCCGACCATTGACCAACCCTCCGGGATAATCATCTCCGTTCATTTCTTTGAGAAGAAAAGCATTTTGACCACGATATGTTGCGATTTTTTAGGGACCTTTCCATAAATTATCAAATTTTCCATGCTTCCCTTTGTCTTCATTTCGGGCATCCCACCTCAAAACCACATCATCTATTTGGGAGTCATCCGGTTTTGCTTTCCTGTCATAAATCTTCTTTATGCGCTCTTGCAACTTGAGAGTATTGTGAAGAACCTCCTCCCGTGTCTGCTGTAAATGAATCATTTGACTAATCCGCCTCTGCATGGGATCCTCCTCGCTACCAGCTTCTTGAAGCAATTTGGCCACCAGAATAGCAAGTGAAGTAGGAAACACCGCATTTGTCCCGTACACCAGTTCAAAAGGGGACATACCAATTGAATTTTTCTGACTTACCCGATCAGCCCATAATGCATTCACTAACTTTTTGTGCCAGCTCTTCTTATTGATTTCCAACAATTTTTTAATGATATTTACCAAAGATTTATTCGAAGATTCAGCCAACCCATTTCCTTGCGGATGGTAGGCGGTGGAATGCCCCAAGCTGATATTGTATTTGTAGCAAAAGTCAACCATCCTCTTTGATTTAAATGCTGCTGCATTATCTGTAATTAACTTACTTGGACAGCCAAAACGTGACAATATGTTATTTTCAAGGAAAGAAATAATTACCGCGTCCGTGGCCTGCCGGGTGGGAATGGCTTCAATCCATTTTGTAAAGTAATCTGTGGCTGTCAATATCCATCTATGCTGTCCTGAAGATGCCGGATGAATTTCGCCGATAAAATCCAAGCCCCACTGCTGAAATGGTGCGCTGACCTCAATTGGTTTGAGAGGCAATGGTTGTAATTTCTGCTTCCCTTGAAAAATTTGACACTCATGACAATTTTTGACTGCTTTATATACATCTGAAAACAATGAAGGCCAATAAAAACCTGCCCTTAGAATCTTGTTTGCCGTAGTTTTCCAAAACAAATGGCCCCCGCAGTCACCTCTGTGAAAATCCTCCACAACTCTCTTGGCTTCCTCCTCGACCAAACAATTCAGCAATATTCCACCGAGGTCTTTCCAATATAATGCAGATTTGAGGATGAAAAATTTGGCAGCTTTCAATTTCAATGTCCTACTTTTATTTCGAGGCATCCCGGGAGGTGAAGACAAATTTTGAAGTACATATATAATATCAGCATACCAAGGAGAGGAAACAAAAATATCGGATACCTGTAGTGCTGGATTCTCCTCGTCTTCATCGGACATGGCAGCTATCAAATTGATGTCTAGGACATGGAGATTTGTTTCAGCCATCAATTTAGCGAGACCTTGACCTTTGATCAGCTTAGTGGGTTTAATTTCCACATCATACTCTAATAATGCAGCAATCCACTTACCCCGCCTTCCTTCCGGTTCTGCCTGCACTAAAACATCCTTTACTGCTGCGTTAGGAACATATGCTATAATGTGGGAATTCAAAATATACACACGGAAATCCTTCAAGGCCTTCACAAGCGCCAGTGCTTGCTTTTCGATGATGTTGTACTTCAATGCTCCATCCCTTATAATACGACTGAAAAAGGCAATAGGCTTCTCAACTCCATCTCTTTTTTGCATTAGTACAGCTGCCAATGTGTGCTCAGAAGCAAATGAAAATAAAATAAAATCTTGTGTGTAATCCGGGCTGATTAGAGTTGGGGCTGAAGATAGAACCAACTTTACCAAATTAAAAGATTTTACCGCCTCTTCGGTCCACTTTAGCTGGCTGTCCCTTTTCAGCATGTTTGTGATTTCTCTAAGGTGCTCGGCAAGATTCGGAATGAACCGTCGCAGAAAATTCAACTTACCACTAAAGGACTGAATTTCTTTTTTATTCCGGGGCTGCTCAATTTGCTGAATAGCTTCCACACGTGCAGGATCTATACGGATGCCATCTTTGGAAATAATGTGGCCCAAGAGCTTGCCTTCACTCATGGCGAAAAGGCTCTTCTTTGGATTCAATGAAATACCATATTTTCTGCACTTTTGAAACACCATTGTCAAGTGATACAAATGTTCTTCATCAGATTTAGAAAATACAGTCAAATCATCAAGATAAACAACCAAAAAGACATCTTTCTCGTTGGCGAAAGCCATGTCCATCGCACGCTGAAAAGTGGCACCTGCATTTTTCAAACCAAACGGCATTTTTGCATAATGAAATGTCCCCCATGGAGTAGTGAATGCAGTTTTGTCACGATCATCCTCATGCACCAAAATCTGATTGTATCCGGAATAGCCATCAAGTAGCGACATCCTTGACGCTCCAACTACTAGTTGCAATATATGATCCATCTTGGGCAACTGATAATTGTCTTTTAAAGACACCTTATTCAAATTTCTAAAGTCAATGCACAAGTGGATCTCACCGGTCTTCTTTCTTACAGGCACCAGGTTTGATATCCAATCGGAAAATCTGATAGGCACTATGATTCCAGACTTGTACAACCTGTTTACTTCTTTTTCTATCAATGGCAGCAATTTAGGATTAATTCTCCTCAACTTTTGACGGAAAGGCTTCTGATTTGGTTTTATAGGAATAGTATGCTGAATGATACTAGTGTCATATGTTTTCAGATCTGAATAATCCCATGCAAAAACATTAGAAAACGAGGATAACAATCTGATATATTCTTTCTTTACCTTTGGCGACAATGACTTCGATAGCTTTACCATCTTTGGATTCTCAGCTGCTCCAATGTTCACTTCTTCAACACCTTCTTCCGTTGGTCTCAATGTCGGTTTGCGGGCCACATCATCTTGATCAAACAGCTCCTCCAAAGGAATTAATCCTTTAGGAATAAAATTATCTTTAAGTTGCAACACATCCATTTGGTTTACTTCATCAGGTTCTGTATCTATGGAGATGTCTTTAAACTCACCTTCAACTTGCAGAAAATCTTTAATTTCTTCATCATCTTGGAAGACTTGCCAACATCTTTGATTATCCGGAACTGTAGGATGGTGCTTCACATAAATCTCAAATTTGTTGTTGGAATTCATGGGAATTTTTAAGTTACTTGCTGCCTTAGCCAATGCATCAACAACACCATTTTGTATGCGAGGCACACATGTCAAAGTATGTTCAGAAAACAGTTTCAAAATATCTAGGACAGCATTCCGATATGCTCTCATACGAGGATGCTTGGCCTGAAACTCACCTTTCACTTGCTTTATTAACAACTCGGAGTCGCCATAGACTGCAATCTTCTTTGCTTTCAGCTTTCGAAGAATTTTAAGGCCAGCAATGAGAGCCTCATATTCCACCTCATTATTTGAACAATCGAATGCTAGTTTATAAGAACATACTCTCACCTTGCTTGGGACTTTGTCTTGGGCAGAAAATGGACTTCGAATCCACACACCAATACCAGCACCATCGCTGCCCACAACGCCGTCAAAATCCATGGTCCAAAGACCATCTTCATCGTCCTCCAAGTGCTGAAAATGTGTTGCCTCTGCTTTTTCTACTTGCTGCCCATTAGCTTCAGTTGTTTGCTCCATGGCAGCTGGCTTTTCTTCTCTTTCCTTTTGCAAAACTTCTCGAAAATTTTCAGTAATCTCTGGTATATCTTCTGCTTGAACTAACTGACTATCTATCTCATTAAAATTATCAGCAAACAAAACAAACGACTCCAAATCTGTATGTACATAATTTACAGGATGATTTACTGGCTTTTCTTTACTAGTTATCATGTATTTCATCTTTTGCTCCCGATATAACTTTCTCATTTGACCGAAGACCGGAATTGTAGCATAAGAAAAATCTAGCTGAAGTGTACCTTTTAACTTAGCTCCCCAAGATCTCGAAAGCAACATACCAAAACGCGGAGGAATATCCGCCACAACCACATCCATCAAGACATTCTTGGCTGGAATTTGATCTAAGCTTACCACCAAGTCCTTGATCAAACCGATACATTTTACCCGGCTGGAATCAAATGAATACAAATCATGATATTTCCTTGTGATGTCTAGTCCCAGCTTTTCCATGATTGCTTTCGGCATCAAATTATGCGAAGCCCCCGAGTCAAACATAGCATTATGTAAAACATACTCATGCAATCGCAAACTGATATAGAAGGGAGGAACATCACTTTCTGGAGACTCACCGTTTAAAGCGGGCCCAAAAATTAATTCCGGCTGATCATCTTCTACATTTACCGTGTCAAGCATTGGATCAAAATTCAGCATTTTGGAGATTTGGCCTCGGTAACTGCTGTTTTTCATGATTTCCGTCAAAGGAATGGACACTTTCAGCTTTGAAATTTCATTCTCCAAACTGAATGCTGAAACCTTCTCACCTTCTTTGGCCGGAACTTCTCTTCTTTCGACTTTATCTCTCGTTGTGCTTGGTGGCTGATTTATCTTGTCTGCTGATGTCGATTGACCTGCTGGAGGATCAATTATCTCTTTCCCTTTTTTCTGTGGGGCAGCTGAACCATTCTTTGCTGAAGTATCTGTTCTCTTCTGGATGGGATTTATGGGAACAACTCGGTTTCTTAATTGTCTCTGCTGAGCGGATAAAGCATTCAAGTATCCTCTTTGGTACTCCTCTGATTCTTCTTCAAGTGTTGCATCATTTGATAAGATATAATTCTCATCCTGAGGGATGATTGAGTTTCTCACAAATTCTTCTTCTTCTGTAATATAAGTAGGCAGATCATCAGGAGTGAAGAAGTGATTTTCCTCTCCCACCGTATCACCTTCATCCTCGGATTCTTGGCTAACAAAATTCTGCTGAAGAGGAGGTTTTATTTGCTGCTGAACTGCTGCCTCTTGTGCCCTTGTTTCACGCTGCTTGATTCTATATTGTGGCTGTTGCTGACCTCGGAAATTAGGATTGCGAATCTGCGGCTCTGGCTTGTCGAGATGGACTTTTTCAAGCATTCTTTCAACCTTTTCAACCTTGCGAAGGAGCTGATCTGATGTAGAAGCCTCTTCTTTGATTGTCACTCGCTTTTCAGCCTTCATTCTTGATCTTTTATCATTCAAGTTTGCCTCAACACTAACGGCGATTTTCTGCATATCCTCCAAGGTAGGCGGATCTCTATCTCGCAATGAATAAGCCATCTCCGGATCAAAGCCATCCGGAAATTTGAGAAGAGCTGATTTTCTAGATGGTTTTAAATCATCGGGAATAGCATTATAAACTGTGTTAAATCTGATAATATAATCTTGGACGGACTCACCATGATTGCGTTTGAGATTGTTGTACTCGGCATTGATCTGAAGTGGATCCTTTCTGATTTCCCATCGATCTAAAAACTGCTTCTGAAGTTCCTCCAAGGTGGGTATGCTCCTAGCTGTCAAACCTCTGAACCATTTTCTTACTTCTCCTCCGAATGTTTGCACAAACAACCGCATAGTGACATCTTCTTCATCTATCTCATATAGATCAAAGAAAGTTGTGATTTTGTCTATATGTTGCTGAGCAGAAACACTTTGAGGAGTGGCATCAAACATGGGAATTTTACTCTGATAGTTGGCTGGCATATCATGCAGATTTTGAGGAAGAGCAAGAGGGGCAAACTGGGCAGCCATTGCTTTAGGTGGAGAAGTAGGTGTAGTTGTAGTATGAGGAGATGTAATATGAGGGACTATGGTTGAGGAGCTGAAGGAGTATGAGGAGTATTAGGAGGAGAAGTGGTATGGGATGTAGAAGGCGAACCAACTATAGATTTAGGATAAGTGATTATAGGAGAAACAGAAATAAAAGGAGGATTGGTCTGCTCATGCGCCGTGATAGTGGATCCAATATGGACAGATATAGTTTCAATGAACTAAGCAAGATTAGTAGCATGAATATCTGACTGAAGAGATCTTAGGATGAAATTTTCAACCAATTTGTTGTGTCTTTCGATTGCAAGGGCAGCTGCGAAATCAGGATCGGGAACTAGAGAATCAAGTGCACTTTCAGACTTGGTTTTAAACACTGACAACTCAAAGCTTTCATCAAAATCAATGTCTTCAAAATACTTAATAACAGCTGGACATGAATGAGATTTAAATATAGGCCTAGGATCTGAAGCCAGCTTGCTTTTCTCAAAATATCAGGGAACAAAAAACCATTCAGCCTGTGAAAACTTTCAACCTATCATCAACAGTTGAGAGTTTACAAATGTACTGGGGTAAATTGCTAATGAGGTGCTATGTTCACAAGCTCACGAAGATCGACTGAAGCAGCGTTTATCTACTTGCGCTTATGCAAAGCAAAAGCGTTTCGAAGGCTACCTGGCATATCTTCAGACTCCGTCTAAGACTCATGAAGTAAACACATCAACCAACAAAGGATTTGTTTGTTCTCCCCAGTATGGTCGCCAATATGTTATCGCTTGAATTTGGCCTCAGGCTGAAAAAGACAAAATCCAAGGCAACATCAAACCACTTAGCCTCGTAGCTAGCCCTACGGGGACAAGAGAGGGCTCTCTCCGGGTCTATCTCGGCAAAGATATTCAAATGACTGAGATGACCAATAAAGAACACTGATTTTAGGCTAGTAAACTGGTAGAGAAGGTTTGATTTCAGATTTTTAGGGTTTTGGTGGAAAACAGGGGGAAAACAATTTTGGGTGCGGGGATGGGACACAGCTTTTGCAGAGGTATTTTTGGGGCAAGTTAGGAGACTGTATTGATGCCTTTGAAAGAGTTGGGTAGATAGGAATGACTAGTGAGGAGCTAAGGAGAGCAAGAAATCACCATGAGTTCTCCTTAAACAGATGAAAACATTGATATTAAGCAAACTTAAAGGCAGAGCATAGCAATCATGAATTCTACCTTATCACTTCATTTGCCTAATTTGCAGAAGGAAAAGTGAGAAAATGATACACATAATAAAACTTACAAGTACATAAGAGAAGCACACCATCAACACAAGTAACCACAGGAATCCCAAAGAGGGTCGCAAAACCCTGGTCTTTCCTTTACCAAAATTGCAGAGATACAAAGTGTAATACAATAGAAGCTTATCCCTCAAGAGTCCAACCATGAAAATGACTAAGAAAATACATAATATAGGAAAGATAACACCTTTCCTTGCCTCTAGGGGTCGAGCTCATCCTTCTAGGAGCTGTTTCAACCAATTCTAAACTGAGCACTAAAATCTAGGCAATCAAAACAACTTGCCTCTATAAGCTAGGAAACCAATTCATTCATTAAATTTTTGACTTTTTATGAATGAATCTTCTAGAAGAGATACATAAGTGCCATGACATCATAAAATTACATCAAGGAGGATGAAAAATCACTCCAAAAAGTCAAAACTAGTCAAATCTGTGTTTTTTTGAGTTGTAGGTGAAAATCTGGCAAATTTCCCTGATGCGTAGCGCCCCAATTCTCTATGCATAGCGCACCTTTGAGCCAACTTTTGAGGCACTTCCCAACATCCAAATGAGGCCAAAGTAGGCTTGCTGGAAATTTTTGGATGTCTACTTTCCAACCCAAGTGGAATTTCTCAATTTGGTGTCCATTTGCCCCTCCAAAATTGCAATCTCCCAAGACTGCTTCCTGTGTGTCCAAAAAGTGGCAGAAAGTCATTTTTTGCATGTTTTTTGACCTTCTAAGGGCTAGAAAGTGTAATTTGTCATGAAAAATCCAAAAATGCTGAGTTTTTGAGAAATGGACTTTTCCATCTTCAGGGTAGCGCGCGGCGCGCTACGCGTTGAGGGCAAAAACATGTTTTTTGACAAAAAAAAATTCAAAAATGACCAAAATTGCTCCAAATTCTCTGAAATTTGAGCTGAAGGTGTGTCATTTAGTGCCATGCTCCTTCAAGGAAGCCTCAGCCAAAATATGAAGGGGATCAGGCCTTTTTCTCCGTTTTAGTGCCTTGGCCAACCGTCCTTTGAGTACCTTCATTCTTGCTTTACACACATGCATTCGAGCCCAATAGTGATTCTTCATGTGTCGGAGCATGTCCTTTTCCCTGTTTGCCTTGGCCAGCAACTTCTCCAAATGAGTATTGACCCGGATGAGCATAGCCTCTCGCTTAATGGGTGTCAAATCACCGGGTCTCTTGCGAGCCAAGTTGCGGTCTTCATGGATCCTCCGCAACTCATCAAGAGTGTGCTCATCCTCTAGTTGCTTATTGCGCTGCTCTAAGTAGGTGATTGTCCAATTTGCCATTTCCAAATTCTGCCGCAACAAGCGATTTTCAGCCTTTTGTTGCTGAATAATCTCCTTTAGCTCCGAGCTAAGAGAACTGATGTCAAGGTCAATAATGTCAATGTCTGGATCACCTGATAGTCCCTCCTCAATCATGGGCTACTTGCCTCTCTCTGGTACCTGTGCTGCTGTCGAAAGCGAGGTCCCTTCCACATGAGGTGGAGATAACACTCGCTGTGCTGATAAAGAAGGCGAGACCCCTTTCACCTGGTGTGAAGATAATACTCGCCATGCAGATGCAAATAAGGCTCTGTGGCCTCTCTGATATGTAAAAAATGGAGGGGAGCTGACATGCTCGGGCTCTGGAATGTCAAACTGATGTGAAGGCCCTCCCTCATCACGGACAACCTCAGGAGGTGGCTTTGGCACTATGAACAAATCATGAGAAATGAAATCCTCCCATGGAATACCCTGTTGTGCCAACTGATGCATGACCACAATCTTGATCAGTGCATAATGATAGATGCTCTTGTGTTGTTGTGCTGGGCTCTTTCTTTGCACCAAGGGCACCATCCTCTCTATATTTCGGCACATGAAGAATGGAATGTTCATCATTCGTACCCGTGTGAAATGCATCAACAAACGGATATGGTACGAATATAAATGTGAAAATCTACCCTCGCAAGTGAAATAGCGAATGATGATCCTCATCAAAGGTGCATACTTGTCTCTTAAGAATCTGAAGGGAAAAACAGCAGTTAGGTGCCTCATATATACAGGTTTGATATATGGCTCATAATGAAATCTGTCCAACTGTTGACGCTTGTTCCACTCTTCTCCAATATTGGGTATCCCTGTTGCTTGAGCAACAATCTCGGGTGACAATGTGAAGTCCACTCCTGCAAGATTCACATGCCCATTGTGCAAATGTAGGACAAACAAGCGGACCAATTCCCTGTGGTGTTGAATTTGGGAGATTCTCTCGCAATATTCATAACATGATTTTATCGGAAACATGTCACTGCAAGTGGAAAAGCTTGTAGATAAGCCAAAGAGGTGGGCTCCTCTCTGACATGCTGACCACCTTTACCACCCTTGTGATGCCTCCTTGGAACCTCTACCTCTGGTGTTGATTCACGGTCATCACTTTGCTCATAATCTGTTTCTGTTTCTGACATGGTTTTGGAGGTAAGTGACTGAAAAATAATGCTGACTGTGCACCCAATGAACTGCTGTTTTGACTTGTTTAAATGTTGTTACCAAGGTGACAAACACACATGGGAAATGTTAGGGAAAAGGGAACATTGAGGGGATTAGGGAAAACAAATGTGAAAGGAAATTTTAGGAAAGGAACATGGAACATATACAATCATAATTTGTGGGATTTTAATGGGAAGTAGGGTTTAGTAAATTTACATAGGGTTTTAGGAATTAGTAGGGTTTAGGGATTTTAATGATTTTTAATAGGGAAATCATATGATTGCATGGAAAAATGTCAAGGAAAATGGTGATGAAAATATGGGAAAAGAGGAATGGAAAATGGGTAACCTTGGGCAGCAAATTTCAATGAAACCCTAGCACATTTACATTTTTAATTTTTGACACAGCAAGGTAGGGTTTTTACTCCATATTAGCATGGCATTTTTTTGCATTTTCATTGCTCATTCATCTTAGCCAAACCAAAATCACGATGGATTAGAGGCCTACCTGAAAATATTTTGAGAGAGAAGTAGTTTTGGTGGCTTGCTGGCGATTTCCTGAGCAAGAAACCCTACGCGTAGCGCGCCCAGCCTAATAAGTAGCGCGCCTCCAACGCGTAGTGCCTGAGTTAATTTGCATTGGAAAATGCGCTCTGATGCGTAGCACGCCCCCAACGCGTAGCGCGCCTCCTCTGATGCGTAGCGCGCCGCTGTAATTGCCCAATTCGCCCAATGAACTTTGAAATCGACTTGACAAGTATTCTCTTGAAGTGTTGAGAGGCAAATGAGTTACCAGTGAGGAGGGAGGGGTTTTTATAGGCTCACTTCTGAATTTAATTTGCCCAAAACCCACTTTATAATGTTTTTGAAATGACACTTTTTTGAATTAATTGCTGCTGACTTCTGGTTTCCTTTTTTCAAAATAAATTGGTTGAAATGATGATTTCTCTTGAAATTTTTTGTAGGGATAGCTTCTGAGATGTCTTGGCAAAGGAGACCAAGGCTGCATGCCAACTTTCGGAGAATTTGAACTTTTTACAAATTTTTACAAAAATGAGATAATGACCTTTGTCTTCAAAAACAGGGTTTTTGAAAACAAGGTAAAAATTAGATGTACAATGATAAGAGTTATTAAAATGATGCTTTATGACGGACATCCCTCTGGCCTGCTTGTCCTTTATGACATCTTAAAACAAAGCTTGACTCAACCCTAGACCTAAGACCTTGACATTTAAAACAGGGAAATGACCTTGTGAAGATTTTATTTACTCAAGAAAACATGATCCAGCAGTGCCAAACAAGAGGGGAATAAAAGACATAAGCTTCTCCACCAGGGTTATGGCATGCCTAACGGGATGCAACATGATCACACTGATGAGACACCTAATTATGAAATGCAAAGAGTTTTGATCTCTGGTGGAGGGCTACTAGACCGACTCTAATAAGGGTGATGAAGATATTTAATATCATTGGTTCATATATGAGAAAAATTGGGTTGTGATGGATTCACCACACACAAAGAAAATCAAATTTCATTAAAGTGTGTTGGAGCATTGAAGAAAAGAATGTTAACATGATTTATGAATTTTAAGGAGAATTAAACAAAAAAAACAAAAATGGAAGTGAAGGACATTTTTTTATGATACCTTAAAACTCAATATGTCTAACATCTAATAGCACAAAAAATAAAAGGCACAAATTAGATGCCTTTGTTGGGTTGTGTTATATTCTTCCACGACTAGCCCACGTAGTTAATCGGGGGGTTAGAGAGGGGGCAGAGCCCCCCTTCGTTGCGCCGATTGTGTAGCGGGGGGGGGGGGGTTACAGGGGGTTTGAGGCGTACCAGTAACCCCACTTTATGGGGTCCAGGGCAGCGCCCACGGAAATTTTTGGTTTTGGACCCTATGTTAGGATGGGTGGACCCACCTATGGTTTTGTGCATGATTTTCGCACATGTTTTTGGACGCAATGGTTTTCGGTCCATGGTATTGGACGCGATGGTTTTCGGTCCATGGTATTGGATGCTTCGGCATGTATAAATATGTATTATAACATTGAAAGGAACATAATGAAAAATCAAGCTGGTAGTCCCGGTTTTGGGATCCAGTGGGAAAATCTCTGTGTATATGTGTTATGCTTTTGCATTGTTTATTTTTCTGTGTTTTAGAATTCATATGCAGGTAATTTCTGTAAGGGGTTAAAACCGACATTTGGTATCAGAGCTGTTTTGGCTTCAAGGGGACGCCTTTGTTGCTGAGGGGTTTCGCTCGGGCCTGTGGTAGACCCTGTTTAGTGGGAGATCTGCGAGATCGATTCTAGTGGTGAAAGAAGATGGCGAGCAGTGGAAAGATAGAGATCGAGAAATTTAATGGTCATAGTTTTGAGTTGTGGAAACTGAAGATGGAGGATCTGTTGGTGGATAAAGATCAGTGGATTGCGGTAGATCTAGGTACTAAATCAACGAGAGTGACTGATGAAGAATGGAAGAAGTTGGATCAGAAGGCAAAGAGCATAATACAATTGTTTGTCTCAGATTCAGTATTGCTGAATGTGTCAGGGGAAGCTACGGCGAAAGCTTTTTGGGACAAGTTAGGGACTTTGTACCAATCTAAGTCTCTGATGAATAAACTGTTCCTGTGAAAAAAGCTGTATAACTTGAGGATGAAAGATGGAGACTCGGTGACAGAGCATCTGAACGCATTTAATACTGTGGTAAGTCAGTTAGCATATGTTGATATTAAAATTTCAGATGAAGATAAGTGCATCAGTTTGTTGTGTTCTCTACCAGATTCGTGGGATAGTCTGGTTATTGCAATAGGTAGCAATGCAACTACCTTGCATTTTGATGAAATAGTATCATCCTTGCTGACGGAGGAGATGAGACGGAAAAATATGGAGAGCCAGAATGGTGATGCCTTGTCTGTACGAGGTCGGTCCCAGAACAGAAACAAAAATAAGTCATCAAGTGGGAGATCTAAATCTAGAGGAAGATCTAAATCTCCAAGAAAACATGTAAAGGTGGTGTGCTGGAAATGCGGAAAGGAAGGGCACTACAAAATGGATTGTAAATCTAATGCTCCTGATAAAGGAAAGGGATCTGATGATGCTCCTTCTGTAGAGGCAAAAACCACCTCAGATGAAGGTGGGGATGTGTACTTGGCTTCTTCAAGTACACATGTAGATCATGAGGCATGGTTGATTGACTCACGTGCATCCTTTCACTTCACTCCCCATAGAGAGTGGTTCTGCGAGTATGAGAAATATGATAGTGGTGATGTCTTCTTAGGGGATGATAGGAAGGAAAGAATCATTGGTCGCGGAAAAGTAAAGTTGAAGTTGCAAGGTGGAAGGGTTAGAACACTTTCGCGTGTTCTGCATATTCCTGCATTAGCCAGAAATCTGATTTATGTAAGCAAGCTGGATGATGCAGGTGTAAAAAAAGTGTTCGAGAAGGATACCTGCAAAATGGTTCGGGGAGCACTATTATTGATGCGGGGAGTTTGAATTGGAACTCTGTACAAGTTGCGAGGTAGGAATGTTATTGATGGGTGCAACAGTTCTATGGTTCCTGAAAGTGGAGCATAAAATCTAGTGGTCTCTGGAGAGAAGACCATGTTGTGGCATCAAAGGCTTGGACATATTGGAGAGAAGGGCCTTTGAATACTTCATGGTAAAGGTATGGTAGAAGGTATGAGTAATAGCTCTCTGGATTTTGATTTCTGTGAAAATTGTGTATATGGGATGCAGAATCAGGTGAGTTTCCCCTCTGGTGGTAAGAGGGCGAAACAGATATTAGAGGTTGTGCACAGTGATGTGTTTGGACCTGTGAAGGTTCCATCACTGGGCAAGTCTGTGTACTATGTATCATTTATAGATGACTTCTCAAGGAATACATGGATATATTTCCTTAAGAAGAAATCTGAAGTCCTTGACAGGTTTAAAGAATTTAAGGCTCTGGTGGAAAACCAGACAAAGAAGAAGATAAAGGTGCTGGGGACAGATAGTGGTGCAAAGTTTTGCAGCAAGGAATTTGAAGAATTCTGTAAGAAGTATGGTATAGCATGACAGAAGGCTACTCCATGTACACCTCAGCAAAATGGAGTTGCAGAAAGAATGAATAAGATGTTGATGGAAAGGGCAAGAAGCATGCTTAGTGGTGCCGAGTTAGGACAGGAATTCTGGGCAGAGGCGGTGGATACTGCATGTTACCTGGTCAACAGGTCACCTTCATCAACATTGGAGGATAAGACTCCACAAGAGGTATGGACTGGTAAGAAACCTTCTCTTTCACATTTAAGGTTATTTGGATATGATGCATATGTACATGTTCCAAAGGAGAAACGAACCAAGTTGGATAGTAAATCTGAAAAGTGCATTTTTATTGGGTATAAGGATGGTTTAAAGGGTTGTAAGCTTTGGAACCCAGTCACACGAAAGGTTGTGTACAACCGAGATGTGGTGTTTAGAGAGGTAAAATATGTTGTTAAACATGAAGTCCAACCAAAAGAACCTGAGAAGATAGAGTTTGAGCTAAAGGAGGAAGAATCAGACTCTATAGCAGAGGAGGAATCAAAAGATCAAGAGCCACAAACTCCGGGTGTAAGATGATTAGCTCGAGAAAGAAGGTAGCCAGAAAGGTATATTCCATCTGCTTTCTTTTCAAATTTTCTTTATCTATTACTGATGATGATCCTAGAACTGTGAAGGAAGCAGTAGATTCATAGGATGGAAAACTCTGGAAAGAGGCCATGGTTGATGAAATGGCATCTTTGCACAAAAATGAGGCTTGCGATCTAGTGGAGTTGTCGGGTGGAAAGAAACCTATTGGCAGCAAATGGGTGTTCAAGAAGAAGAAAAATGCAGAAGGAAAGGTGGAGAAATACAAAGCTCGGTTGGTAGCAAAAGGTTTTCCCAGGTGCCGGGAATTGATTTTGGTGATATTTTTTCTCCTGTTGCCAAGGTAACTTCTATTAGGTTACTTTTATCTGTTGTTGTTGCTTTTGATTTTGAGGTAGAACAGATGGATGTGAAGAAAACATTTCTTCATGGGGATCTAGAAGAGGAGATCTACATGAAGCAACCTAAATGCTTTGCGATGAAGGGTAAGAAAGAACCAGTATGCAAGTTAAATAAGTCTTTGTATGGGTTAAAACTGTCACCAAGGATGTGGTATTAGAAATTTGATACATTTATAGAGGGACTTGGCTTCACCAGAAGCAAAGCAGATCATTGTGTGTATTTTAAATTAATTGGTGACTGTGTTATTTATCTGGTCTTGTATGTGGATGATATGTTGTTGGTTGGAAATGACAAAGAAATTATCCAGGATTTGAAGACCCAATTGTCCTCCAAATTCGACAAGAAAGATCTTGGTGCTGCAAACTATATTTTGGGCATGGAGATTAAAAGAGATCGGGCAAAGAGGAAGCTCTAGCTAAACCAGAGGAAGTATGTCGAGACAATACTGCAGAGGTTTAATATGCAGGATAACAAAACGGTGAAGGTTCCTATTCCTGTATGTGTAAAATTATCTGTTGAACAATGTCTCAAGACATAAGAAGAGGAAGAGGATATGTCTCGTGTTCCATATGCAAGTGCAGTCGGTAGCTTGATGTATGCAATGGTCTGTACTAGACCAGACATTGCACATGTAGTGGGAGTATTGAGCAGGTTTATGTCAAAACCAAGGAAGGAGCACTAGACAACAGTAAAGCGGGTTTTCAGGTATTTGCGTGGCACTAGTGATTATGGTTTGTGCTACCAAGGAAGACCAAGATTGGACAGAATGTTGGATATTCATGGCTTTGTTGATGCAGACTGGGTTGGAGATCTGGATTAGAGAATATCTACAAGTGCGTATGTGTTTAACCTATTTGGAGGTGTAGTCAGTTGGATGAGTAAGAAACAATCTGTAGTGGCACTATCAACTACAGAGGTAGAATACATGGCAGCCACTCATGCAAGCAAGGAAGCAGTTTGGTTGCAGAGATTGTGTTCAAGTATGGGGTTAGTACAAGGAGCTATAAGGGTAGAATGTGACAGCCAAAGTACAATTTTCTTGGCAAAGAACCCCGCCTGTCATTCAAATACAAAGCACATTGATGTTCAGTATCACTTTGTGAGGGATATGATAGAAGACAAGAAGGTGTTGTTGTTAAAGGTGGACACTTTGAAGAATATTACAGATGCATTGAAAAAATTTGTGAGCTCTGAGAAGTTCTCTTGGTGTAGAGAGACAATGGGCGTTTCAGGGCTAGAAAAATGACTAAGCTCTCTTGTGGCCCCCTGTGGAAAGAAAACAACAAGTGAGAGAATGTTTGGTTATGTTATATTCTTTCCATGACGAGCCCACGTAGTTAACTGGGGGGTTAGAGGGGGGGCAGAGCCCCCTTTCGTTGCGCCGATTTTGTAGCGGGGGGGGGGGGGGGGGGGGGGGTCACAGGGGGTTTGAGGCGTATCCGTATCCCCACTTAATGGGGTCCGGGGCAACGCCCTGGAAAATTTTGGTTTTGGACCCTATGTTAGGATGGGTCGACCCACCTATCATTTTGTGCATGATTTTTGCACATGTTTTTGGACGCGATGGTTTTCGGTCCATGGTGTTGGATGCTTCAACATGTATAAATATGTATTATAACATTGAAAGGAACATAATGAAAAATCAAGCTGGTAGTCCCGATTTTGGGATCCAGTGGGAAAATCTCTGTGTATATGTGTTTTATGTGTTATGCTCTCGCATTGTTTATTTTTCGGTGTTTTAGAATTCGTATGCAGGTAATTTCTGTATGGGGTTAAAACCTACAGCCTTGTAAACTTGTGTTGGAATACAACGAGAGGTTTATATATCTTCTTAGCCATATACCATATATAATCAACAACGACTTGCTCATAGAATGGTTCATAACATGCCTTCTATGGAATATAAGGGGTACTCTTTGAATACATGAATAAAAGCTTTCTAGGATACCCTAAAGAAAGAATAACATATGGAATCATATCAATATTGTTCTATCTCATCATCATTTGATAGAAAAGTTGAATAAAAGCATGAGATGCTTCAAAACTGACTTACAGATGTGACCCTTTAATGAAGTGGCCTATGGTGTACAATATGTACAAATGAAGGTCACTCTAGTTAAAAATTTTGAAAATATAGAATTAACTAATAGAGATCCAAATGCTAGACCGAGTAAAAGTTGTATATTTCTACAAGATATGACCAAATATTACGACTCACAAGAAAAAATGATTGTCCACATAATTTAAATAATGTGAAGCCAAATTTGCGTGCTATTTTTTGAGAGGAAACTCATTCTATTCAAGAATGTTGACGAAGCACCATGGATTGAAAAATCTGTTGTGATTAATAAGTTAAGTGTTATTGTGTCTCTATGGTGATTTTTCCTCAAAAATCGATGTGTTCATTATTTATGGCTATTTAATTGAATATATTTATGCTTACATTTTTTTATGCATTATAAGGGTATATTAATAATGTAAGCTTGCGAATGGATATGAGTCGTTATATTGGTTATATTAGGCTTGAAATATGTGATATTTAGCTTATAACAAGTCAAGTTTAGGAGTTTATTGAGGATGGGTATAATTTAAGATCAACATTTGGGGGGAATTCCACTTGAAATCCTAAATCCTATGAAAACTAAGTGAATCATATCAATTATGTATGTATTTGGAGAACTCCAAACAAGTTTTAGAGGGTAAGTTTGATCGGGGAATTTCATTACTGCAAGTAACAATGAGAAGAATTAATTCACCTTTAAAGACTTTTAATAAAACCTTGAATAAATATTCTATGTTATCAATAGCATGAACACTAGAATTAGATATAATAGGATAATACTAATAAACATTTATACAAGGTTTCATACCATGAAATTTCTTATGGGATATAGTTTATTAAGTCTTAGTTTTTGAAGCTTTATTAAACCATGTCTGCCTAACAGTTGTGTTGCCTGGTACACCCATCACCCAACTCGCCCAGTAAAAAGATGATGGTGATGATGACGATGTTGATGATGAAAAAGATGGCGATGAAGGGTAATAATTTTTCTAAAATGGAAGCGTAAGGAGTTTTCTCAACCTCTGGAATATGAAGTACATTATAATCCTACAACTGGTAAATACTAATAAATAATTTCATCTCCTTGACGTTGATATATGTTATAATTTTTTTGTTTGATTTTCAATTTATTTTTGTGAGTCGAAAACCCTTCCATATCTTCAATGTATACATCTACCATAACCATGTCAAATTTCAGTGCATATGAGTATAACTAAAGTGATTTAAAGGGAAAAGTGAAGCATATTATCATTAATTGATTCCAAAATACCTCCCAAACAAAAAAATTCTACACCCATTAAGTCCTCTGAAATCCCTACTATGACACATGAGTAAGAAGAAATGCAACATGATATATCAAATTTACGAGACCAAATGCAAAAAAAATTTCTATCACAAAGAGCAACCAACAATGAATTATAAGCTAATATTGATGGTTTAGAAGCAAAAACAAAAGTATACATCGAATTTTTAAAGGAAGGCTTGACAAATTTCTTAGAAGAAAGGCTTCTTATTGGTGGCAAGGAATGCCATGAAACCCATTGAGAATGAAAGGGATGTGAATCATGATTTTAGAGACTATAGCTCTAGGCTAAAGACCTTCCATATTCCAAATATTGATATGAGGAAGTTTGATGGTAAGGATTCGGTAACATCGTTACTACAAATAGGGTTTCGAGCTTACAATCATGGGTAAGGGTTCAACCTGTTGTAGGTAAGAAGAATAAAAGGGTTTCGAGCTTACAATCATGGGCAAGGGTTCAACCCATTGCAGGTAAGAACAATAAAAGGGTTTCGAGCTTATAATCATGCATACAGGTTCACCCCATTGCAGGTAAGATGAATAAATTCCCTGGGTGGAAATAGGTGGGTGGCTTCGGGGCATGTAAAGGACTGAGAATGATAAGAGAGTTGGGGCTGAGCTTACAATCATGGGTTAAGTTCTGTGAACCGGTTCTTAAAAAAAATAGGAAACAAAGGAACTTGATTTTGAGCTTACTGCCATATTGAAGATAGGTTTCCAATGTTTCCATGCTCGAATGCCCTCATGCCCACTGATTTTAACTAATCGAAAGCCCTTGTAGCCTCCTCGAATTCCCTCCTTCCTCCCTATGGAATGCCCTCGTGCTCACTCTAAGAAACCGATTGTGCCCTTGGCTCTGTTGTGAACCCGTATACCATTATTCCCTTCACATTTTTTATTATACATTATATATTGTATTATATATCATATATATATTGCTCTATTATATAATATATATTATATATATATATATAATATATAATATATCATATATATTATATTATCATAACATTTTTTAGATATTATTATATATTTCCTATGAGTGGTCCATTTTAACTTAACCGATGGATGGAATTTAGATTGATTCCATGCTTTCTCACATTGAGTACTAAACAAGGGGAGTTGGGCAACTGATAAACCAACATAACTGTTGGGTGTGGATTTTTACCTATTTTCTGCACCTTCTTTCCCCAGTTTTGATCCTTTTATCCTTTAGGACTATGAACTTTACATGATTAATTCCCCTTTTGCTCATTTTTATAACCTATTCTATTGTCATGTTATTTTGCCCTATTTTACTGAATAATGTGCTGCTTTATTCCTTTTTGTGGCTAACTGGGGGAGCATTGAAGGAGTATTTTGGGGAAGCTCTTCTCCTTTTTAGGTGTTGCTCGAGGGAACAAGGTTTTTGAGTAGATAGGCAGCGCTGGTTAACTACATAGAAGGGTAGAGCAGTTCGATGTTACACTTTGTATGCTGTTACACATTGAATGTTGTTAAAGGTTGTTGTTACATATTGAGTGTTGTTACACTACGCGCTGATGTAAAGGTATGTTGTTACACCAAGGGTGTTGTCACCAACGATTTTCGTAACATCCCGAGTCGCTATTCACTCATAGGATGTTGTTGCACAGTGTTGGCAAATGTGGGTACTATTCCACATAACAATTACCGGCATTAGGAATTGTTTATTTTGGAAGCAACAAACCTAGGTAGTTGTAATCCTAACTAATGTATATTTATATTTATAAATAGGTTGTAACTACTTTTATTTTTGATCAGCATGAGAATCGTGAGATTCTCATGACTGATCTGTTTCTAATTTCGGGTATGTAATAACTATAACGGAACTCGATTTCCTATGTACAAGGACACGACATATAGAAGAGTATTGTTACTCTGCTTTTGTAACTCTAAATTATTTTTAATATTAATCATTACGGTGATGTTGTTACTGCTCTTCAGTTGATTCATTAATTACTTTTATGTTATTCCTGCGCCCTCCTCTTTGGCAGGGACTGCAGTGATAAAGGTAGTGTACATCCTAGTTTCACTAATTGTTTTATGGTTTCTTGATGTTGCTGTACAAATTGTGAATTACATTCTCTGTTGTTCCCATTTATATTATGTTGTTACATTGAGTTAATCAACATAATTGTGGTAACCAGCTGGAGTAGATATTAATCACTGCGTGGTGCACCCTTACTTTGATATTTGTGAAGTGTGATTCAATTTTGTGGAGTGTTTTTATTTCTACATGAATGATTTGATTCAACAATTTGGTTCAGCAACATATTTTACTATTTTCTCCATTTTCTCATTCTTGGTTGTAGTGTATCGGCACAAATAGTGCAAACTCCATCGAAATAGCAAGACCTACCCTGGGTTGACAATTAAATGTTGCAATCTCGGTCAATTAGGATTGATTAAAATAGCACTACATTTTGCCGTCGTTTTCGGGATGGTAGTTGATGATACAGTCAGCCAAGTTGTTTGTTTTATGATAGAGTGTTCCTAGTCCACAATCGTTGGGCAGTAAGATGAGAGGTAAAAACCTGAACATTGCTCTAACATACCTGGGCAGGCTCACCATTGTGATCACTACGACACTTAGGTCATTTTTGTGTTTTTTTTAGCGTCTCTTTAGCTCTTCAGTCGCTGGGTGGTAAGATGGGAGGTAAGAACCTGCACATCGCTCTTACATACCCAGGAGGGATCACCACAGTCGAATATTGAGACACTTAGGGTGTGAATTAATACACATAGGGTCCATGTGTGCAACTGTAGGAATCACATAGATACTAAAAATACCCCCCACTCTAATTATTCACAGGAAAAATGGGTCATAAAAAGGAAAATAAGGGTGTATATTTGGGAAGGAAAACATTTATCTAGGAACTAATCTCTAAGGCAAAAAAAGAACAGTCCAACTCTCAAAGAGATGCAAACAGGGCCGTAGAAAGTTGTTACTCCCAAATCAAGGGAAAAAACCTTTGATTCCTCTATCTCGGGACCATATCATTCCAAAGCTAGCACCCACATCCCCAAGATCAAGAATCCAGTTCAGGAGCAAAAGGGGGAAGCTAGTAGCCAGAACCTGAGGACTGAGGGACAAGGGGAAACCAAGGAGGAACATCAAACACCTGTTGGTTTATCAATACCTAGAGATAGGTAGTGCAGTGAAACACCCAGCCTCAAGGATACTTGAGCCATTAATCATACCTGCATGAGAACAATTTGAAGGACGTCTGTTACAGCAAGGGTTAGAAGGATTAGTCATGGGTGACAACAATGACAACAACACTAAAACAAATGCTACTATCACCACTTTTGAGTTCCCAATCGGGGATATCAGAGGTGAAGCTCCTATGAAAAATATTCCTCTGTCATCCTTACCATCCTTCCAGGGGATGACTGTGTAAGATCCAAACACCTTTTCTATTTGAGTTTGATGTCTTATGCATATGTTATGATTATACCTCAAATGCTCAGAAATTGAAATTATTTCCTACTACTTTAAAAGGGATAGCCTTGAGATGGTTCATGGGACTGGGCTCCACCTCTATTCAAACATGTAATGATATGAAGGAGACGTTCTTATCAAAGTACCAAGACTATTGCACAACCAAGGAATTAAGGGATGAGATATTTAGAATGACAGAGAAGGAGGATGAGAGCCTAGAAGATTATCTGGAATGGTTCCACTATATTCTGCAGAGGTCTAAACATAGCGATTTAGACTAGGAAATCTTGAAGACTATATTTATCAAAGGAATGAGGGATGACTTCCTTGACACCCTGAACCTATTACAAAAGGGGGATATATCGCAAGAACCATTCGTTGAAATTATAAAGCTCTGTCTAAGATGATCTAGAGGATTGTCTATTTGGAGGAGCACAATTCGAGATGCCTCTGCCTGAATACAAAAATCTGCAGGAGGAGGAGTAACCAGAGAAGATATCGGGAATTTGATCAAAAATTTCAAGACCGATATCCTCAATACTCTTTCTACCAAAATAACGATAGTGCAGATCAAGAAGGCACAAGTAGAAGTTGACACACCTTTAGATGAGTTCTGCCCGAATTGATGAAAGAAACATACTTTGAGGGAATGTGAATTGAACAGCATTAGTTTTTGTAATATTTTTGTTCTGGAACATTCGATAGGGAAATGTCCGGAGCTTCGTGGACTGAAGGTAGTACTTAGAGAGTCAAGCGAGGAAGTGCAGTCCTCTTATTTCATTGCACCCAAGAGGCCATGGCAACCACGACCTTGAGGTATGTGCCAACGGTTTTCCTCTTTCAATTCATGGAACAATGCATATAATACTCAGCAATATCCATGGCAATATCCTGCTCCTTCTCCAACGTAGTTTCCTTCACCCTGGAACTAGTGGTCTCCATCTCCCTCTATCCAATATCCTCAATCTCAACCATATCCTTGGAATCATAACTGGAGAGTAAATGCCCAGAATTTAACTTTACATGCATTACCCATGCAATAACAGCTGCAGTTACGTCCCTTCCAAACTCCTGCTCCTCCACCGCCTGTGCAACCCCAACTACCTGTGCAACTTATCCCAAACCCAAACAACAAAGAAACTCAGGGCATAGAGGCTCCGACTACCTTCCAGACCTACCTTATTGCCCCCGTGGGGCTTAATGAAATACAATTGCGATCGGGCAAGGTAATTAAACCAAGTTACTCCCCTATCATTACAGAGGAGGAATGTGAACCATCCAGAAGAGATGTCGGAGGCTCTGAGGCAGCTACTACGCCTATAACAACCGATATAGAGGATGATGTTATGTTTGTAACATCCAATCCGCGAAGAACTATTATTACTGTAACAACCAACTTGGGAAAGGTCGACACACCTGTAATAGCCGATTCGACTGTCGTAACTCAAGACCCTCCTTATCCTTAGAGATTGGCTGAACCTGGGATGACTTCACAGCCCGAATCTAATTTTCTTAGGGAGTTGCAAAATTTTCATGTACAAATTCCTCTACTACAAGCCCTTAGAGAAGTACCTATTTATGCTAAAATATTGAGAGATTTTTGCATCAAGAAACCTGGGAGGAAGCCTAAAGACCCTGCCACCATACATGTGATGGGGAAATTATCTGAATTAATGTCTGCTCAACCTCTTCTAACTAAGTATAATGATCCAAGAAATCCTATGGTTACTTTCTACATTAATGATAAACCCATAGCTAACACATTGATCGATCTCATGGCTGCCATTAATGTAATGAAAAAGGACCTCTTTACTGCTCTTGGGCTTTAGGACTTAGACATACTCCTATTGCACTTGAATTAGCAGAAAACTCCCGTGTTAAACCCGAGGGGGTGTTAGAGGATAAAGTGATTACAATAGCTTCTCGTAGGTATCCGACCGAATTTCTTATTTTACAGCACAAATCCAATTTGGGGGGACATGCTTTTATCTTAGGGAGACCTTGGCTGGCCACTACGGATGCATTTATAGGCTGCAGATCTGGATCTATGGTGATCTCGGATGGCCAGGTGACAAAGAGCCTTAATGTTTACCCCCCAAAACCAAATGTGGGTGTATAGAACCCTTGGTGGGATGAGTTTGAGATTGAGTCAGATCTTTCCCTGCCACTCCTCACTCTGGGGAAAGCCTAGTATTTCAAAGATGAGATAGAAGATGATGTCATTAATGGTTTTATTAGTAACTCGATTTCTGTCGCTTCTGTTAAAAATGTGAACGAGGAAGAAGAGGTGGAAGATATAGATTTTTAACAAATGAGAACCACTCTGAATATTGACAGTAGTCCAATTGAGATAGAACCTGGAGAGTTTTTGAATATTAACCCAACCTGATTGCTGAGCAAAACCAACTGCTATTACAGCTATTACAGAAATACAAAAAGGCATTTGCATGAGACTATACGGATATGAAAGGGATCCACCCTAACCTATTCACTCACCGTATTTATTTGAAGGATGGATGCAAACCAGTCAGACAACCACAGCGCTGCATGAACCCTCTACTGAAGGAGGTGGTGAAGGAAGAATTAAAAAAACTCCTGAGTGCTAATTTTATTTATCCTATATCTGACAGTCAGTGGCTGTTGCCTCTTGTCACTGTCCCTAAAAAGAATGGCAAGTGGAGAGTTTGTGTAGATTACAGAGAACTCAATAATGCCACTCAAAAGGACCACTTTCTCTTATCATTTATAGATCAGGTCCTTGATACCCTTTCCGGAAAGAAATTCTTTTCATTTTTGGACGGATTTAGTGGCTACTATCAAATACAGATTTCCCCATAGGATTAGGATAAAACAACCTTTACTTGCCCTTGGGGAACCTTCGCATACAGAGTACTTCCTTTTGGACTCTATAATGCGCCAGCAACCTTTCAAAGGGAAATACTGGGAATTTTTACTGACTTGTTAAATGACTACCTTGAAATCTTCATGGATGATTTTACACCTTATGGAGATGGTTTTGAAACAACATTAGTTAATCTGGAAAAAGTACTGGAACAGTGTGTACAGACTAATGTTGCTTTGAGCACTGAAAAGTCACATGATGATGACTGAAGGGATCGTGCTTGGACCCTACATTCCTGCTAAAGGAATCAATGTAGACCCTACAAAAATAGAGGTAATTCTAAAAATCCCAACCCCCAAAATGAAAAAAATAGGTACGTAGTTTCTTGGGGCATGGAGGATATTACAAGATATTTATACAAAAAATTTCAAAAATTGCATCGCCATTATTTTCCTTGCTCATGAAGGATGTCGACTTTTTGTGGACAGGGAAGTGTGAGCAGTCCTTTTTAAAGCTAAAATGTTGTGTATTAGCAACTCCAGTCTTGCGAGGACCTAATTGGGAACTGTCATTTCACATAGCTACAGATGCATCTAATATTGTTGTAGGTGTTGTTTTGAGCCAACTAGAGGATAAGAAACCTTATGTTCTTTACTACATAAGCAAAAAATCTAACCCCGGTTGAGCTCAACTACACAGTGACCGAGAAGGAGTTCTTAGAATTCGTGCATGCCATCAATAAATTTCGACATTATATCATCAGGTATCAAGTATTTGTACACACTGACCACTTTGCCATTCGTTTTTTAATGAATAATCCAATTACCAAGGTAGAATCACATGTTGGTTATTGCTACTACAAGAATTTGATATCACAATAGTCGATAAACCTGGAAAAGATAATGTAGTAGTTGATTTTCTTTCTAGGTTAACTATTGATTGAAATTGCATTCCTACTAAGGATTATTTCCGTGATGAATATCTCTTTGCTATTTCTACTTACTCACCTTGGTATGCAGATATATCCAATTATCTTGCTACTGGGAAGTTTCCACAGTATTTGTCCTACAAGGAGAAAATAAATATTATAAAGCAAAGTGTTACCTATACCTGGATAGATGGGAATCCCTATCACATTGGACTATATTTCCAGATCAGACATTGTGTTAGAGAAGATGAGATATTTGACATCCTTAAAGCTTGTCACAAGGAACCTTGTGGAGGGCACTTCGCAGACAAATGGACATGATACAAAGTCCTTTCAACAGGGTATTATTGGCCAACAATATTTCAGGATGCCAAGAAGTTTGTGAAGGGATGTGATAGTTGCCAAAGGATGGGCCAACCACTACAATCAGATGAGATGTCATTACAACCCCAAATCATCTTAGAACCTTTTGAGAAATGGGCCCTAGATTTTTTGGGACCAATTAATCCTTCATCTAGACAAAAATCTTACATCTTGGTCTGCACTGACTATGTCAAAAAATGGGTTGAGGCAAAGGCACTAACCAGAGCCACGGATCTGGTTGTTTCAGACTTTCTATTTGAAGACATGTTTGTCTGATTTGGCATACCCAGGGAGATAGTCACAGACGGAGGGCCCCAGTTCATATCTCATATGATCCAGAAGTTGTTTGAACTTTTGAAGCCGTTTTGAGGCCCTAAATGATTTTTTTGGCAATCTACCGCTAGTTACTTTCGAGAAGTCATTTTTTTCATCGTATTCCTCAGAGAGATCTTTCCAATGGGATATCATGTACGTTAAACGGAGATAATATGACCAAGTTACGACCCTAGGAAGTTGGTTGTCCAACTAACCCCAACGGGGCCCATAAACTCTTGGTGTTACATCTCCTTGGGTGGATAGTGGTGGCCACCCACCAATTCCACTTGGACACCCACCATTGTTTCTTTCAGTTTTTCAGTTTCCTTGGTAGCTTAGTGGTAGCAAAGCAGGTTATGATTCCATGGGAATGAGGGTTTAATGCATATTTCGGTTTCAATTTTTTGCAGAAATATTCAACAAACTTCAGGCATGTGCTGCGACCTCGACATAGCACTTTCTTGGGCCAGGCAAGAAGAATTTTTGTTTTTTCATTTTTTTGCAGGAATTGTTTCAGGCGGCCAGTTTGCAGATCAGATATGAAATATTGGTGAAATTTTTTCAAAAAAAAAAAAATATCTGTATTCCTTGCGAAAAAATACCAAAATTCAAAAAAAAAATCGGCCGAATTGAAGTTTGGATGAGGGAGATATCGCTGATTTAAAATCAGCTATGTTGTAGAATATTTTCTACGGCAACGGATGGACGACGACTGGTGGAAAGAAAAAAATTATTGTCCACATAATTTAAACAATGAGAAGCCAAAGTTGTGTGCTATTTTTTGAGAGGAAACTCATTCTATTCAAGAATTTTGACGGAGTACCATGGATTCAAAAACCTTTTGTGATTAATAAGTTAAGTGTTATAGTGTCTCTATGGTGATTTTTCCTCAAAAATTGATGTGTTCATTATTTATGGCTATTTAACTGAATATATTTATGTAAGGGTATATTAATAATTTAATCTTGCGAATGGATATGAGTTGTTATATTGGTTATATTAGGCTTGAAATATGCGAGATTTAGCTTATAACAAGTCAAGTTTAGGAGTTTATTGAGGATGTGTATAATTTAAGATCAACATTTGGGGGGGAATTCCACTTGAAATCTTAAATCCTATGGAAACTAAGAGAATCATATCAATTATGTATTTATTTTGAGAACTCCAAACAATTTTTAGAGGGTAAGTTTGATCGAGGAATTTCATTATTGCAAGTAATAATGAGAAGAATTAAGTCACCTTTAAAGACTTTTAATAAAATCTTGAATAAATATTCTACGTTATCAATAGCATGAACACTAGAACTAGATATAATAGGATAATACTAATAAACATTTATACAATGTTTCATACCATGAAATTTCTTATGGGGTATAGTTGATCAAGTCTTAGTTTTTGAAGCGTTATTAAACCATGTCTACCTGACAATCGTGTTGCTTGGTACACCCATCACCCAACTCGCCTAGTAAAAAGATGTGGTGATGATGACGATGTTGATGATGAAAAAGATGGCGATGAATGGTAAAAATTTTACTAAAATGGAAGGGTAAGGAGTTTTCTCAACCTCTGGACTATGAATTACATTATAATCCTGCAATTGGTAAATACTAATAAATAATTTCATCTCCTTGGCATTGATATATGCTATAATTTTTTTGTTTGATTGTCAATTTATTTTTGTGAGTCGAAAACCCTTCCATATCTTCAATTCATACATCTACCATAACCATGTCAAATGTCAGTGCATATGAGTACAAAATAAAGTGATTTAAAGGGAACAGTGAAGCATATTATCATTAATTGATTCCAAAATTCCTCCCAAACAAAAAAAAATCTACACCCATCAAGTCCTCTGAAATCCCTACTATGACACATGAGTAAGAAGAAATGCAACATGATATATCAAATTTATAAGACCAAATGCAATCATTTTTGCTATCACAAAGAGCAACCAACAATGAATTATAAGCTAATATTGATGGTTTAGAAGAAAAAACAAAAGTATACATGGAATTTTTGAACGAAGGTTTGACAAATTTCTTAGAAGAAAGGCTTCTTATTGGTGGCAAGGCATGCCATGAAACCCATGATGAGAACAAAAAGAATGTGAATCATGATTTTAGAGACTATAACTCTAGGCTAAAGACCTTCCATATTCCAAATATCGATATGAGGAAGTTTGATGGCAAGGATCAGGTAACATGGTTACTACAAATAGCATTTCGAGCTTACAATCATGGGTAAGGGTTCAATCTGTTGTAGGTAAGATGAATAAAAGGGTTTCAAGCTTAGAATCATGGGTAAGGGTTCAACCCGTTGCAGGTAAGAAGAATAAAATGGTTTTGAGCTTACAATCATGGGTACGGGTTCACCCCATTGCAGGTAAGATGAATGAATTCCGTGGGTGGAAATAGGTGGGTGACTTCGAGGTATGTAAAGGACTGTGAATGATAAGATAGTTGGGGTTGAGCTTACAGTCATGGGTTAAGTTCTGTGAACTGGTTCTTAAAAAAAATAGGAAACAAAGGAAAATGATTTCGAGCTTACTATCATATTGAAGATAGGTGTCCAATGTTGCCATGATTGAATGCCCTCATGCCCACTGATCTTAACTGGTGGAAAGCCCTTGTGGCCTCCTCGAATGCCCTACTTCCTCCCTATGGAATGCCCTCGTGCTCACTCTAAGAACCCGATTGTGCCCTTGGCTCTGCTGTGAACCTGTATACCATTATGCCCTCCACACTTTTGATTACACATTATATATTGTATTAGATATCATATATATATTTCTCTATTATATAATATATATTATATATTATATATAAAATATATATTCTATATTATATATAATATTATAATAACATTATTAGATATTATTATATATTTCCTATGAGTGGTCCATTTTAACTTAACTGATGGATGGGATTTAGATTGATTCCATGCTTTCTCACATTGAGTACTAACCCAGGGGAGTTGGGCGACCGATAAACCAACATGACTATTGGGTGTGGCTTTTTACCTATTTTCTGCACCTTCTTTCCCCAGTTTTGATCCTTTTATCCTCTAGGCCTATGAACTTTACATGATTAATTCCCCTTTTGCTCATTTTTATAGCCTATTCTACTGTCATGTTATTTTTCCATATTTTACTGAATAATACGATGCTTTATTCCTTTTTGTGGCTAACTAGGGGAGCATTGAAGGAGTATCTTGGGGAAGCTCTTCTCCTTTTTAGGTGTTGCTCAAGGGAACAAGGTTTTGGATTAGACATGCAGCGTTGATTAACTAAAGAGAAGGGTAGAGCAGTTCATTGTTACACCCAGTATGTTGTTACAGGTTGTTGTTGCACATTGAATGTTGTTACAAATTGTTGTTACACATTGAGTGTTGTTACAGGATGTTGTTACAGTACGTGCTGATGTGAAGGTTTGTTGTTACACCAAGGGTGTTATTGCCAATGATTGTCGTAACATCCTGAGCTGCTATTCACTCGCAGGATGTTGTTTCACCGGAGCTGGAAAATGTGGGTACTATTCCACATAACAGCTGTCAGCATTAGGAATAGTTTATTTTGTAAGAAACAAACCCAAGCAGTTGCAATCCTAACTAATGTATATTTGTATTTAGAAATAGGTTGTAACTATTATTTTTTATCAACATGAAATCATGAGATTCTCATGACTAATCTATTTCTAACTTCGGGTATGTAATAACTATAAAGGAACTCGATTTCCTATGTACAAGGACACGACATATAGAAGAGTATTGTTACTCTACTTCTATAAATCTGAATTATTTTTAATATTAATCATTACGGTGATGTTGTTACTGCTCTTCATCTGATTCGTTAATTACTTTTGTGTTATTCCCGCGCCCTCCTAAGGAGGAAGGACCCTCCTCTTTGGCAGGGACTGCAGTGCTAGAGGTAGTGTACATCCTAGTTTCGCTAATTGTTTTATGGTTTCTTGCTGTTGCTGTACAAATTGTGAATTACATTAATTGTTGTTCCATTTATATTATGATGTTACATTGAGTTAATCAATAGAATGGTAGTAACCAGCTGGAGTAGATATTAGTCATTGCTTGGTGCACCCTTACTTTGATAGTTGTGAAGTGTGATTCAATTTTGTGGAGTGTTTTTATTTCTACATGAATGATTTGATTCAGAAATTTGGTTCAACAACATATTTTACTATTTTCTCCATTTTCTCATTCTTGGTTGTAGTGTATCGGCACAAAAAGTGAGAACTCCATTGAAACAACAAGACCTATGTTGGCTTGATGGGTCCTGACCTAGGTTCAGAGTTAATTAGCTAAACAAATCCTGGTACCACTGGCCCTTTTGGCAACAGTCCGCAGAGCACGGACTGAGGTCTCACCCGAAGTAGTATGGGAGGGTGCTAGAACCAATTTTCCTTACCCTGGAGATGTCTGATGAGTTCCAGTGGTCCGCGGTTTGACCCTGCACGCAGGTTGCTTCGCGCACTTTCCTGTACCTCGTAGCACGATATACTGCCTTCGTGCAGCCCTACTCAGGGGCTGAACTCTGTGCTTCTACATTATTACCCAAGAACTTACTGGCATTCTAATTTTAGTTGATTATTTTAGCCTACTTGCATGCTTTAAGTTATACTTAACAACATAAACCATTCATACAGGTGCGCGCAGTAAATAAACATTATATTTGCAAATTATATGAAACATACATTAACCCAAGAACAGATACACAGAATTATGATGAAACTTCTCTTTATTAATTCCTTCCTCGGTTACAGACTCGACTCCACCCTGCGCACTCAGCTGTAGACTACTAGGCCTCTGCGCACTCAACTGCAGAGCCTTCTCCTACTCTACAGCACAAAGACACACTTCACTTAGTTACTTAAACTCTTCCTTCTCTACTCTTATCTATCTCTTACACTTAGAGCCTCACTCTATTTATATAATCCCATGGTCTGTGGACCATGGGTAGGTCTATCCAACTGACATTACATTACAAAAACTAGGGCGGGCAACCTTGTGACTCTATCATACTTTTGTGCCCCACGTCCACAATTCGCAGAGCTTTACAACAAGATTAGGTCAAAACTTGGGCTTTGAGCAACATGCCTTGGGGGGATTCCATGCCCAACAGACCCCCAACACAAACATCGTGACTCGCCCTCGAGTTTCTTGGTCGACACGAAGGCATTATTTGGCCCTTGCCTGCCTTCGCGGCTGCTACATGTGCTGCTACTACTGCTGTGGCCTTTTCCTGCTCATATGCTTTCTGTGTCGCATCCCGCACTTCTGCTGCTACTGTTTCCTTCCTGCTTTTTTCAGCTAACTGTGCGATGCGCTGCTTGACATCGTCTTTCTTCTTTTACGTCACCGACTTCTCAATTTCTACAATGTCTTGGGCGCGCCATTCTGGTGGCCATGCCTTCAAGAAATTGAAAATGGCATCGTTGGTGGCTACAAAGGGTAGCTTTGTCCACTGCTTCATCGGGTCCTTGCGCACCCTGATATATATGTTATGCATCTCTGCCTTAAATTCTGTAAAACTTTGTAGACTGTTGTAAACCGTGACTGACAACCACGACTTACGGTTGATCCATATTTGGATGTTCATCTCCATGAGCACCCAGAAGATCTTGCTATCACGTATCTTGTTGGCATCCTTCATGGCCCAGAGCGAAGCATGCTTCACGGCCTCCGGTAAATCTCTGTCAATTATGGGGAATTGACTATCCTCCGGCAATTCCCCAACTACAAGCACTATGGACAACAACAACCATGCATAGTGGAATGTTTTGACCTGTTCCTGGGCTTCGCGGAAATTCTCTAAAAATTCCATGCAAAGGAATTCAGACCAGTTAAACTGGACCCCCTGTTTGTCTTTTCTAGCTTGTACTTCTTCTTCATGGCGTCCGCAATGGCCAAATCACTGCCTTTCCCTTCCGATATGGCCGCAGGGTCCTCTCCTTTGTATGGAAGCCAGGAGATGTGATGAATCAAGTATGTCGTGATGGAGATGGGCCCCTCCAGCCATAAGCACCCATCATGCACCAGGTAGAGCAGCTGTTTGATGACGAAAATGGTTATTGGGGCGCGGTGGAAAGGTGGCACCCAAAGTAGGTTCAGCAACCCGGCCTTTTCCACTCTGCACAACCACTTCCACGGCTCTAATGTTGTCACCACCCCCGCGGTCTTCTACTTCACGAGGTTTCCGGTCTTAAGGTGTAGGAACTTCTCATGGTTAGCGAAGTCCCAATCTTTGAATTTCATGCTTGACACACGGCCCAAGTTCGTTCCTTCAAACATAATGCCATTTGGGAGGAGCGGGGTCTGGAGTGAGCTCTTGGCCTCGTCCAGGTCCTTGGGTACTTTGGCCTTCCCTTTTCGCGGGGGGACATAGGTGGGCAGTTTTGTCGTAGAGTGCGTAGGTTGTGTATCCACCTCCATGGCTTCATCTTCTTCTTCTACGATGATAAAATCCTAAAAATATTCTTCTTCTTCATCTATTTCTATAGTGATAGCTTTCCCCTTCTCCTCCATCGGCAATTTGCTGCGCAGTGGGTTCCGTGGGGACACGCGTACGGGGGCCTCTGCTTGTTTGTATTTTTGGGTCTTGGTGAGCGCGGTGATTTCAGGGTTTCTGCCACAATCCCGACACCTTCTGGAACATCCCCCATAGTTAGGGCTTGTGTAGCCTCCTCATCGGTCACTTCTGCTATCTACATACCATCCTTAGCTGCTGTCATTGTATCTGTGCTGTAATCTATCACTCGCGAACTCAAGGGCTCAATCAACGCTCGGCTCACAACACTCAAGGTTCTGCTCAATTCGCAAATGACCAAGTGTTGTTTGCAAGGCAGCCCTTTGTATTTTATAGCGCTTTTTGAATTCGAATTCTACTGTTCCCCCCAATTCCAGTTCATTAATGCTTTCTTGGCGACAAATTTTCCCAAATCTTGCCCATAAATCTCGTCTTAAATGCCTATCGCCCGCTCCATTTGGCCTCAAGTCGAGCATCCCATCGTGAATAGTGACTTCAATAGTCACTTTCTAGCAACCCATGCAGCAACGCAGCGCCCCGTGTGCGGTCGCAGACCTTGTAACTCTTTTCTTCTACGCGCATCTCCAATATCGCACAACTTTTGGGTAGAATAGTTTAGCATCTCGTGCTCCCTTCCAACTACCTAGAGCGCTAAGAATGTCCTTCCCTTGGCTATTCAGGTGGCCGCACCACTTGTGTAGAGTTCCATCCGGTCCTCTGTCATGGTTCCTGGAGAATCGGCCGGCATCGCGCACTTCACCATTTGTAACGTGCTACCCTATTCACTATGCTTAGCAATATGTGGTCCAAGCCAAGACATCAGACTAATCAATTCACGACGATAGTTCTCAAACTTGTTAGCATGATCGTATGCACCTTGCCTTACCACCCTAGTTTTTTCAGTGAGAAAATCTTCCTTTATCTCATCCTGCAGCTTCTTGACTTTCGCGTCCACCAGAACACTTTTATTTCATAATCGTATCGTTTCTTCTTCAAGTTCTTGGAGTCTAAGGTTTCCCTATTGGATTTCTTCCTCAAGTCCCATGCGTTCTGTTTCTTGCGGCTATGTGATTCCTTCTTTTCGGGCTTCGCAAACCATCATATCTATGGGTTCTGCTATGCGCGGACTAAGCTTTGCACGCTCCATAGGGATTACAACATCTGCTTCATACTTCATCTTCAGAAGTGCCCGCACGGTCAGAGTTTTGCACATGGTCCTATAAGCCCATAGAACCGTTGGTACATGCAGGTCCCAGTCAGTTTGCTTCACATGGTGGACCGCGTTCAGTGCTTCGCGTACTTTGTCAAAAGCTTCTGTGTGAATATGCTTATGCATGCTTGGTCTTACCATACTTCTTGATTGTTGTTCGCACCATTGCATTGCTCGTTCCTGCTCGCCGATCGTGTTTCCTACCGTGCGGACGGTGTGCCTTTGTGCAAGTTGTGCACCATACGGCTGTATCCATCTGGACAAGTGGGTGTGCGGGTTGTTTCGTCCATCATATTTGGCTTTCATCTGCATCTGAGGCTTCCCAAATAGTAGGCGCATCATCCTTCTGCATTCACGGCAGTCCTCAAAATTCTGCTAGTGCGTACCCCACCATATTGTGCGCGTAGTGCGCAGTACCCATTCCAGAGCATCGAAATGTTGTTGTTCTGGCACTTTTTTTTCAAATTTGTTCAGGAAATCATCCACCTCGCTCAACCCGTCATACATAGGCAGATCTCTTACCTTTGTTTCCACACAGCACAACGACCTTGTCATCGTGTTATAGTTGAGCATGCTTACCTCATGTAACTAGTTCTGCCATCGTTCTATTTCCTCGTCCGAATCTGAGGTGAAGGAGCTTTCGTGCTCCCACAACACTCTAGCATCTTCTGTTGGATTCACTCATTCCTGCTCCCACGCTGTGATCTTGTAATTATAGTCTAGATCGTCGTCGCTATCATAGTCGCGTACTCACTCTGTGTAGCGCGATCCTTTCGTAGGGTCTAAAGGTACCATTATGCGCAATGACTTTTTCTCAAAAATCATATTGCACTTCTTTAGATTTATCACTCCATTCATGTCAGTGGCTGTTGGAGAGGCAAATCCCCTCTACGGATAGAGGCGATCCCTACTAGCCCAAAATGGGTCTAGCAACAATCAGTCAATGCTACTATGCAAGTTCCTAATTGCAATTAAAAGGTAGGCAAAGAGCACCTACTTGGATTCCAGCGTTGTTGTTTGATGAAGAGATGCCACCTCCGCTCCTTCGCTCTGGCTGGTCACGATCCTCCGCGATCTCCGCGAATAGATACCTGCACACACGAAGAGGAAACAAACACAAGCGTCAAATCTAATAAAAGCAACTATACATCAGTCAGAAAGGATGTAATTCACATTAACCATTGCATAGAGAAATGAGAATGGAACAATAATAGTAGTCATCTATTATTAATCAAGAAGAGAAGAGTACAACCAAATGTTCTGACGTCGGTATCCTTCTCAGGAGGGGCCAGTCAGCAAGTGTCTCAAGCATTCACCTTTGGAAATGATTCTCCCAAGACAAGAAACTCTCTCTCTCACACAAGCAACACAAAACAACCTTCCCTAAGCTATCAAGCACTTCCACACTTATCACACCAAATACCTATAGTAGCAGCAATCTGAGCACTATAAGCTCCACACAATCCAAGCTATTCCAAACTAGCTGCTCATGGTAATGGTGGAGGTTTATATAGGAGAAGGAGTCTCCTTGAATGGTGGAAGGATGAGCTTATCTTCAAGGGAAGTAGTTGCAAAGGTTCGAACAGACATGCCATAGAAGGGAGGCGATACTCACAAGGCCAACAACCAGGTCTGAAGTTATCTGGAAGGCTGGCTGTTGGAACAAATTCGCCCAAACTGGATCAGCGCGGGTGCATAACTGGTCTGGCGCGCTGACGTCGCAAATACATAATGGAAAGGGCCATGTCAGCACGGGTAAATACAAACAGAGGTTGCGTTGGTCATGAAATTCGATCAGCGCGGGAAAGTCGTGTGCTTCCGCGCTGGCAACGCACGCGGTCTGTTATGAAGCGCTAGTCATCGCGGATATTTTAGAAACAGACGCGCTGATGAGGAAAACTTTGGAAAAGTGGGTTTTTTGGCCAGTTCAAAAGGCATGAACTTGATTATTGTGAATTCCTGACACAGTAGGGTGTCTGACAGGGAGACAGTGACAAATTACTTTGTAACAGATGCCCCCTAAAGCATGAAGACTGAGAGAGTGGGAGAGGTGAAATGCTTTACAAAACTCGCCGAACTGGAACACCACCAGGAAGGACCGAATATCCCTGATAATCAAGTACATGGAGTCTAGGCATGGGCGCAGCCATTCGAAAGACATGCGAAAAGGTCTGTGGAATGGACGCAGCCACCCAGCTAAAGAGACCAGAATAATGATAAGGTATGGTCGCATCCATCCATGAATACTCAGGTATGGGCGCAGCCATCCATCAATGAGTCATGTAATGATCATCCACAAAATTGCAACCTGGACCATAACAGACAGAGATCCAGGGTTTTGCGCTCCGTCCCGACCTGAACAAAGTACAAGTCCAAGCATGTGAATACATGAGCTGAAGTCGAACATGTATGGACATCGTCTGATTACCAGTCAATGATGGGAACTGTTAACAGACGCGAGAGGTACCACCAATAATGACAATGGTCCTCAAGGTACTATAGGCACAATCTGCAGCGTGCGAATCAATGAGCTGGTGTCGAACACCCGCAGAATCATTCGATCGGAGGCCAATGATGAAAACCTCGCGTCGAACACGAAGAACCTGCCATTGAGGCATGCAGGCTCTAAGGCACCTGAAGGGAGTCTCTAAGTCACCTTCCCGGATAATGAGCTGAAGTCGACAGGAAGTGACTTTGATCGAAGGTGGGCCATAATGTTTCCCACATCATCGACACGAGACAGAAGTAAAATGATTTGTGTGAGATAGCAGATGAGGTTGTATCATTGCAGAGGTCAACTTCTCTTGAACATATCGGCGGCACGACAGTGGATTTGGCAGTATTTGATATCAAATGAGCAGAGGGTATAAAGACGACGACAATGAGCAAATGAGAGGTCAAATAGGATAACCCGTACCCACGGAGGTCACTTGTGAAACAAAATGAGAAATTCCCACCCGACACGAATGCAGACCAGTGCCATGTTCAAGAGAGACATACTACCGACACGACAATTACAGTTCCATTTTCCCCACCATTTATGGCAGGTACCCCGGTTATTTTTGGATGACAAGCTTGACGGGGATAGCATATGCTTGGAGAGTGTCATTTTGACGATGCCCGATGTCATCAAGTGTTTAATGAGCCTAACAAAGGAAAAACTTGGCGCCTTTTCTTGTTTAGAGAGTCTGAAAAGACAACGGAAAAGGAGACTCCAGGGGGGTCCTTTTTCGTAAAGTTGTGTCTCTCGAGCCCGAAAAAGTATAAAACAATGCTCGAGAGAACCGCCCGACCATTACGATCGAGGAGTACTTTTCGTAAATAGTGCCTTCGACCCGAAAAAGTAAAAAAGCGGTCGGAAACACGTCGTTTTAGAGCCAATAACGAGTGCGAAACGACAAACACCCGACAATATTTTTAAGTTACACGGTCGGAAAAAGAGCTTAAAACGACCGCCTCTCATTCCCTTTAACGAGCCGAAAGGAAGCTCGGCAATCTTTTCTCGATTTATGTCGGAAAAGAGCTCAAAGACGACATTTTTTGGGACCAAGTATATGGAAGACTACTTACGACCACGCCGGGTACCTAAACCTGCACAAGAACACCACCCGCATAAATCTGTTCGACATGTGTAAAAACATATTAAAACATGCATAAAGGCATAATACAGTGGCATTAGTGCTAAATCCATGGTGAAAATGCGACAAAAACCCACATTGACAAGAAATTATAGCAAATTATGAATTTTTTACCATAAATAGGGGGGTAAAAGTCATTTCTACCATTGTTACCATTTTGGATCGTGAAGAACGTTGAGGAGCTGCAAAGTTGATGGAGCGATTTCCAGCCCGTGTGGACACCATTCATCCCGCAGTTTCTTCCAGGTAGGTTCTCCTCTCTTTGCCTTGCATTTTGATTCCTTTTGGTAGCAATTTAACAGTGGGATTTGGTCATTTGGCCAAATTCTTTGAGCGTTGGTGCGCTCTCGGTCAGCGCAGATTTCCCGCTCGGGAGCACGCTGATTGATTTAAAATTACACGTACCACTTTTTGGGTCAGTGCGGAAAACACGTGTGCTTCCGCGCTGACCCAATGAAAAAACACAGAGGCACCATTTTCAGCGCGACTGTTTTTAAAACAGTCGCGCTGGCGCGGAAAATTTTGATTTTTAATAAAATGAACGTACAAATTTCCACAAACAACATTCTAATGTTTCTTCATGGTTTTGCAGGGCAAAATGGCTTTCGTGTGGCAAGAGAGATCCCATGATGACGAGGATATAGCGGCTTATGCACTTCCCGAATGCCGAAATGCAATGCGGGCATGCGGATTCTTAAAATTCTTCCCGACTCCGCGCTTGAGGGCGCAACCTGACTTGCTGGAGTTCCTGATCAGAGCTTGGAACCCCGTAGATGGGAAATTCAGAATCCGTGGTGAGGATATCGAGTTTGACTCCACGGCCATTTATTTTTTGACTGGATTGTCACGTCGGGGTCAGATGCCCATTCTGGAGGGGCAGCGACCCAGCGGTGAGACACTGGACCAGCTGATGGCTCGAGTATGCTCGGGAGCCGCGAAAACACGGAGCGGGAAGGTTGGTATCCCGACAGTGCGAGACATGCCTCTTCGTACTATACTCTTCCTAGTGACACGAGCAGCGAGTTCTTTGGCCAATCATGAGGCCTCAAAGAACCAACTACTGCTAGCTTTGGAGTGCCTACAGCCCACTATTTTCAACTGGGCGACAGCTGTGACTAACAGCATGAAGAGGCAACTAAACAACTGCCGTCGCGGAGAGACAAAGCAGTTTGCATATGGGTCGCTTCTTCTTCCGCTCATGCTGGAGCGGGTGCTAGCTTTACAGCTACAGACAATGGCTGTGGATCCACCTAGGGGTCCTCGAGAGACGAGGGCCAGCCGATGGGCCCGTGTCATGCCACGTGGAGGTGGAGGCCGCCCAATATCTTGGGGAGTGTATTTCAGAGAGTGGCTGGACCGCCAGGTTGTCATTGTGGAGGACTGGCCATATGCTGGCATGGACTTCCGCAATGATCTTGACATGCCACTGCCTGCAGGAGAGCATTGGGACGACGGAGGTATGATACTTGATCTTTTTCAATATTTTTTAATATTTTTTGATTTTTCATGTACATGTCTTAATAAATGTCACTGTATGCAGATGTGGGACCTGTGAGACCTATTGGCCTAGCCCCAACGGCACGGAGGGAGGGGCAAGGAGCTGGAGCCCTGGCCTTGGTTCCTCCAAGTGTGGATACGTCGGAGACGGTGGCTCGCAACCTTGAGGGTTTGCTGGAGGGAGAGCCGGATTACCAGGGGGTCGAGGAGGTCCCTATAGAGCATCAGATCCACACAGTGGGGGTGGTACCCAGGATGCACCGCCTTATGAGGCGGGTGGCACGAGCAGCTGTATGCTACAGAGAGCATAACCCAGCACAGTAGTCGCCTAGGTTTACTTCCACTGATGTTTTGAGAGACATATGTCTCGGATGTACTGAGGACAGTGATTCCATTTTTGACATATACACTTATTTTTGAGCGCCTTAGTGCGCCACACGATATATATATATATATATATATATATATACATACCGATTTTTGGATGGATCTTGTTACATATGATGATGTTTTGTTTATGCTATGCAAATGTTCAGTACAAATGTAATCTTATGTATGAATTGCACAACACATGACCCATGTATTTTAATGTTTTAAATGCAAGCTTAAAAGCACACACGGCACGCATGCAAAATATGCTTGGAAAATATCTTATTTACATATGCTTTACTCTATTATGCTTTCTATGTTTTCTTGTATGATGTTTATCTATTTCGAAAATGTCTATCTAACACATGATTAGCCAATGCATCAGTCAACGTGTTTAATCGTCTCGGAATATGTTGATACGTAATATAGTCAAAATTCCTTTCTAACAATCTAACACGTAGATACAACCTTAGGATGCGTTGGTCTCTGACGGAATATCGCGCGTTGAGTTGATGGACGACAAGCTGGGAGTCCAGGTTTACCATCATTGCACGAATGCCGAGATCAACTGCTTCGGCTAGTAGTTCAATTACGGCACTGTATTCGGCAACATTATTAGTGGTACGACCGAGGCAGACTCCTTGAAGATCTAGCAACTCTCCGTGAGGATCATAGATTGCCCACGCCGCAGAGGACAAATTGCAAGTACTACGGCAGGCGCCATCAGCGAAACCAACATAAGGTGCACTAGATATTTGCACAAGAAGGAGAAAACACAATAAGAGGCAAACACGTCTTCACACCAAAGCAAAACATGAAATCATGCACACAAAACACACTAAACACGCGTATGTACAAACTGAGTGCACAAAGTCATGCATAATATTTCTTCAAATAAAGCCCGTTGTGGGGCTTGTCAAGAGGATTTCCTTCGTAATCAATCAACTCATATGCGTCCTTTTGTAAAACTCTCTTCACGATATAGGGACCTAGCCACATGGATTCGAGTTTTCCTGCCCCCAGCTTACCTTTAGCTTGATCATAGAGCAGTACTAGATCTCCCTCAACGAAGGAACAAGGATGAATGTTCTGGTCAAAGTGAGCCTTGACTCTCTTCTTTTGCGCTTCGATAGCCAGAGAAGCTAAACGACGAGTCTCGTCTAACCGTTCTAGGTAAATAAGCCGTTCCTCCATCGAAGTGGTGTTGGGAAGCAACTCGACAGCTAATTTCAACGAAGGAATCTCACACTCGACAGGAAGGGTGGCCTCCAGTCTGTAAACCAACTGAAATGGAGTGAAACCGGTGGCGTCCTTCACGAAAGTCCGGTAGGCCCACAAGGTTGGGAACAACATCAGATGCCAATTAGACTTGTGCGTATTGACGGTGCGTTGAAGCATAGTGATCAAAACTTTGTTCATGGCCTCGACTTGACCGTTGGATTGTGGATAGTACGGTGTCGAACTATCTTGACGCAAGCCTAGTTGGGTCGTTAGTTCCGTCATCATGTGATTACGGAAATGCTTTCCGTGATCCGTGACGATAGCCTGAGGGACTCCGAAACGAGTAATGACATGATTAAATAAAAAACTGCGCCGTTGTGTAACTGTCTTTGTTCAATGTAGGCATCGCTTCGGACCACTTAGTGAAATAATCCACGGAAACGATGATGTACCCATGCCCCCCGGCCGAACGAGGGTTACAGGACGTATAATCGATGCCCCATTTGGCAAATGGACCTACGGTGACAACAGGGTGCAGTGGTGCAGGAGGAGCACGCATTTTCCGGTGGTATACTTGGCATTCATGGCATGCGCGAATGACAAGAATGCAATCTTTGAAGATAGAAGGCATAAAGTAACCAACACGGAGAATTTTCTGGGTGGTAGCATATCCGGACATGTGACCGCCACAAGCACCAGAGTGGCAGTCATTCAACACCCGCTCAGCTTCCTCGAGAGTCAAACATCGGCAGAGAACAGAATCAACGCTGAGGCGGTACAGGGTATCGCCCAAAATGCGATAGGGTTGAGATTGGTGAAGAATTCGCCGTCGAGTATCTTTCGATAGATTTGGACGGAAGGAAGACGTCTGCAAATATATGATAATGTCCCCGTACCACAGGTCGAGGGTGCTGATGAGAAACAATGTTTCATCCGGGATATGCTCCTCCGAACGAGATGGTGCAGAGTGAGATGGTAAGGAACAGAGCAGTTCAGCAAAGACCAGAGATTTCTTAGACTTGGCCGCAGTGAACTCCAAGTCGAAGTCTCGCTTTAATAACCGTGTGAAACCCTTAGCCACCTCGGCATAATTCAGAATGAATCGTCTGAGAAAATTAGCTTTACCCTGCAAGCTCTGCAATTGCTGCAAAGAGGCAGGGGGAGGAAGATTCAAAATGGCCTCGACTTTGAGGGGATCCAGATGGATGCATTCCCGGGAGACGATGAACCCAAGTAGTCGGCCAGATTCTACGCAGAAGACACACTTATGCGGATTGAGTCGAATACGGTAGTGTCGACAGCGGAGAAAGATTTCGCGTAGATGAGATGGATGGTCCTGACGCTTAGCTGAATGAGCTGGGAGGTCATCCAGGTAAGGTTGTACGATGTGTCGAATATCATGAAAAGCATATGACATCGCACGCTGGAAGGTGGCACCGGCATTTTTGAGACCGAAAGGAAGCTTCTTATAAGCGAAGGTGCCCCAAGGACAAATGAAAGTTGTCTTATGCTGGTCGGCAGGGGCTATGTTGTTCTAGTTATAGCCAGAGAAGCCGTCCATAAACGAATAAATCTCACTTCCTACGCAGTCATCAATGAGCGAATCAATGAAAGGTGTAGGAAAGTTATCTTTTGGATAGGCACGATTGATGTCGCGGTAGTCAACACAGACCCGGATAGTGTCCTGCTTTTTATTCACAGGGACTATATTGGACACCCACTCCTTGAGGGGGATGGCATAGATGAAACCAGCTCGGAGAAGCTTTTCGACTTCGGCCTTGATGGCTGCAGCCTTTCGAGGGTGCACTGGACTTAAGCGCTGACGAACAGGCTTAGCATCTGGATAAGTAGGTATTTCGTGCACCACAATACTAGGGTCGATGCCGGGAATTTCCTCGTAAGACCATGCGAAGACATCATGAAATTCACGAAATAAAGCAGTATAGAGTTGAACTTCCTCAGGAGTGCACGTGACTCCAATGAAAATATTCTCGACAATCCCTGGTTTGACAGAGATGTCGATAGGCTGGGTTTGCGTGATGTTACCCATATTGCCCTCCGAAGACACTTGATATAGCTGGACAGGTGTTTGGAGGGGCGGAGATGGGACACATGAAGCAAACTGCTCGAGACATGCGACCATTTCCGAATGTGGAGGGAGAAACGAAGAGCGATGGTGGTGATCTGACCAAGGGAGCTCTTCGAGAGACATAGTCTCTATGATGGCCTCATCGGAGGGAAATGTTTCCTTCAGGGGATCCGAAGTGGCCTCATCATCCAACCAAGGGAAATGGACATATGAATCGGGAACACTGCTTAGAAAAGCAGGTTCAGGAGGGGGAGCCGATGCAGCGACAATCTCGATGTAGTTGAGCTCGGCAGGACTCAACGGCATCATATCACCCCAAGAGTCTTCCTGATTCAAGGGAGGAAGAACCCATGGATCAGAACATACTGAAATCATGTTAACAGGGGCGAGATTCAGAGGTGGGAGGGGAAAGACTCCCATTAAGGAGGGATCTTTGAACAGTCCGGCACCCACACTCACTAATGACTTGGAGGTATGCTCCACGAACGGCACATTTCCTTCAGAAGAAGAAGCAAAAAAGGACAGCTGGTCCACCGTGACGATTCTTCCTTGATGAGGGAAGCGAACAACACAGAACAAGGAGGAAGCCACGGCTTGCATGGCGTATGTCCAGCTTCGTCCAAGGAGGAGGTTGTAAGTGAGATTAGCGTCAACAACTTCAAAATCTACCTCTACGGTTTTCCCTTCTAAAGAGATAGGCAATCGTGGGAGGATGCCATATGGACGAGATTCTCTTCCATCGAAAGCTTCCAGGGTCGTAGGAGACTGACTCAGAGCAGGAGAACCAATAGCCTTCCAGCAAGCAACAGACATGATGCAGGTCGAGGCACCCTCATCAATGACTGTACGGTGAATCGTTTTGCCATTGATGAGGACCTGTATAAGGAAAGCCACTTGGTGAGGCAGTCTCTGTGTGAAACCCTCGAGATCAAAAGAAATTAAATCCGAATCTGCCGGGTCGATGCCACCAATGGCTGATAGCAAGGACTTCCTCTAGGAGGGGCAACTCTGGAGGACTTCTAACGTGGACATAGCAGATGGAGCCTGAGCTAAGTCCTCGACAATGCTATAGTGCTGGGCAGCACGAGCATTGGGGTTATAAGATGACTTCCTGAGTACACCTTTGGGAGGGGGTCGAGGGATCATCTCAGTGCTGGGCCGTTCGATGTGAAGGGGACCAGAACTGGACGGAGGAGCGCTGGAGGGAACCTCCGGCTCTTTCCCGGCTTGAGATGGATAATCTTTCGCTCGAGTTGAAACATGGATGGGGATCGTTCCAGCCATGAACACTTGAGAACCGAACGAGGAAGAGGATTGAGACGGATCTGCCACCATTTGGGTCTGTTGGGAAGGGAAAGGCTCTTTAAGCACAACAGGAGGCCCCGGAGCACTTTTCAAAAGTCGACTAACTTCGGACCGCCTTGGGCAATCCTTGGTATAGTGATCCTCATCATAGATGAGACAAGGATACTTAGGTTTTCGTTTAGCTCCTTCCTCGGAGGGAGGCTTAGGAGGATCCTGCTTGGGCTGTCCAGATTTATCTTTAGCTTTCCCTTTCTTTTTCCCTTTTGAGGATTTGTCCGCCGCGGTGGACTGAACGACGTTTACCTCGGAGGTACTCCCAGAAATTGATTGGCCCTGAGAAGCATTTTCGTTAGAGGCATTCTGTTTCTGCTTCCCAGGGTTTGCGGCCGATTTCTTTGATGACGAATTCACAGAACCATTGACTCCATCAACAGAAGGATTTGGTGGAGCCTTGGGCTGTCCAGGCCTCGGGGCATCTGGCAAATACTCATACAAAGTACCCGACTGAGAGTACACTAAGTCGAGGTACTGAGCTCGCGCGATTGCTTGCTCTTCAGTTACACACGCTCCCATTGCGATGTCTTTTGCAATCTTAGGGACAAAGGAAGTCGTGAACCAATCGGTCAGGAGTTGATTAGGAATCCAAAATTTGATCAAGCGATGACGCCTTCTCCATTCATGTATATGATCAGAGATGTGCGTAGCCGTATCCTGTTTGAGAGATGTGAGGAGATGTGTCCCAGTCTCGTACCGAATAGGTAACTGAAAATGAGTCAAGAAGGCCATAGCCAACGAGTTGAAATCTTGAAACATGCCGCGATTCAGCTCAATGTACCACTTAGCGGCTGAACCAGTGAGAGCTCTCTGAAAGAGGCGGAGTCGGATAGAATCATCAAGCCATGAGTTTGATGAACACCAAAGGTGATAAGTCATTACATGGGCCTGAGGGTCTTCACCAGCTTTGCCATCAAACTTTGGACAATCACCTGGTATTTTGGTTGGAACCGGTGGCCAATATGGATTATGCAAAATAGGATCATTTGTTAACTTGGACACATCAGGCAGTTCCAACATCACTAAGAACGGTAACTGAGGGTTAAAGGACATTTGTGGCTGCGGATTCGAGGCAACATTAGGGTTCCAACCAGGTGGTGGTTGCCCCCATGGTCTCTGTCCAGATGGACCCGACCCGAAAGGGCCTGGTGCGTAGGGACCTTGCCCATAGGAGTTTTGTCCATATGGATTCTGGACATATGCGGACAGTTGTCCCTGTGTCTGCCCCCCAGCTCCCCATGTATTAGCAACTTGCCCTACAGGTGCGGCATACTGATAATTTTGGTAAGGAGTGACCTGTGGCTGTTGATAATTTTGGTAAGGAGCAAACTGAGTTTTCCCCTGGGGTTGCTGGTAGCCATATGACTGCCGGGCCCCATACTGAGCCTGATAGGGAGGCTGCATCTGGTAAGAAGGTCGAGGTTGTGGCCCACCTTGCATTTGATAACCCATTTGAGTTTGAGGCCCAGAGTAATGTCCTTGAACCGGCTGGGCTTGGATCATCTGGCCCGAAGGTTGACTTGGTTGGATTTGGGATGGACCTAGCTGGCCAGCAGGATGAACTTGTTGGGTGTCAGGTTGTCCGTGGACCACCAAGGGTTGTCCTTGCGGTACATATGACTGAGCCGGCTGAACAGCTGGTTGACCCTGAGGTTGGCCAGCTTGTCCAGATGGATGATTAGGGCGGACAGCGGGTTGACCTTGCTGCATAGAAGGTTGGCCCGTCTGCCCCCCAGGGTGCACAGACTGAGCAGAGGGCTGGCTTTGCTATATAGCAGGCTGCCCCCCTTGGTGCATAGGCTGAGCAGTGGGTTGGCCTTGCTGTATAGCAGGCTGCCCCTGCTGCCCAGAAGGATGCATGGATTGAGCAGTGGGTTGACCCTGCTGAACGTAGGGTTGCCCACCCTGCCCAGAAAGATGACCAGACTGGGCAGTAGGTTGGCCCTGCTGTAAGTAGGGTTGCCCCCCCTGCCCAAGAGGATATCCCTGCTGGACTGCTGGTTGACTTTGAGGAGTATAAACTTGCCCAGCTTGTCCAGATGGGTACCCCTGCTGGAAACCGGGTTGGCCTTGTTGAATGTAAGGCTGCCCTGGTTGTCCAGTTGGGTAACCTTGCTGGGTACCAGGTTGCCCTGGATATCCAGAAGGTTGACTCTGATATGAAAATGACGGACCCCCAACGGCCGAGGGTTGTCCCGGGTAGGGTTGTCCCTGCGGGCCCCCAGATTGTCCTGGGTAAGGCGGGCCATAAAGTGGTTGCCCTTGAGGGGTTTGCACATAAGGCGGCTGGCCTTGATTTGGCGGTCCTTGGGGCTGTCCGGGAGGATTCCGGCACCCTCGGAAAGTATGAGTAACGGGATCATACGTAACGTCCAACGGTGCCGAGTTCTCAATGAAAGGTTGACGAGGCAGGGATGAAACGTTCTCGAGGTACTGGCCGTTAGCATCATAATAAAAGAGTGGACCTTGGTAATCTGGGTCCACAATGGGCTGCCCATGGGCATCATACGGCCCTGCTCCTGGAACACCACCAGAAGAGGGCTGAGCACTTTGTGCAGGATCGATGACTCCAGATGAAACCCTTGGCTGGCCCTGACTGTAAGAGGGACCAGCCCCAAGGTTTGTAGATGAGGATGCTGTCACAGCACTGACGACCGGAGTCGAGTGCGCTACACAAACGGTTGGATTGGTAGGAACTGAGGTAACAGGCGTATTAAGCCCTGAGGTAACAGGCGTATTAAGAGGTCGCGAAATAAAGGGCCCCGTGGTGGCAATAAGACTAGGATCCCATATAGTCGTAGAAATAGTTCTAGCAGCTATCCTATCCCTCACTGACTGATATCGTGGAGGGAGTGGAGAGGTAGCTGGGATCGGAGTTTCAATGTCTGTCACCACGGGTGTCTCACCTGTGTTGGAAGATGTCTCATCCATGGGGGAAGTAGACATCGGAGACGACATATCGAGAGGAGTACGAGGGGTATAATCGCTGTCAGGCTCCCAGATAGGATTCCAATCTTCTATGTAATCTTCGTCGCCCGGGGCAGGTACGTTGATAGACTGGATACTCGGAACAATGGGAAGAGTATCGCTTACAACTGGTACCTCTGGAGCAACAGAAGATGGAGAACCTTGATCACTCGGACCGGGAGTTGACGGGTCAGCCAGGATGACAAAACCCCTTAGAAAACCTAAAGAAAACTAACGCTAAAGACCCTACTCAAAACTAACGCATGCAAGATCTAACCAGGTGATGTTATCGTGGCCGAATAAATTTTAAGACACAAGAACCAAACTTGACCTTTTCATGTTTCAAGAGTCGAGAAAAGGACGAAAAGATGACTCCAGTCTCCTTCGAATGTTTAATGAGCACGAAGTGACAAGACGCTCACAGGCACCTTTTCATTTAGGGAGTCCGAAAAGGATCAAAAGTTACTGCTCTGGAGACTCTAGGTAAAGGGTTTACCAAGCGACTCGTAAAACTGCTTATACACCTTAGCAATCGTATGAGAGCCAAGGACTTTTCGTACTGTAGTCAATCTTCCCGAATGCTGTGTTCGGTGCGTTACGGTTCACAAGGCGACAGACTCGGCTTCCTATGGATCAAGGATAAAAACCTAGTGGGGTCTCCCTATATACGCGACGGTACGTGGGAGCACAATCCGTGTTAGACCACTATCGAGTCACAGAAGGAGGAATCACCCAACCATAATGTGAAACAATAGTGACTATGTTTAAAGACGTCGGAACACGTCTCTAACCTAGACCTCTAGATATTTGCGTTTAGTTCCAATGCGTTTTTAGGTTAATTCAGTTCATTTTATGGTTTGATATTGAGATTAAGTTTCGATTTCAGGCCCTATCGTATGGTCTCTCACAATTTCCTAGATGCAAGCTATATGCCAAAGAATACCATTTTGTTAGATGAATTCTAACTATGAGAAGGTTAAGAGCTTTCAATCAAACAATCAAACAACCTAATGCAACTAATGACAAAGAAATGAAACTTTTCTTTTGATAATGCAAATCAACAAAAATGCTCTTTCTTTCGACTAACTATTGAATGCAAAAGATTTTAGTTCGATTTTCTCTTTCAATGGCACTAATGCACTTAAAACAAATTTTGAGAGACAAGAACACTGAGCAAAAGAAAAGCGCTGGTTGAACCCAAGCAATTGTAATCTATGTTTGGGTGGCGAAGAGTGGTCGAAACAACTACAGGGCTGGTTCAAGGACGATCACCTAAACAACCAAGCAAAGAAAGCGAAAAGGAAGGTTTACGCAGTAGCAAAGACAAGCAGCAATGAACTTTTGCGAACAAGCAAACAAAACAAGGTTGGTCCAGTGAAAACTGGATGATGGCACTAGGTCACGAGGCGCAAAAATGAAATTTGTTCGACAAGGCTTTGCAAGCAAGTGTGCAACAGTTCAAACAATGAATATCAAGTCACAAACCAAGTAGAAAGAGCTGGAGATAGCCAAACCAACAGATTCAGGAGGTAAAACTGAGACAATTTCAATCTTACAGGATCAGCGCGGGTAGCCTTCAGCAACTGTGCACTGAAACTAGGTCACGCGTAGCAACTTGGCGCTGTCAGCGCGGAAGGACACGGATTAAGCGCGCTGGTTCGATTTCAGAACTTTCGCGACTGTTTTACGTGAAAGCGCGATGACAACAGGTTTAAAGAAACAGCTAAGCGCTGTCAGCGCAACTGTTTTGATATAAACCGCGCTGAGGTTAAAAAAGAGGAAAAAACAAGCCAAGAACTCCCAAACCAAGGCCAGAACTCTTTAAACAATTCATACACCTCCCAGATTGACCCAGGAGGTCTAAAAACAGAGAAATAATCCCGAACTCGAAAAGAGAGAACAATCAAACTTAACACAGGAATGGACACAAGAGACAAAAGGCTGAATTCCCCAGCCGAGTCGCCAAATTGTTGGAGAGGCAAATCCCCTCTACGGATAGAGACGATCCCTACTAGCCCAGAATGGGTCTAGCAACAATCAGTCAATGCTACTATGCAAGTTCCTAATTGCAATTAAAAGGTAGGCAAAGAGCACCTACTTGGATTCCAGCGCTGTTGTTTGATGAAGAGATGCCACCTTCGCTCCTTCGCTCTGGCTGGTCACGATCCTCCGCGATCTCCGCGAATAGATACCTGCACACACGAAGAGGAAACAAACACAAGCGTGAAATCTAATAAAAGCAACTATACATCAGTCAGAAAGGATGTAATTCACATTAACCATTGCATAGACAAATGAGAATGGAACAATAATAGTAGTCATCTATTATTAATCAAGCAGAGAAGAGTACAACCAAATGTTCTGACGTCGGTATCCTTCTCAGGAGGGGCCAGTCAGCAAGTGTCTCAAGCATTCACCTTTGGAAATGATTCTCCCAAGACAAGAAACTCTCTCTCTCACACAAGCAACACAAAACAACCTTCCCTAAGCTATCAAGCACTTCCACACTTATCACACCAACTACTTATAGTAGCAGCAATCTGAGCACTATAAGCTCCACACAATCCAAGCTATTCCAAACTAGCTGCTCATGCTAATGGTGGAGGTTTATATAGGAGAAGGAGTCTCCTTGAATGGTGGAAGGATGAGCTTATCTTCAAGGGAAGTAGTTGCAAAGGGTCGAACAGACATGCCATAGAAGGGAGGCGATACTCACAAGGCCAACAACCAGGTCTGGAGTTATCTGGAAGGCTGGCTGTTGGAACAAATTCGCCCAAACTGGATCAGCGCGGGTGCATAACTAGTCTGGTGCGCTGACGTCGCAAAGACATAATGGAAAGGGCCATGTCAGCGCGGGTAAATACAAACAGAGGCTGCGCTGGTCATGAAATTCGATCAGCGTGGGAAAGTCGTGTGCTTCCGCGCTGGCAGCGCACGCGGTCTGTTATGAAGCGCCAGTCATCGCGGATATTTTAGAAACAGACGCGCTGATGAGGAAAACTTTGGAAAAGTGGGTTTTTTGGCCAGTTCAGAAGGCATGAACTTGATTATTGTGAATTCCTGACACAGTAGGGTGACTGACAGGGAGACAGTGACAAATTACTGTGTAACAGTGGCCCAATCTATTCCCAGTAGCGCAGGATAGGGATTGTTATCATCAACAATATCTATCACTTCGAAATTTTCAAGCGCGCTCGAACCTTCGATATCTACCATAATTCCCTGCAATCTTCCCATAGGTAGGATCTTTTGTTGGTTCGCCATTCGCAATTTAATAGGGGACCATTGTAGTGCGGGCCTACCCATGCGCTCCCATGTCTGCTTTGGCAGGATGTTCATGTCTAATCCTATATCCAAAATCACTTCATCCATTTCATTTTCCCTGATCTGCGCGGTCAATCTCATTTCTCTTCCTGTTCGCGTTGTGTGCTTCCCGAGCTTTCAGACTACACGCGGTTCTCCTGGCGCAGTCCTAGCACATCTAGTTATGAGTCCTTGCAGCCCCTTCACAACCTTGCTATTGCGCAGCAGCTTGATGCATGTCTCCAAAAAGGTAGTGAGCATTGATGGGTCCATTTTTGGTTCCAATTTGTCTTTACTACCTGAAGTGGAGGCCTCCGCGAAGCTCTTCTTAGCTTCCATGAATGTCTCCTTAGCGCACTCCAAATCAATTTCTGGTTCCTTTGTGGGAGCCTTGAAAACCCAGGCACTCTCTTCGGGTTACTTGCCCTTGTCATCCCCCATTGTAATGCCACTTTGAAGCACGATATTTACATTCTGGTCTTCCTCGCGTGGCTCAGACCTCATCATTTGTAGATTCTGAGTCGGGGGAGGTTGGAGTGCTCCTTTATCATGCAACCTCGTTATCAGTGTGGGACAACCCTCTGTCTCATGATCAAACTAGGTACAATATAAGCATGATGGTCTCGTTGGATTTTTACAATCGCGGGCATAATGCCTGTTTAGTCAATTTAGTGTTCCTAAATTGATGTCATTAATTGTCAACCCGGGGCTCGTAAGCTGATGAAGTGAGGGTGTACTATATGTACTTAAGTAACTTTCTTAGAGCTTTTGTCGTTTTTGGGGTGTTGTTTATGGTTAACTTATCTTTGATGGAGTGATGATTATACACAGATGAGTGCAAGTGTGTGAAAAGTGAGTTCTAGATGAGTGAAAGTGTGTGTGTGTGAAGGTGATTTCTAATTACTTGCTGAATTTGTAAAGAAAAAGAACTTGAAAGAAATGAGTAAATTAAAATGACTTGAAAGTAAATGACCACGTTCTAATGGCATTGGTCTCTATCCATACTGCTGCAAATAAAAGAAACAAGAAAACCACTTCAAGGACTGATGTTAATGATTATCTCCTCCTAACTCCCTGCTTCTACCACATAGTACTGCGTAAAACACGATTAGGAGGTAGCTGAAAACAAATCCAAGAATTGATAAAAACTCTAATCTACTCTAATTGACAAATTGTAACACTACTAATCCTTTTCCAACATACTGCTTCCTACATATGTGATTATGTGTAACAAGTGGAAAAAGTATTAGTATCACAAGCCAAGACTACTCAAATACAAGCTGCAATTAATTAGTGTTTTGTTCTCTTGAAATATAAGCCATTCATGATAAAGAGAGCATAAATGAATTAGCATCCAACTTGTAAAACTAAGCTAAAACTAGTCTAGAAAAACAAAGTCAAAAGGGCAGCATCATGAACAAGACAACTGCAACTACCATTAGATTTTAAAGCAAACACAACACACTTAATCCCGGGTGAAAACCTGCAAAGAAGTAAACCTGATCAGTGAAAATAAAGGCTGCAGCAACAAAGAGAAATCAAGCTGTACATAACTCAAGAAAAGAAATTTTGTTTGTAAAATAAAGAAATTGCAGAAATATGAACATGAAAATACTTTACAAGGTTAATACGAACAGGGGCCCTCCATTCATATTATCCACAGAAAACTCAGATGCTCTTAAGACTTCAAAACAGCGTTTCCATTACTTTATATGCGAAGATACATAATCCAAAAGTGCTGGAACAGCTCTTACAAAAACAGAGTTTGAAAACGTGCCAAAATTCTCACAAATACATACACTACAGCATCTGAAAAGGTAACCTTAGCGTACGCAGACGCAAGTATATATAGGCATCTGTAAGATGGCCTAGTACGTAAACATAAAAACAGAAAATGAACTAACTGTTATGCATATTAAAGATGCAATTAACACGTCATAGGCTTCGTGGTCAAGCTGGAGGTCTTGGTCGATATGGGCAATGAATCTAACATTAGATCATGTCCCCCACGGCTTTCAAAACATGGACAGGTCACCTTTTCCACCGACGTGATCAAACAGCTTACGTATCCACGTTGAGCTGTCTTTATTTGACCGAAACTTGACCCCCTTTGACCGGAGGTACAAATGACGTGGCCGGCTGAACTGATGGCACAGGAACCTCGAGCATGTATATTCCAACATGCCCACGTGGCTCATTCTGCAAAATAGCACGTGGAACCTTGAGAACAACAAAATGGCTGCGGGATCATCAGATGGCTACGGAATCAGCAGATGGCTGCGAAATCAGCAGAAAGCTGCGGAATACCTGCAAGTATGTCAAAAACTAAACAAAATAATTATCCATTAGCAAAGCTCACTTGATCATGTTTAATGACAACTAATGTAATGATATGGGTGGAAAATGAGGTAAAAGAGAGAGGAAAGTGATGAAAACAGTAGGTAATGATAGAGGATAAGGTGTAAAGTAGGGACTCTACATACCCCCACTACGAGGGCATTGCATGTCCTCATGCAAAAACACTGATCAATCAACCTGCTGTGATGCCTCTGCCAAGACATCCAATCTCCTCTTCTTTCTCTGTGTAGACACATTCACCCTTGGCTTCTTTACTAAGCATCTGAACTTTAGGTTGATCAAGGCTTTGTTGAGCTTGTTGCATCTCTTCCTTAACTTCTTGTTATTTCTTTGCCACAGGCCCAAATGTAACATGGTGTTATCATGAATCATCTTATCCAATTTGGCTTTCTCTTTCAACTTCTCATTTTCTTGCGTGATATGTCGATTTAGAACCTCAATCTCAAAAAGTTCCTGTTTCAAGGAGTGGACTTGTTGTTCTAAAGGCTGAACATTACTAGGGCCAGCGGCTGCTTGCTCCAATGTTTCAAGATAATTATACACTTTTTGCTGCTCCGGGTCCACTTCAGGTGACTTTTTGGGACTTGGTTCATAATCAAATTCAGATCCATGTTCATGCTCAAGTTCATGTTCAAACGGACTTTCCTCACGTGGAGGAGAAGTCTCAATGTGCTCAGCGTGTGGAGGACTTGCAGTACCTTTTTGAGGTGAACTTAAGTCAATGAAGAATGACTGTTTACCCTTTGTGGCCCCTACTTTTCTATTTTGCAATCTGCTGCTCCTTCTTACAGAGGTGGCACTCTGTTTTTGTTTTGGTACCTTCTGCTGTTTTTCTCTTGGTACTTTTTGCTTCTGTTTTGTCTCCTTTTTGGAAAGAGCAGTTTTTTGAAGTTTGGCCATTCTCTGAGCTAAGGGTTGAGTGTCTTCCTCACTAACATCTTCAGGGATGAGGGAAGTTTCTTGGACTACAGATTTACCCTTATCTTGCTTACGTTTCTTCTTCCCTTCTTTCCTTTTCTGAGCAATTTCTTGAGCAAGTTCTGAAAGGGTTTCAGAGATAATTCCTTGGGCTGCTTGGTTATCATCTTCAGCAAATCCAGGATCAATATCATGTCCAGAATGCTGTATATCAGTTTCCTCATCAAACTGGTCTTGAACTGTTTCCTCTTGGGCAGTTGTTTCAGGCATGGTAGTATCAGGAACAATGGTTTCTGTTTGGGCAGTGGTTTCTTGGTTAACCCCCTCTCCTCTTTTCCTTCTACTTCTTTTTGGCACTTGAGGGGATCCTCCAGAAGTTTCTCCTAACTCTTGAAAATGGTTCCTTATGAGAAACCTCTCCCATGAGTCTCTTTTTTATTTTAATTGTTCCTCTACCAACAATTTCACAAGACCGTGATGACATAAATGTGCTTCAGCATTTCTAGGGTTCTTTTGGACCATTGCACACATTTTCTTAAGACTTGAAAAGAGAAAGTAAGGGAGATTAATGTCATCACCTAGAAAATGCATCATAACCTTTGCATGATAAACATATAAGACCCCAAATCTGCCTTCACAAGTGAAAAATTTCTGCACTAACAAGAGTAAAGTGGTCCACTCTTCTTTAACATAAGAAACTGGAATCCCTTTGGTAAAGATACTTGTGTCCATACCTGGGTTTTTCAAAATTCGTTTCCACTGCTGATCTTGGACTGCCCGGTTCTTAAACCACCTTTCTCCTGTCTGTGGAAGTGAGGTAGCTTGAGCTATGCTGCTTTCATTGACTGTGAATTGTAAGTCTCCTATCTCCACGTGACCATCTTTTTCTCTGAAGGACCTTGCAAAGGCCTTTGTCACCTCCTTATGGTAGCCTTTGAACTTCTGTACACATTGTAGCTAATTTGCCTTTTGTAGAGCCTCCTTGACCTGAGGATAACCTTCCAAAAACTTTGAACCTTCCGGTTCTGCCCTTAAGAGTTTTCCCATTTGCTTTTACGGCTCTGTTCTATTTGAAACACGGCTTTAACGGCTTCACACAGTCAATTCACGGCTTTGGTTTCAGAACACGGCTTCAACAAGGGTTTTACACAGTAAATTCACAACTTTGTTCTGGAACACGGCTTCAACAAGGGTATTATACAGTGAATTCACGGCTCTGTTTTGGAGCTTGGCTTTAAAATGGCCTTACACAGTGAATTTACGGCCTCAACACAGAGGATTATGGGTTCAACTTTGAATACAGCCGTAACAGACCTCTACTGGTGTTTCGAATTAGCGGAGAGGGAAAAAAAACAGAGTATGGTGAATGGCAGCGTAGTGAGCCCAGCATAACAGAGTGTGGTAGCAGTGTAGATGGAATGAAACATGCGAGTGGAAATGGGAGTGAAATGATATGAGCGTAAGAGGGTAGAAGGGTTAATGAATAAACAACGGCTATGTCCTTACATCTCAGCTTCGAAATTACACTTGGCTGCGTGAGTGGAGACGTAGTACATTAGGTTACGTCACCTAAGTACGAGATCTTAATGGAAGAAGCAGCCGGCAGTGGGATTTAAAATCATGGTAATCAAGGACTGATAGTCGTGGATGATACGTGGATATATGTTCTCATGGCTAGGCAATCATTACACTTAGTGGCAAGAAACATAATTTAGAGAACTTTACATAATGAAATAACTGTTAGCTTAGGATTTGAAACATACCTCAGATTCCCGCTTAGTTTTGTCTCTGATAACTTGCCACTTAACCCTTCACTGATTTTTGCATGACTATTATTGATGACTACTGCTGTAGAGAAATTTCAAACAGACTGTGTTTTTTATTTGTGCAGGTACAGAGAGCTGCAGAATCATTAGATGGCTGCAGAATCCTCAGATGGCTGCAGAATCTGCAGTAGTGGCCTCCAACTGCACAAAAGCACTTTAGTTGTAAAAAAATTGACTTTATTGATGAGATGGAGTGTAGTGGGTGGATGGATGAATGAAAACAAATGAGGTGGAGTGGAAAATATATGAAATGGTGGGTGAAATGGTGGTGATGATGAAATGAAATAAAATAAGGGAAGAAAGGAAAAAAAAATTTCTTTAGAAAACATGAGGTGTCAGGTGACCCTGATTTTCACCTCAAGTTTTCTGTATGAGACTGCCAATCAGAGATTGGTTTTCAGGCTCATACATTTATTCTTTTTTTTTTCTTTTTTTTTTTTCTCCTTTTTTTTTCAAAAACCAAAGCTTTAGGCTGATGGAGGAGAAGAATCCTTCTCCACCAGCCTGATTGCAGAATCTCCTTTGAACAATTTGACAAACTCTTCTTTTGAGAATGGCTTCTGATAGATTTTCAAGCGGTGGCCATTCACAATAAGAGGAGTATGAAATTCATCGATAGTTTTTACTCGAACTGCTCCATTGTTAAAGACTTCATCAATCTCATATGGCCCAAGCCAATGAGTTTGAAACTTTCCTTTGAAGTCTTTGAATTTTGAATCAAACAATAGAGCCCAATCTCCTTTCTGAAACTTTCTTTCTTTGATATGACGATCATGCCATTTAGATCTTTGGTGCTGAACTAGATCGGTCCTTAGAATTGCATCTTGTCTCATTTCATCTAGCTCATTTAGCTGGTCCATTCTGTGTCTTTGAGCTTCTGAGAGGCTCATTCCCAATTGAACTGCCATCTTGAAGGTCTTGATTTGAAACTCAATAGGAAGCAGGACTTCCTTCCCATAAACAAGTTCATAGGGGGAATGTCCTGTTGTGTTCTTCCATGTGGTCCTATAGGCCCATAAGGCTTCAGGGAGCCTTTCCGCCGAATCTCTTCTATGAAGATGAACAGTCTTGGTGATAATGCCTTCAAGAACTTTATTGGTAGATTCCACTTGACCATTAGATTGCGGATGGTAGGGAGTAGATGTTCTGTGCTTGATCTTATATTCCTCCATCAGCTTTTCCATCAAATTAGATGTAAACTGGCTGCCTTGATCTGTCACAATTTCCCTTGGGACACCAAAACGAGTGAAGATATCCTCAAAAAGAAATTGAACAACTGAATTTTCAGTGGCAGAAGGCAATGCTTTTGCTTCTACCCACTTAGTAACATAATCAGTACAAACCAGTATATATTTCTTTTGCTTTGATGGTGGATTAATTGGTCCAACGAAATCTAGAGCCCATTTGTCAAAGGGTTCGATGCATACCTGAGGCTGTAGAGGCATTTCATTTGAAGGAGTTGGTTTCCCAACTCTTTGGCAGCTGTCACACCTTTTAACATACTGCTTTGCATCTTTAAAGAGAGAAGGCCAATAATATCCTAGAGAAAGGATTTTATAGGCTGTCCTCTTGTCCGCAAAGTGCCCGCCGCATGGTTCATCATGAGATGCCTTAAGGATGTCAGGCATTTCATCCTCCCGCACACATCTTCTGATTATACAATCTGGCCCTGTTTTGAACAATTCATTAGAAATCCAAGAATAATGTGAACTCTCCCGAATGATTTTCTTTTTCTCATTAGGAAATAAGTGTAGAGGAAGTTTCCCTGTAACAAGATAATTAGCCATATCTGCATACCAAGGTGTCTTGGTAGTCACTGCAAACAAGTATTCATCTGGGAACTTATCTTCTACTGGAGAATCCTCATTAGTGTTTTGGATTCTAGACAAGAAATCAGCTACTGTGTTTTGCTTTCCAGGTCTATCTAACACAGTAATGTTGAATTCTTGCAAGAGTAAAAGCCATCTTGTAACTCTACCATTAGTGACAGGTTTGTTCATTAAATATCTTATGGCAGAGTGATCAGTATGGACAAAGGTTTCATAGCCGGTTATGTAATGTCTAAACTTGTTGATTGCATGTACCACAACTAAGAACTCTTTTTCTGTAACAGTATAATTTAACTCAGTAGGAGTCAAATTCTTACTTGTGTAATAAATGGCATAAGGGATCAAATCCTTTTGTCCCAAAACAGCTCCTAGAGCTGTATCTGAAGCATCAGTAGAGATGTGAAAAGGGAGTTTCCAATTTGGCCCCCTTAAGATGGGTGCTTCAGATATTCTAGACTTTAAAGCTTCAAAGGCAGATTGACATTCAAGATCCCACTTAAACTCACAGTCCTTGGTAAGCAATTTGAAAAGAGGGGATGCTATCCTAGTGAAGTTTTCAATAAATCTTCTGTAATACCCAGTAAACCCAAGAAAACTTCTAACATCCTTTTGGCAATTTGGAACAAGTAACTTAGAGATGACTTCAACTTTGGATTTATCAACCTTGATCCCATCTCCTGAAATATGATGTCCTAAAACAATCCCTTCAGTAAACATCATAAAACACTTTTCATGACTTAAAGAAAGATTTGTTTCCTTACATCTTACCAGTACTTTTTCCAAATTTTCCAAAGTTTCCTCAAATGTATTACCATAAACTGTGAAATCGTCCATGTATACCTCTACACAATCATGAATCAGATCTGAAAAGATTCCTAATACAACCCTTTGAAATGTAGTAGGTGCATTGCACAATCCAAAAGGGAGTACTCGGTAGGCAAAAGTTCCCCAAGGACAAGTAAATGTGGTTTTGTCTTGATCTTCAGGTGCTACCTGAATTTGATTGTACCCACTAAAACCATCCAAGAATGAGAAATACTTTTTACCTGCTAAAGTGTCTAGTACCTGATCAATAAAAGGTAAAGGAAAATGATCCTTTAAGGTTGCCTTGTTCAATTCTCGATAATCAATGCAAACTCTCCATTTACCATTCTTTTTGGGCACTATAACCAAGGGAGAAACCCATTGGCTATCTGAGATGGGGTAAATGAAGTTTACCTTGAGCAATTTCTGCAGTTCTTCTTTCACAATTTCCCTAAGATTTGGATTCATCCTTCTTTGTGGTTGCCTAATAGGTCTGCTATTCTCTTCAATGTAGATGTGATGAATACAAGTCTTAGGATCGATTCCTTTCATGTCAGTGTATTCCCATGCAAAGGCAGTGGAATGTTTTTGCAAAAGTTTAGTTAATTCTTCTTGTTGTGGTCTTCCCAAGTTTTTGTTAATGTTTAATGTTTTTCCTGGGGGGATTTCAACTGTAGAACTACCAAACTCTTCCATTGAGAAGAGAGACATTTGTCTAGAGGAGAGATATTCAATGTCTGCATCTATCTGAAAATGTTCAGAGTCATATTCTAAAGATACTTCAAAATTTTCTAATGTATTTAGAATTTGACTATCCTCACTGATCTCAGAGATGGTTAGAACTGGTTGTATAGTATCTTCATCCTCTACCCATTCATCTTCTCCTATTTCTGTTATGGCTTTTGCTGGGGGATACAAGTTGAATTTCTTGGTGGAATTACCATCTGATATATACATGTCTCCAGACCTACAACTTATGAAAGCATCAGCTGTGGCCAGCCAAGGTCTTCCTAAAATAAGAGGATGTCCTCCTAGATTGTTCTTGGGGGTTAAAATCATAAAATCAACAGGATATTCCCAAGAATCTAGAGAGACTGGAATGTCTTCCAATACACCATCAGGTTTAATGATTGATCTATCTGCAAGCTGCAGTAGAGTGGGTGTAAAGAGAAGGTTAGGAAGCTTTAACTGATCCATGGTCTGTCTACTCATGATGTTGATCGCAGCCCCTAAGTCAATAAGAGTATTTGGGATTTCAACCCCATTAATATGAGTTTTGACAATAGGGCTACTGGGATCTACATACTTTTGCATGGTAATCTTACCCATCATTATGTCTGCAATTTTTCCAACTAGATGTATCCTTTTAGTATCTTTGGTTCTTTTTACTGTTTTCTTCAAACTCAACTCCTTTATTGTCTTCGCTAGAATGGGAATTTCCTTAATGGCCTGTAACAAGGGAATCTTGATACATACATTTTTCAATTCATCTAGGAAGTTATAGTCAGGAACCCATATCTGCTTTTCTACCCCTTTATCAATTTGCAATTTTCAGGAAAGGGAGGTGTAGCTGTAGGTGTAGGTTGCTCAACTAGGGGAGTTGTCGAGATTGATTCTTTTTCTTTTTCTTTTTGGATATTTTGGGTTTGAAGTGATACTTCAGAACCTTTATTGACTTTGAGAGATTCTTCCTCAGAAATGCTAGGTTGTTGAACACTTGTGGAAGGTTGATCTAGGATTCTACCTGATCTAAGTTGTACTTCATTAAGAGGAACAACCATGTAGGTAGGGAATGGTTGACCTTCCATCATATAAGCATTTTGAGGGTTCCTATTATTTGGATTCGGTAATGACTGAGAGGGAAGTTGGTTAGATTTCTGCTGGGATTGAAGTGCTACTTGAGAATTTTGATTTTGTGGAGGAGTTTGTTGTTGTTGAGGGTATGGCAATGATAGTTGTTGACCTTGGTTTGGAAGTTGTGGAGCTTTCTGATTCTGAAATGATGGAGGATATTGATAGAATTGTGCAAATCTCCCATAAGGATTTTGCATGCTTTGCATCCATGCTTGGAAAGCATTTTGAGGTTGAGGCCAAGGTTGTTGCCAAGGATTCCAACTTGGTTGGGATTGAGAATTCATAGAGTTGTTAAACCCTTGATTCTGTTGTCCTTGCCAAGGTCTCCTTGCAATAAAACAGAGAGATTCGAGTGTATCTAGATCCTCTTGAAAGACTGCTTTGAGGCCAGGGATTGAAGGACAATCCTTGGTCTCATGAGTTTCTGAGCAAATTACACATGTTTCTACAACGTGTGCATCTAAGGGACATTCCCTTAAAGCATGTTTCTTTCTACATTTCGGGCAAAAGATAGCCAAAGCTTCGGCTTCTGCTTTTTGTTTATTGTGAATCTTAAGGGTATCAAGTTGTTCACTAAGACTCCCTAAGATGTCAGTTTTAAACTCATCAAGCATACTGCCGATTTCAGCCCTACTCACTGATCCTGTTGCAGATTTATTTGCCCTAAGGAGAGAAGGATCTCTAGGCCCTTTTTGAGTTTTTGATTTGCCCCTTGAGAGATGGATACAAAGTTCGGCTATGTCATTGAGAGAAAGTTGAGAAATATCCCCTTTCCCCATCATGTTTAAGATGTCTATCCATTCATCCCTGATGGCTTTTAATAAGAGGGCTTTTAAGGTCTCTTCATCCAAGGTGTTCATTTTTGCTCTTTTCAAGTTATATTGAAACCTTTCAAGTAAATCTTCTAGACTTTCATCCTCTTTTTGTATCATTTTAAAAACCTTGTCCTTGTGATTAGTAGGCATGCAATAGTCTAAATACCTATCCAAAAATGTCTGTTTCATCTCATCCCAAGTCCTAATGGATTGAGTGAGTAACCCCATAAACCATTTCAAGGCTTGATCCTTCAGTGTTGAAGGGAACAACTTGAGTTTCTGAGAGTCATCCAGGTAGTCATAAGTTCGACACACCACTTCAAACTCAAATAAGAATGTTTCAGGGTCCTCAGTCCTTAACCCATGGAAGTTAGGGAGGACTGATGGTGATATGTTTTTCATAGTGGCTCGGGAATCCTCATTAACAATGGGAAACCCAAATGAATTATACCCATTTCTATTTCCTCCTCCTATGGGACCTCTACCTCCGTTATTGTTATTGTTGTTTCCTCCTCCTCCTCTACCCCTACCTCTACCTCCTCCTTCTTCCTCTGCCATGATGATTCTCGTAGGGATTTCAAAATGATCCGGATTTAAACAGGAACGCAATAGATTACAGAGATAACCATAAATACAGAGATGCAATAACCATAAACACATATATGCAACGGAAATAATGATTCATTTCATTAATGGAAAATACTGAATACAACCAGAAATGGAAATAAACCAGCTAGGGCGATGGTAGCTATCTCTGAGAAGAGATGTGCGGCTACATGCCTCTGAACTGTTCCGAACTGTATTACAATGAGGCTCGAAGGCCTATTTATTGTTGAGAAACAATGGAAAACCCTTCACATACCGAAACCTAACCCTAGAAGATGAAACGCAAAATTGTGGGCCCCGTTTGGGTAAATTGGTACATCAATTTCCCGGGGTCGTAACTTTGGCATACGATCTCCGTTTGACGCGTACGATAGCTCGTTAGAAAGATCTATCCGAGTACTACCACTTTGGGAGGCAACATAGGGCTTGGTCGCCCCAGAATTCCAAAAAAACGTCGTTTAGGGCCTCAAAACGACTCCGGAAGTTCAGGACCCGAAAAACTGCTAAAAATAGTAAACTGTGCTACAATTAAGGAAACTGAAAATGCTGAGAAAGACAATGGTGGGGGTCCAGGTGGACCTGGCAGGTGGCCACCAATATCCACCTGGATCATTCCTCCCCCCTTAGGAAGCAATGGTCCCCATTGCGTTGAGTTCCTCCATCTGCTGAACTTGTCCTGCAATCTCTGATGTGTCCAGTGATGGTGGGAAGCATGGTTGACGATGGTCCACATTGAACATTTGGTGCCAGTGAAGGAATGGAGGAATGATGTGCTCCAAAGCATTGTTCCCCATAGCCTTGGTACTGTTGTAAAGACCATGTCCGAGTGATCTGAGCTTCTGATGGGTTCTGGTAAGGCGTTCTTTCTGTCGATGCAACCAGACTTTGTTGCCCACCTGAAACTTGTGTGGTACCCATGTGGGTGAGGAGAAGTTGTTCCTGTGTTTTGTCATGACCATATCCTTTCGCTGCTGCTGCTGCGTGGAGGAACCCTTTGTAGGAGTCATGGATGTACCAACGATCTTCCCCTTACTTTGGGAGTGAACCAGACAGATGAATTTCCTGGTTTGTGATATGAGCTTGCTGCCTTTCTTGGTAGTAATCAAAGATGTGGCGGTAGGTGGGGCTACCTCCGGTATCCTGTATAATGAATTATTCAAAGAAATAATGACAGCACGAGGTCTGGACTCATACACAGCATGTCGCCTCCACAAGTATGGTTGGCCTAATAATACATCACAAACATCCAGAGGTGTAACATCACATAATACCTCGTCAGTGAAGGGCTTGATGCTGTAGGGAAGGCGGCACTGCTGGCGAACTTTCAGATCTCGTCCTTCGTGAAGCCACCCTATACTGTACGGCTGCGGGTGCGGCGTAGTCGGTAGGCCCAACTGCTTCACGACCTCTGCTGAAACCAGGTTCTTTTGGCTACCACTTTCGACAATGAATCGCAGTGGTGAACCCTTCACCCACATCTGTGAGTGGAAAAGACGCTCGCCTTCCTCTGGATTTTCGGGCTCATCTTTCTGGATCTTGGCGGTGGCAACAATGGCGCTGGGATCCGCATCAATGATCTGCTTCCCTTTGCCATTCCCTTTGTCGAGTTCTGGCTCAGGGTCGGAACATGCATCTGATTCGGAAGCCTTCAACTCCACCACGAGCGACTGCTTGGTCCGACACTCACTTGTGTTATGAGTGGGACTCTTGTGGAACTCACACCACTTTCCTATGTCCTTCTTCGGCTTCGTGGTGTTTTTCTTTTCTTGCGGCTTCGACGGGTTGTCTTGGGTCACCCCGCCTTGGCTTTGTCCTTTGGGCTTCGGATTTGCAGATCCAAAGTCTCGCTTCTTCTGTTTGAACTTTTGCTCGATTTTGACAGCGTAGCGGTATGCTGTGCCGAGTGAGGAGATGTTCAAGAACACCATCTCTTCCTGGATGTATCTGTGCAGGCAGCCGCGGTATTTGAGTACCAGATGCAGCTCAGAATCTTTGATACCCAACTGTGTGCGAAGGGTATGAAAAATGTTTGTGAACTCTGGCACATCTTGGTCTCGTCCCTGTCGCAGTGTGGTCCATTTGATGTATTTGTCCTCATAGCTTCCGACAGGGTAGTACTGCTCCTTGATGGCATCCCGGAAGTCATTCCAAGTGGGTGCGGCTGAAAATAGTGAGCCTGTACTTTCATCCTTCTGCTCGCAGTAGGTTTCCCACCAGTCCTTGACGTGGGGGCCTGCTTTGAGAAGAGCGAAAACAATCTTTTCCCGGCTCGAAAATTCATGAACAGAAAAATAACCCTCTAGCAGATTTAACCATTTATCTACGGCATCTGCGTCTATCTGACCCTCGAATATGGGGATTTCAAAATTAACTTGTACCTTAAACGGCGTGGCATTTCCAGAGTCGCTGTTGGAAGTCGATGCGTCGCCTCTGGGTAGCCGCTGAAGGATCTGCGCAAAGCTATCCATCATCGCGTTCCTTTGCCGCTCGAGCGCTTCTTCGAGCAAGATTTTGATAGGATCTCCTGCCCCCTCGTCTTTCTTCTCATCCGCCATGGGAGGCCGTCGGGATTTGCGAGGCTGGTCTTGCAAAGGTTCGACCAGTTCAAGCCCTAACTCCTTATATCCCGACCTCGTTGGGGACATGCAAAGAAAAACAGAGAAAAAGCAGACCGCTCTGATACCACTGATCCGGATTTAAACAGGAACGCAATAGATTACAGAGCTAACCATAAATACAGAGATGCAATAACCATAAACACATATATGCAGCGGAAATAATGATTCATTTCATTAATGGAAAATACTGAATACAACCAGAAATGGAAATAAACCAGCTAGGGCGATGGTAGCTATCTCTGAGAAGAGATGTGCGGCTACATGCCTCTGAACTGTTCCGAACTGTATTACAATGAGGCTCGAAGGCCTATTTATTGTTGAGAAACAATGGAAAACCCTTCACATACCGAAACCTAACCCTAGAAGATGAAACGCCAAATTGTGGGCCCCGTTTGGGTAAATTGGTACATCAATTTCCCGGGGTCGTAACTTTGGCATACGATCTCCGTTTGACGCGTACGATAGCTCGTTAGAAAGATCTATCCGAGTACTACCACTTTTGGAGGCAACATAGGGTTCGGTCGCCCCAGAATTCTAAAAAAACGTCGTTTAGGGCCTCAAAACGACTCCGGAAGTTCAGGACCCGAAAAACTGCTAAAAATAGTAAACTGTGCTACAATTAAGGAAACTGAAAATGCTGAGAAAGACAATGGTGGGGGTCCAGGTGGACCTGGCAGGTGGCCACCAATATCCACCTGGATCACAAAATCTTCTGGTTCCTCTACAAAAGGTGAATGAGAAGGGATTTCTCCTTCTTCTTCAGATGATTCCAATACCTCAATTACAATTGGTCTTCCTGTAGGAGAAAGAGAAGAGTCTTCTCCTGGTTCAAACTCAATAGAAGGTGTAGGAGAGTCAACTCTTGGCTCTTGAATTTCGGGAATTCTAGGACTAGGAGTTTCGGTTGGAGATAAGGGGGGTGTCTCTTGTCTTTCCCTTGAAGCAGATGGACTTGTAAAAATTGAACTTCGAGCTCTAGCTAAAAACCGTCCTCTAGAATCTCTAGCTCTATGCATGTCATTTTTTTTATTTTTTCTTCAAGTCAAGTTAATAGTTCTTTTTCTGATCTTCCAGTTCACTCTAGGTGCAAGAAGAGAGCATACTCAAGAGACTACTAAATCAATAACTTTCTCCTTTCTGATCCTCCAGATCACTTTAAAGTGCAAGAGGAGAGCATACTTGGATAGATTATTAACTTCTTTCCTTGAATTTTTTTTTTTTATGTTTTTTCTCTAAGTATGGCTACTTAATTTCACTTCCCCGGCAACGACGCCAAAATGTTTAGTCAATTTAGTGTTCCTAAATTGATGTCATTAATTGTCAACCCGGGGCTCGTAAGCTGATGAAGTGAGGGTGTACTATATGTACTAAAGTAACTTTCTTAGAGCTTTTGTCGTTTTTGGGGTGTTGTTTATGGTTAACTTATCTTTGATGGAGTGATGATTATACACAGATGAGTGCAAGTGTGTGAAAAGTGAGTTCTAGATGAGTGAAAGTGTGTGTGTGTGAAGGTGATTTCTAATTACTTGCTGAATTTGTAAAGAAAAAGAACTTGAAAGAAATGAGTAAATTAAAATGACTTGAAAGTAAATGACCACGTTCTAATGGCATTAGTCTCTATCCATACTGCTGAAAATAAAAGAAACAAGAAAATCACTTCAAGGATTGATGTTAATGATTATCTCCTCCTAACTCCCTGCTTCTACCACATAGTACTGCGTAAAACACGATTAGGAGGTAGCTGAAAACAAATCCAAGAATTGATAAAAACTCTAATCTACTCTAATTGACAAATTGTAACACTACTAAGCCTTTTCCAACATACTGCTTCCTACATATGTGATTATGTGTAACAAGTGGAAAAAGTATTAGTATCACAAGCCAAGACTACTCAAATACAAGCTGCAATTAATTAGTGTTTTGTTCTCTTGAAATATAAGCCATTCATGATAAAGAGAGCATAAATGAATTAGCATCCAACTTGTAAAACTAAGCTAAAACTAGTCTAGAAAAACAGAGTCAAAAGGGCAGCATCATGAACAAGACAACTGCAACTACCATTAGATTTTAAAGCAAACACAACACACTTAATCCCGGGTGAAAACCTGCAAAGAAGTAAACCTGATCAGTGAAAATAAAGGCTGCAGCAACAAAGAGAAATCAAGCTGTACATAACTCAAGAAAAGAAATTCTGTTTGTAAAATAAAGAAATTGCAGAAATATGAACATGAAAATACTTTACAAGGTTAATACGAACAGGGGCCCTCCATTCATATTATCCACAGAAAACTCAGATGCTCTTAAGACTTCAAAACAGCGTTTCCATTACTTTATATGCGAAGATACATAATCCAAAAGTGCTGGAACAGCTCTTACAAAAACAGAGTTTGAAAACGTGCCAAAATTCTCACAAATACATACACTACAGCATCTGAAAAGGTAACCTTAGCGTATGCAGACGCAAGTATATATAGGCATCTGTAAGATGGCCTAGTACGTAAACATAAAAACAGAAAATGAACTAACTGTTATGCGTATTAAAGATGCAATTAACACGTCATAGGCCTCGTGGTCAAGCTGGAGGTCTTGGTCGATATGGGCAATGAATCTAACATTAGATCATGTCCCCCACGGCTTTCAAAACATGGACAGGTCACCTTTTCCACCGACGTGATCAAACAGCTTACGTATCCACGTTGAGCTGTCTTTATTTGACCGAAACTTGACCCCCTTTGACCGAGGTACAAATGACGTGGCCGGCTGAACTGATGGCACAGGAACCTCGAGCATGTATATTCCAACATGCCCACGTGGCTCATTCTGCAAAATAGCACGTGGAACCTTGAGAACAACAAAATGGCTGCGGGATCATCAGATGGCTGCGGAATCAGCAGATGGCTGCGGAATCAGCAGAAAGCTGCGGAATACCTGCAAGTATGTCAAAAACTAAACAAAACAATTATCCATTAGCAAAGCTCACTTGATCATGTTTAATGACAACTAATGTAATGATCTGGGTGGAAAATGAGGTAAAAGAGAGAGGAAAGTGATGAAAACAGTAGGTAATGATAGAGGATAAGGTGTAAAGTAGGGACTCTACAATGCCCTGGCCCTCCGCAATTGTAACAAATTAGCTGGCCGCGACCTCTTCCTAGTCCCATTCCACCTCAACCTCGTCCGCACCCCTGAAATCCAGTGCGTTCCATCCCTGCATTTTGATCGAGGGCCCGTGTCTCGATCTGAAATCTGTAGGTAGGAGTCTGATCCATCATCAGTTCATAACTTCTACAGGTGCGCTCATCATGGCCTAATGACCTGCAAAAATTACAGAATCACTACTGGGAATTCTGCATATACTTCTGTAATAGATGGAAGTTATCTGTACCATGCTTCCCTCCTATTTGACAAATCGCTCACCATAATGCAAGCGTCGTGCTCAGTCCTGCTTGTGCCTTAGGTCTCAATGGCATTAGTCCTCCTCTCACCAGGTAGTTCGCAAAGATTGGACAATGGTCCTTGTCATGTCCCTGGCCTTTGCACTTTACGCACCATACCTCCTTGTGCGCTTCTAGGCGAGCTGTCCTATCTTGTTCAAACTCTGCATCTCAAGGCACAAGTTAGGATTTGTTGAACTCTGAGGTTAGGATCTTGTATCGGGGTCTCATGCAATCTCATTGCAATCTCCAAGGCCTCGGCTTAAGTAGATAGCTTCTGTTGTGATAGCGCGTTCCTTAGATGCGGTGTTAGCGATGCTAAAAACCATGCACGGTGTTGCCCATCTGTCAAGGTCATGTTGGCTTCACGAATCATACACTTCAGTCTCTAATCCAACTCCTAGGGAGTCTCGCCTAGAAGCATCACGATTTCCTTAAATCTGATGATCGACTGTGTCTCTGATTTTGGTCTGCTAAATTCCTTGTTTAGCGCAACTTGGATATCTGTGATCCCTGCGTTCGGATTGTCATTGGAATTCTTAATGTACCAAGTCAGTGCGCGATCCTGCAAAGCACTAACCAGCGTTGCTTTCTTTATATTGTCGTTCATGACTCCTTGTGCTTCCCATACAACCCTTACCACAAACCAAAACTGGTCTGGATCTTCATTCCCTACTCCTTTGAACACCGGAAATTTTATCACACTTTCCATATTGAATTGTGGTGGTGGCGGTGGTGTGGGCGAAGACAGGGTTGAAGATGGTGAAACTAGCGATGGGGTAGGTGGAAGTGGTATGCACGGAATTCGCTGCCTTATCAAACTAATCACACTTCTTGGTGAAACCTGTGCGAGCTCTTCCTCGCTTTCTCGCAGAGGTGAAATCAAGGGGATAGTTTCTAGTTCTACGTTACCTTTGTTTCTGTAGTCCTCCCATTTCATGTAGCCCCAAAACATCAATTTATTCGCATAACCCGCTTTTCACACAGTATCATTTTAATCCAAGTGTTCAAAGATTTAACGTACTTACCTCGTGGTCCTTTGAGGAAACTTCGTTCAGCCTCGCTATAGCTGACTAAAGTATCTACCGCGAACTTGGTGATAAATCCTCCTATAACTCAATCGAGTCAGTGATTCACAACATGCGTGATCTTATCTTTTGATGCTTCTAGTCTACGCACCAACTCTGGAATCAACATGATAGGTTTGTCGAGCCTACACGTTCCTTGACTGTCTGCTAGCTTCACAATCCACTCGTACAACTGAGATGGGAAGGATGCAAAGGAAATTTCATGGATTTTCATATATAAGTAGCAATCTAACCACTCTTCCTTTGATAATCGTGGATTCCTATTTTCCTGCACTGTGAACTCGTGAATCTTTCTATCCAACTACTCTTCAATTCCTTTCTTTGTTGGATTCTAGTGATACGACATCAAACATCTCTATGCAAATCTCGGTCCCAACAACGGAACCATTTGTTGGCTTGATGGGGCCTGACCCAGGTTCAGAGTTAATTAGCCAAACAAATCCTGGTACTACTGGCCGTTTCGGCAACATTCCGCGAAGCGCAGACTGAGGTCTCACCCGAAGTAGTATGGTAGGGTGCTAGAACTAGGTTTCTGCACCCTGGAGATGTCTGATGAGTTCCAGTGGTCCGCGGTTTGACCCTACGCATAGGTTGCTTCGCGCACTTTCATGTACCTTGCAACTCGATATATTGCCTCCGTGCAGCCCTACTCAGGGGCTGAACGTTGCGCTTCTACGTTATTATCCAAGACCTTACTGGTATTCCAATGTTAGTTTATTATTTTAGCCTACTTGCGTGCTTTAAGTTATACTTAACAACATAAACCATTCATACAGGTGCACATAGTAAATAAACAGTATATTTGAAAATTATATCAAACATACATTAACCCAAGAATAGATACACAGAATTATGATGAAACTTCTATTTATTAATTCCTTCTTCAGTTACAGACTCGACTCCTCCCTGCGCACTCACCTGCAGGGTCCGCGCACTTAGCTGCGAACTACTAGGCCTCTACGCACTTGGCTATAGATCCTTCTCCTACTCTACGACCCAAAGACACACTTCACTTAGTTACTTAGACTCTTCCTTCTCTACTCTTATCTATCTCTTACACTTAGAGCCTCGCTCTATTTATACAATCCCATGGTCCGCGGACCATGGGTAGGTCTATCCAACCGACATTACATTACAAAAACTAGGGCGGACAACCCTGTGACTCTATCATAATTTCGCGCCCCGCGCCCGCAATTCGCGGAGCTTTACAACAAGATTAGGTCAAAACTTGGGCTTTTAGCCCCAAAACATGCCTTGGGGGGATTCCATGCCCAACAACCTACCTTGGTTTGACAATTAAATGTTCCAGTCTCGATTAATTAGGATTGGTTAAAATAGCACTACATTTTGGCGATGTTACTGGGGATGGTAGTTGACGATACAATCAGCCAAGTTGTTTGTTTGATGATAGAGTGTTCCTAGTCCACAATCGTTGGGCGGTAAGATGAGAGGTAATAACCTGCGCATTGCTCTGACATACCTAAGCGAGCTCACCATTATGATCACTAGGGCACTTAGGTCATTTTTATGTTTTTTTTAGCGTATCCTCATCTCTTCAGTCGTTGGGAGGTAAGACGAGAGGTAAGAACCTGTGCATCACTCTAACATACTTGGGCGGGCTCACCACAATTGAAGACTGAGACACCTAGGGTGTGAATTAATACACATAGGGTCCATGTGTGCAATTGTAGGAATCATAGAGATACTAAAACTACCCCACACTCTAATTAGTCACAAGAAAAACATGTCGTAAAAAGGAAAGGAAGGGTGTATATTTGGGAAGGAAAACATTTATCTAAAAAATAATCTGTAAGGCAGAAAAAGAACAGTCCATCTCTCAAAAAGATGTAAGGAAAACAGGGCTGAAGAAAGCTGTTACTCCCATAGCAAGGGCAGAAACCTTTGATTCCTCTATCTTGGGATCATATCATTCTAAAGCTAGCACCCACATCCCCAAGATCAAGAATCCAATTCAGGAGAAGGAGGGAGAAGCAAGAAGCTAGAACCTGAGGACTGAGGACAAGGGGAAATTGAGGGGGAACATCAAACACCTGTTGGTTTATCAATACCCAGATACAGGTAGTGCGGTGAAACATCCAGCCTCAAGGATACCTAATCCATTAATCATAACTGCACGAGAACAATTTGAAGGATGTCTGTTACAGTAAGGGTTATAAGGATTTAGTCATAGGTGACAACAATGACAACAACACTAAAACATATGCTACTATCACCACTTTTGAGTTCCCAATCGGGGATATCAGAGGTGAAGCTCCTATGAAAAATATTCCTCTATCATCCTTACCATCCTTCCAGTGGATAACTGTGGAAGATCCAAACACCTTTCTATTTGAGTTTGATGTCTTATGCATAAGTTATGATTATACATCAGATGCTCAGAAATTGAAATTATTTCCTACTACTTTAAAAGGAACAGCCTTGAGATGGTTCATGGAACTGGGATCCGCCTCTATTTGAACATGGAACGATATGAAGGAGACGTTCTTATCAAAGTACCAAGACTATTGCAGAACCAGGGACTTAAGGGACGAGATATTTATAATGACACAGAAGAAAGATGAGAGCCTGGAAGATTAAGTGGAATGGTTCCACTATAATCTGTGGAGGTCTAAACATAGCGATTTAGACCAGGAAATCTTGAAGACTATATTTATCAAAGGAATGAGGGACGACTTCCTTGCCACCCTGAACCTATTAGGGAAGGGGGATATATTGCAAGAACCATTCGTTGAAATTATAAACCTCTGTCTAAGATGCTCTAGATGATCGTCTAAGGGGAGGAGCGCAATTTGAGATGTCTCTACCTGAATACAAAAATCTACAGGAGGAGGAGTAACCAGAGCAGATATCGGGAATTTGATCGAAAAATTCAAGACCGATATCCTCAGTACTCTCTTTGCCCAAATAACGATAACATAGATCAAGAAGGCACAAGAAGAAGTTGACACACATCTAGATGTGTTTTGCCCGAATTGTAGAAAGAAACATCCTTTGAGGGAATGTGAATTGAACAACATCAGTTTGTGTAATATTTGCAAGCTGGAACATTCGACAGGGCAATTTCTGCAGCTTCCTAGACTGAAGGCAGTACTTAGAGAGTCAAGCAAGGAAGTGCAGTCCTCTTATTTCATTGCACCAAGGAGGCCATGGCAACCATGACTTCCAAGTATGTGTCAAGATTTTTCCTCTTTTAATTCATGGGAAAATGCATATTATACTCAGTAATATCCTGCTCCTTCTTCAGTGCAGTTTCCTTCACCCTGGAACCAGTGGTCTCCATCTCCCTCTATCCAATATCCTCAATCTCAACCATATCCTCTGAATCATAACTGGAGAGTAAATGCCCAAAATTAAGCTTTATTTGGATTACCCATGCAACAACAGCTACAGTTAACTCCTTTCCAAACTCTTGCTCCTCCATCGCCTATGCGACCCCAACTACCTGTGCAACCTAACCCAAACCTGAAAAATAAAGCAGCTCAGGGCATAGAGGCTCCGACTACCTTCCAGACCTACCTTATTACCCCGTGGGGCTTAATGAAATACAATTGCAATCGGGCACGGTAATTAAACCAAGTCACTCCCCTATCATTACAGAGGAGGAATGTGAACCATCCAGAATACATGTCGGAGACTCTGAGGTGGCTACTACACCTATAACAATCGATATAGAGGAAGATGTTATGTCTATAACAGCCAACGCACGAAGAACTATTACTACTGTAACAGCCAACTCGAGAAAGGCTGATACACCTGTAACAACCAATTCGACTATCGTAACTCTGGACCCTCTGTATCGTCAAAGATTGGCTGAACCTGGGATGGCTTCACAGCCTGAATTTGATTTTCTTAGGGAGTTTCAAAATCTGCATGTACTAATTCCTTTGCTACAATCCCTTAAAGAAGTACCTATTTATGCTAAAACAGTGAGAGATTTGTGCATCAAGAAACCTAGGATGAAGCCTAAAGACCCTGCCACCATACATGTGATGGGGAAATTATTCGAATTAATGTTTTCTCAGCCTCTTCTAACTAAGTATAATGATCCAGGAAATCCTATGGTTACTATCTACATTAATGATCAGCCCATAGCTAACACGTTGATTGATCTGAGGGTTGCTATTAATGTAATGACAAAGGACCTCTTTACTACTCTCAAGCTATAGGGACTTAGACATACTCCTACTGTACTTGAATTAGCGGACAACTCCTATGTTAAACCTGAGGGGGTGTCAGAGGATATAGTGATTACAATGGCTTCCCGAAGGTATCCGACTAACTTTCTTATTTTACAACCCACTTGTTGTTTTCTTTCCACAGGGGGGCACACGAGAGCTTATTCATTTATCCCGCCCTGCAATGCCCATTGTTTCTCTACACCAAAAGAACTTCTCAGAGCTCACAAATTTTGTCAATGCATCTACAGTATTCTTCAAAGTGACCACCTTTACTAGCAACACCTTTTTGTCTTCTATCATATCCCTCACAAAGTGATACTGAAAATCAATGTGCTTTGTCTTTGAATGATAAGCAGGGTTCTTTGCCAGGAAAATTGCACTTTGGCTGTCATGGTCTATCCTTATATCTCCCTGCACTAACCCCATACTTGAACACAATATTTTCAACCAAACTGCTTCCTTGCTTGCATGAGTGGCTGCCATGTATTCTGCCTCTGTAGTTGATAGTGCCACTATATATTGTTTCTTACTCATCCAACTAACTACACCTCCAAATAGGTTAAACACATACCCACTTGTAGATCTTCTCTAATCCAGATCTCTAGCCTAGTCTACATCAACAAAGCCACGAATATCCAAAACTTTTTCCAATCCTGGTCTTCCTTGGTAGCACAAACCATAATCACTAGTGCCACGCAAATACCTGAAAACCCATTTCACCGTTGTCCACTGCTCCTTCCCTGGTTTTGACATAAACCTGCTCAATACTCCAACTGCATGTGTAATGTATGGTCTAGTATAGACCATCGCATACATCGGGCTATCGACTGCACTTGCATATGGAACACGAGACATGTCCTCTTCCTCTTCTTGTGTCTTGGGACACTGTTCAACAGATAAATTTACACGTACAGGAATAGGAACCTTCACCGGTTTACTATCATGCATATTAAACCTCTGCAATATTATCTCGACATACTTCCTCTGGTTTAACCAAAGCTTCCTCTTTTCCCGGTCTCTTTTAATTTCCATGCCCAAAATATAGTTTGCAGCACCAAGATCTTTCATGTCAAATTTCGAGGAAAATTGGGTCTTCAAATCCTGGATAATTTCTTTGTCATTTCCAACCACCAACATGCCATCCACATACAAGACCAGATAAATAACACAGTCACCAATTAATTTAAAATACACACAGTGATCTGTTTTTCTTCTGGTGAATCCAAGTCCCCGTATAAATGTATCAAATTTTTGACACCACATCCTTGGTGACTGTTTTAGCCCATACAAAGACTTCTTTAACTTGCATACCAATTATTTCTTACCCTTCACTGCAAAGCCTTCAGGTTGCTTCATGTAGATCTCCTCTTCCATATCCCTGTCAAGAAATGTTGTCTTCACATCCATCTGTTCTACCTGAAAATCAAAAGCAATAGCAACAAATAAAAGTAATCTAATAGAAGCTACCTTGGCAACATGAGAAAAAATATCACCAAAATTAATTCCCGGCACCTGGGAATAACCTTTTGCTACCAACCGAGCTTTGTATTTCTCCACCTTTCCTTCTGCATTTGTATTCTTCTTGAACACCCGTTTGCTGACAATGGGTTTCCTTCCAGCCGGCAAATCCACCAGATCCCAAGCCTCATTTTTGTGCAAAGATGCCATTTCATCAACCATGGCCTCTTTAGAGAGTTTTCCATCCTCTGAATCTATTGCTTCCTTCACAATTCTGGGATCATCATCACTAATAGATAAGGCAAAATTTGAACAGAAATTAAATAGACTATACCTATCTGGCTGCCTTCTTTCTCGAATTGATCTTCTCACAACCGGAGTTTGTGGCTCTTCATCTTCTCATTCCTCTTCTGTTGTAGAGTTTGATTCTTCCTCCTTTAGCTCAAACTCTATCTTCTTAGGTTCCTTTGATGGGACTTCATGTTTAATAACATTTTTCACCTCTCTGAACACCACATCTCGATTGTACACAACCTTCCTTGTTACTGGGTTCCAAAGCTTATAACCCTTTAAACCATCCTTATACCCAATAAAGATGCACTTTTAAGATTTATTATCCAACTTGGTTCTTTTCTCCTTTGGAACATGTACATATGCATCACATCCAAATACCCTCAGATGTGAAAGAGAGGGTTTCTTACCAGTCCATACCTATTGTGGAGTCTTATCCTCCAACGTTGATGAAGGTGATCTGTTGACCAGGTAACATGCTGTCTCCACCGCCTCTTCCTAGAATTCTTATCCTAACCTGGCACCACTAAGCATGCTTCTTGCCCTTTCCATCAACATCTTGTTCATTCTTTCTGCAACTCCATTTTTCTCAGGTGTATATGGAGTAGTCTCCTGTCGTGCTATGCCACAGTTCTTACAAAATTCTTCAAATTCCTTACTAAAAAAATCTCCACCGTTATCTGTACTCGGCACCTTTATCTTCTTCTCTGTCTGGTTTTCCACCAGAGCCTTAAATTCTTTAAACTTGTCAAAGACTTCAGATTTCTTCTTGAGGAAATATATCCATGTATTCCTTGAGAAGTCATCTATAAATGATACATAGTACACATACTTACCCAATGATGGAACCTTCACAGGTCCAAACACATCGTTGCACACAAGCTCTAATATTTGTTTCACCCTCTTACCACCATAAGGGAAACTCACCTGATTCTGCTTCCCATATACATAATTTTCAAAGAAATCAAAATCCAGAGAGCTATTAGTCATACCTTTTGTTGTAGCTTATATTGTGTTTTTAGCTTTATTTATCAATTATATCACTATCAGGGATTCAACCTCAATGAAACTTCTTTATATTCTTTACCCCCCACAAAGTCTAAAAGACATGAATTATTTTATTTATTTCATATTGAAATCTTAAAGGAAACAATTGTTAAATAATCGGCCCATGCGATGAAGTCAAATTGCAATATAAATAGTTATATGGAGCCATAACCAATATATATGTGTGTGTGTGTGTGTGTGTGTTAGCAATGCGATTAGATCGCAATTGCAAAACACAGCAGGCAATGATGTTATTACCACGGGAATCACTAATTGCCTATTGCGATGAGCAGTTAATGAAGCATTGAACAAGCGGACCCGAAACATATATATTATATTTAAAAGCCCGGCGGGTCCGACGTATCCCATAGCACCTCAGCTTCCGTTGATTGCGAATCATGATAGCCGGACCCAAAACATATATACATTGTGTTTAAAAGTCTCGGTGGGTCCGATGTATCGAAAATCCCTTCATATACATGTATATGGGTTCTGCCGATTGCGATTTGCGATGACGAACCCGAAGAACTATATATTGTGATTTATAATTCCAACGGGTCGAAAGGGCGTACGAAAAGGTGGATTTAAAGCTATAAGTGGGATTTCAAGCGGATGCAAAATGGTAAATGGTATTCCATTCAATGGTTGACACATAGCACTAGAGGAGAGAGAAAAACCGCTCATATCGGGCGGGTAACTCTCGTGCAAGTAGTCCACCCTGAAATCTACGGTGGAGAATGGCTGGACCCGATAGTCTATACATTATGTTTTATAACTTTGGCACGTCCGTTATATCACGGTTTTGTTAAGGATTGGGTCAATACAACATTTGAAAATGTTGATTGCAATTTGTGATGGGAAGTCAATGAAACGCTAAACAGGTGGATCCGATGGATTTATGAAGCAGAGTTAATTCTTTTTCAGTTCCACAATTACCAAAGGTTTGCGTTAATTTCGTTGGGTAAAGGGAAGAATTAGTGTTAGAGCTGAATCTGAAGAAAAGGCAATTGGTCAGGTTTCTTGGTGTTTTGGCCAATTAAAATGCATCTAATACATGCGTAAGCCCAGGGTTATACAAGTCAAACACAACTCATTATGGTAAAAGCGGATTAATTATTATTGAAGTGTTTACAGAGGAACTCAGCAACCGATTAACAGAGCAAGCTAGTAGTTATCGATCTTCTAAATTCAGTTATTTGAGGTGTCTTTTACCCTCTGTAAAACTCTGTAGTAGTTTTTATTTCAGATAAATAAAGAAACAGTTTTAGTAGTTTGACAGTTTCAGAGATAAACAACTATTTCACAATGTATAAAAAGAAGAAAATTTACAAAGAAGGGGTTGGTTGTTCGAATTTTGGGGAACCTGGAGACTAAGCCACTGTATTCTTGATATAATTGTTGATTAATGAAAGAATAAAAAGTTTCCATGAATTGTTGGGTATAATTTTGTAACTTCTCTGTCATGTGTCATCTTATGTTTTCTTCTTTCAAGTATAGTAATGAAGTTGCAGGTCTTTATTTGCTTATGTAGATAAAGTTAAAATTCCTTAAAATAGCGCTCCTATACTTGAAGCTTTCACCTTCCTTTCTAAGTTATAGATAATAGCTTATGTGTAAGGCAGCATATTATCTTTAACTTCTCCAAGGGTCGCAGATAGTAGTTTCTGTGTTAAGCAACATATTGTCTATGATTCAGTTCTCATTTTCATAATTCTTCTAAGTGACGGATAGTAGGTTCTATGTTAAGCAACATATTATCTTTAACTTATCCTTCAAGCTTTCTTCATTCATCATTTATATCTAGCAACAAATGGAATTCTGAGATTTTCTGGTCACATATGTATTAAGGGTTAAAGACCAAGTTTTCTAGGTCCTTCATTTAAGAATACAACAAACAATAAAGTGACAAATAAGTGACAATAAACAATAATCATTAATGTCTTAAGCACAATTTCTCACAGCGAGGAAATTGGTTTCTTAAGGTACAACCCCTTCTACCATACCTTTACCGTGAAGTATTCGAAGGCCCTTCTCTCCAATATGTCCAAGCCTTTGATGCCATAGCATGGTATTTTCTCCAAAGACCGCTAGATTTTCTACTCCACTTTCAGGAACCACAGAACTGTTGCACCCATCAATAACAGTGCTACCTTGTAGCTTGTATAGAGTTCCAATCCGAACTCCCCACATCAATACCAGTGCTCCCCGACCCATCTTGCAGGTATATTTCTCGAACATTATTTTTACACCTGCATCATCCAGCTTACTTGCAAAAATCAGATTTCTAGCCAATGCAAGAATATGTAGAACACCTAGAAGTATTCTAACCCTTCCACCTTGCAACATCAACTTTACTTTTCTGCAACCAACGATTCTAGCCTTCCTATCATCCCCTAAGAAGACATCACCACCATCATATTCTCATACTCACAGAACCACTCTCTATGAGGAGTGAAGTGAAAGGATGCACCTGAGTCAATCAACCATGCCTCATGATCTACATGTGTACTTGAAGAAGCCAAGTACACATCCCCACATTCATCTGAGGTGGTTTTCCCCTCTGTAGAAGGAGCATCTTCAGATCCCTTTCCTTTGTCAGGAGCTTTAGATTTACAGTCCCTTTTGTAGTGCCCTTCCTTTCTGCATTTCCAGCACACCACCTTTACATGTTTTCCTGGAGATTTAGATCTCCCACTCCATGACTTATTTTTTTTTGTTTTGGGACCGTACTTGTATAGACAAGGCATCACCATTTTATCTCTCCATATTTTTCCGTCTCATCTCCTCCCTCAGCAAGGATGAGACTATTTCATCAAATTGCAAGGCAGTTGCATTGCTACCTATTGCAATAACCAGACTATCCCACGAATCTAGTAGACAACACAACAAACTAATGCACTTATCTTCATCTGAAATGTTAATATCAACAAAAAATAACTGACTTACCACAGTATTAAATGCATTCAGATGCTCTTTCACTGAGTATCCATCTTTCATGCTCAGGTGATACATCATTTTCCGTAGTAACATTTTATTCACCAGAGACTTAGATTGGTACAAAGTCCCTAACTTGTCCCACAAAGCCTTCGCCATAACTTCACCTGATACATTTAGCAATACTGAATCTGAGACACACAATTGTATTGTTCTCTTTGCTTTCCAATCCAACTTCTTCCATTCTTCATCAGACACTCCCGTTGGTTTAGTATCTGGATCTACAGTGATCCACTGATCTTTATCCACCAATAGATCCTCCATCTTGAGCTTCCACAACTCAAAACTCTGACCATTAAATTTCTCGATCTCCATCTTTCCACTGCTCGCCATCTTCTTTCACCACCAGAATCAATCCCGTAGATCTCCCACTAAACAAGGTTTACCACAGGCACGAGCGAAACCCCTCAGCAACAAAGGCGTCCCCTTGAAGCCAAAAAAACTCTGATACAAAATGTAGGTTTTAACCCTGTATAGAAATTACCTGAATACGAATTCTAAGAATAGAAAATGAACAATGCGAGAGAATAACACATAAAATACATATACACAGAGTGTTTCCCCTGGATCCCGAAACCGGGACTACCAGCTTGATTTCTCATTACGTTTTTCAATGTTACAATACATAATTATACATACCGAAGCATCCAATACCATGGGACCAAAAACCATTGCGTCCAAACCATGTCCGTAGAGGGGGGCTACCCGCCCCCCTCAAACCCCCTGTGACCCCCCTGTTGCACAATCGGCGCAATGAAGGGGGCGCTCCGCCCCCCTCTAACCCCCCAGTCGACTAGGTGACCTGGTCGTGGAAAGAATATAACACAACCCAACAATCCTCACCTGCACCACACTGCCACCCTACCATTTACCCCTGCTGGAGCATTGCATCCCAATTCAGAGTACTCAGAGAGGTGGGAAAATAGCAGTGTAGGCTAAAATAGCTAAGTAGTGTGCCGACTGGCCCTGAAAGTTTAAAAGGAAAGGAGAAGGAAGAGAAACAACACTAAATTTGCGAAGCAATGGGTGGAGCAGCAATTCAACATGAGCCAGGGTCCACAGAAGCCTTGGAGAATTGCCCCGAAGCATGCCAGATTTTCAAGGACGCAGGCTGGTTTGAGTTCTTCCAGAGGTTGGAGGGATCAGATGACGATGTTGCCATGGAATTTGTAGAGAATTTAGAGAGAAACTAGACGGAGGTTAGGGGGATGAAGCTGGAGGTTTTAGAAGAGGTGATTGCTCAAGTGATGACATTACCAGTGGAAGGAGAGAGATGGTTTAACAGGAAGGTTAATTACCCCTCCCTGAAGGGGGATTCCGTCCAAGAGGAAGAGTCACTAGTAAAGGAAGGGAGGGGCATCGACAAGTTGTCACTTCCCCAACCATGGGCTGATGTTGCCCTCTACCTCATCAAGTACATTACTTGTGAGGGAAGGGAAACAATTGTGTTCAATTACCACTTTCCATTGCTAAATCACCTTCAGCATCGGCAGCTGATCAATCTTCCCTACTTCATGTTGGGAAACATTAGGCATATGGTCGCAACCATGAAAACAATTGCGCATCCAAAAACATGCGTCACCAACCATGGCCTCATCAAGCTCATTGTGTTGGACGCCTTAAGCCGCCAAGGCAGGAATTGGGAAGAATTCATGAGGAAGAAGGCCAGGACCACCCGCAGGAGGCAAACCAAGATGTCTGAGGAAGCTCCAGCAGTGACAAAGGAGCAGCCCCAACCTTTGACAGTAAGGGTTGGTAAGAGGCCAGTCGAAAAACCAATTGGTGATAGGGGGCCAAAGCAGAGGATAAGGGTTAGCGGGCACTCAGAGTCCCCATCCATGTCAAAGAGGAAAAAAGAGGCAGTAGAGTAGAAGGACGAGGAGCAAGCTCAACCAGAGGAACCTTCTTCACCTGGTAAGATCGAAGCTCAATCCTTGTTGTCAAGAATTGAAAAGTTAGAAAAAGAAAATAGAGAGATAAGGGAACAAATAGCAGAGGGGAAGGCATAGGCAAAAGCCCCAAGGTTAGACACTTTGGCTGAGGTCGTGGACAGGGCCAGAAGGGGAGATGTCCTGGGCACTGTGTACACAACCTGTGCTGAGAAGATAGTGGCAGTCGGGTTTAGATTCTGTGTAGCAGAAACCACCTCGAGGGAACTGAAAACTGAAATTTGGGAGGCTGACACATAAGAAACTGTCGAGGACGTTGCTGTTACACAAGAACCAGCAATTGAGATGACAAAGTCCATAGAAAGTGATCTGGTAGCGGATACACAGGAGCCCTTGGCTGATGCTGCTGTTACACAAGAACTAGAAGTGGAGACAGAAGCCTACCTGGGGAAAAACAATATAGAAAAGTCTGCGGATGACATTGTTGTTACACAAGAACCAGCAGTGGGAATGGAAGTTGATCAAGGAGATAAGGAAACTGTAACAAATCCATTGATGAAGCTACTGTTACACAAGAACCAGCAGCCGAGGTGGAACAGTTTCACCCTCGGGAGGTTGTTACACCATCAATTGATAGTGCATGTGGGAGAACATCAGATCTTGATTAAGGATGGTGTTCTGAAAAGATGTTGTTGTTGCCAAAGCTACAGAAATGGAAGCAACAGGTGCTCTCTCTACAAGAGGGGGTGATCTCGCTCAAGGCATACAAAAGGATGATGGATTCCCTTAAGTCAAAGTGGTTAAAGGAAGAATGGGAGAGAGAATGGGAAGCACGGAGGCACAAGGAAGCCATGAAGAAGAAGGATGAACAACTGTATCAGTTACATCGACAGTTCCTGGACCTGATGAATGACAAGACCAAGCTCTGTGAAATTTCCCTAAACCTTCTAGAATGCAGGCGGTCGTCCCCGTCATATCTAGTGTTCCTTTGGCAATGATATTATTTATTTCAATTGAAAGTAGTTTTTTAGAATGGGTCTTATTTGGGTTCTGTTATCACTTAGAACTATAGTTCATGTATATAAGGTTGTCCATAAGTTTCATATAAAGGTTTTCAGTTTTGTGAATAGGTTTATTGGTGTATGTCAATTTGAAATTTGAATTTCAAAAGGTATTGATGTGAATTCGTGTAAAGAAAAAATCATTAGATACCCTCCATCATTGTTAGTTAAAGCATGTCATGTCATTAGTACTTTGCGCAGTTTCGCAGCGCATGTTTGATTGGTCAGTTTAGCTGCGAAATGATGTTTTCGTTTTTTCGTAGCGTTCTGTTTGTCAGCCATTTAGTAGCGCATCTTGTTAAGTTTGAACTGTCCGCGCTACGAAATCGGGGTTTCAGGGTTTTTTGTAGCGCTCTTCCTTTGAATGTCAAATCCGAGAGAGGTGAGTCATAGGTCCGTTCATGTTTGTCAGTTTACGTCCTCTCCATGTCATGATAAACCATCATTTCGCCATAAGGTCCAGAGTCATGCATTTGAGTGTCAGTTTAAAGGATTTTACAAGGGATGGTTATATCATAATGGGTTTTTCATAATGTGTAAACATGATTGCTGTATGAGAAGCCCAAGTTCTTATTTAAAAGGGATCATTGCAAGCGAGCCTGCACTCCAAAGTCGAGTTTGTTTTCGCGCTGCAAGCTACCATTAGTTCCCTGTGTGAAAATATTCAAAGCAAGATGGAAAAGAGGGAACATCGATCCGGTAAGTGTGTGAGGACAGAGCCGGAGGGGTTAGATGTTACTCTCAGGGATGAAGGTGTAGCAAGAGCCTTTCGAAATGCTGGTTGCTGGAGGTTTTGCGAAAAATTGAAGGGAGGACATGCAGAGGTAACGAAGGCTTTCGCATTAAATTTTACTGGACTGAATTCAAAGGTGTCAATGTTAGAGTTTCCGGTGTCTCCTGAAGTTATTTCCACTGTCACTGAAATTCCGAGGGGTGGCCAAGAATGGTTCAAAAACTTCAAGTTCGACATGAGTCCCTGTAAAGAGTTTTTGAAGGAACCTTATGTAGATGAAGACCTCACCAAAGCGGTGCCAAGGAGTTATATAAAAGAAAATTATGCTATGCTCCTCACATGCATCCAAAAATACTTGACATGCGAGGGTAGGTACAATAAAGTTTACTCCTACCACTTCAAACTTTTGTTACATTTCACAGGTAAGGTTTCAATAGACATACCTTTCTATTTGTTCAGAAGCATTAGAAAAATGTGTGATAAAATTTAGTTAAAGAAAGATGGTTGTGAAACATCCCTGTTTCATCATGGTCTAGTAAAGTTGCTGGTGTTGGATAGTTTACAAAAGATTGGCAGAGATTGGGATTCATTTGTGTTTATGGCCGGCTTCCCAAGCAAAACAGGCCTCACTCCATTGCCTGTGAGAGAAAGGGAAGAAAGGAGTGAAGAACCCACCTTGGCTGAACTTAGAAGAGAAGTGACAGACCAAAAGAAGCCTAAAACTAAGTCAAGGAAATCAGAGAAGTCTGTGGCAGCTAAAGAGACACCTGAATCATCAGTGAAGAAAACTCCTAAGCCATTATCTAAAGAGATATCTAAAGTATTAGAAAAGGAAACTCCTAAGTCATCATCTAAGGAGACACCTCAGTCATCAAAGCAGAAGATTCAAAGAAAGAAGGATGAAGCTAAATCAAGTGAAGTTGAAAAGATTTCAAGGGTGAAAACCAGAGGTCAACTAAACAAAGAGAAAGGTAAGTCAATTACTGTGGAAGAAAGCCCTATTTCAAAAGGTAGTTTAAATGACTTACTTGAAGCCATTGAACTAGAGCAAGATCAGCCAATACAGATTGAACCAATGGAATTTGAGCAAGATCATCCGGTGCAGCCAATGCATATTGACCTCACTCAGTCCTCACCCGAAAGTTCTAAAAAATCAAGGGCTTCTAAAAGGTTGAAATTTGAAGAGCCTAGTAAAGAATATGCTTTTAAGCCACGGAGACCAGTCACAAGAAGGCAAATCAAAGAAGTGGAGAAAGCGCAGAAAGAGAAGGCACCTTTAGAAGTGCCTAGGACAGAGGTACTGGAGGTTTTGACCGGAATAGTTCAAGCAGCCAAAAGTAAGAACAAGGGTAATAGGGTTATCATCAGTCAAGGTGGAAATGTTATTGCTATCAAGAAACAAGCTGGAGCAACAAAAGAAGAAATACCTCAGATTAAAAATGTTTCTAAGGAAAGGGCAGTAAGATATGCAAATTATAAAAAGGCTGTAATGAAAGGCAGAACAAGTTTGATCAGCCAAACTGACTCAGTGTCTGATGCATATGTGTGGACGGTGCCAGCTCTGAAGCAGGCAAAAATCATGAAACAGATGAATACAAGCTTAAGAGCAGAAAATAAGGTTTTAAAGGAAGAAGTCAGCAGTTTAAAGAGGAAGCTAGGCAAACTAGCTAATTAATCCAAGGGGAAGTTTGCCTTCCAAGTTTTGGTAAATTTTGGCTGTCATCGTTTTGAAACTTTTTGAAACTTTTTGAAGTCCTTACACCTGTGTAAAATAGCTGAAGAAATCACCGAGTTAAGTCATTATTGCTTTAAGGTTCATATGCTTAGTTTTGATTACCTACAGCAGTTTCGTAGCGCGCTACGAAACTGCTGTAGATGACTGTTTATGTGAAAAATTTGAGATTGATGCTGAGGTCAGCGAATCTTAAAGGGATGACTCGAGGCTAGCATGGAGATTATATAAAGCCATTCAGATGTTTAAAAGGTGACAGGTGTGAGTATTTAAGGAAAAGGTGAAATTTTTGTCTTTTGTTAAAGTCTTCACTTTATATCCGAATTTTTAGGGTTCTGGTAGGGTTGCCGAGATGTTGAGTGGTACACTTGTTCAGTTTACAAGGTGGCCAGATCATAAGGTTTCTTCTATCATGCGTGATTATTAAAGGATTAAATGGCTTGAAGCATAATCTTTAATGCATGAAGACTAATGGGAGGCAGAGACCGTGAACATAGGGCACAGATTCTTATCAGTTGATGAATCATCCACATATCAGGCATCCGAAGCTGCTCATTCAGTGAATGTTCTTCCAGCATGGCTTGGCTATTATTGAAGTGATACAGGTGTCAAATTTCAAGAACGCATCAATGCACACGAGGAGATAGACTTGAAGTTTCAATGGGAATGGAACCCTCTGTTTTCACAGCGCAATACCTTTGTAATTAATTAGTTTGTTTAGATATGGATAAGATAATTAATGATAGGATTCCGAGCTCCCTTCATGCTTGTTGAGGAGTCTCAGGTAGTAGTATTTTGGTTTGCTATATATAGAAATGACTCTGATGTAAAAAAGGTTGGACATTTTATACAAAAACAGAGTTATTTGGGCCATTGTAAGACTTGTTACAGTAATAGTAAAACAGTGTTGATTTCTTCTCAAGATTCTCGATGGATTATTGTGTTCAAATATAATGGTGGTGTTTTATATTATATGTTCTTTTACAGCCTTGTTATAGCACAATCACTCAGAATTCATATCTTATGCTCTGACTTCCTGTGTGTTTGGCAAGCTGTGGTTTTTATGGAGTATGTTTGAACATTTAATGCAAAGAGCCTTGACTTCCATGAAATGACTATGTTTTTCTTGTTTACTTAGTGTATGAGACTCCATAGCCCAATGAGGACCAGTTTGATATGTATCCAACCAACTTTTGTTTTCATGAATGAGTAAAGAGTTAGCCATCTGTTGTAGTGAAGGATTTTTATCAAGAGTTTGTGAGAGAGCCCTCTCTGACCAAAGAGGCTAATCTTTGGTCTAAAGTCTGGTTGAAAGAGTTACATGAAATCTTGCTTGGTTGCAGCCCTCAGTAGTGATTTTGTGATAACAGGTTCTTCAACCCATAATTTTCTTGAGATTTTTCGCTCCTACGATTTGACAAGTAGATCTTTCTTTGTGAGCTATTTTTGCATAATATCATGTGTGAGTATGTCAGCACGAAAATGGTAGCAAGTGTCTTCTCCTATATGGGATATTTGCAGTTGCAAGCCTTCCTTTCGTTTATGAGGAACCAGATTGAGTGGCATCTGGTCATGAAATCAGCAAAAGCTAACGAAGAAAGGACAACATTGTGGGTCAAAGTTGAACCAGGGATGGTTTATGAACTCAGGTGTGAGTTTAAGCTATTCCTAAGCACTCCAGAGATCAGGGAATAGTCGGTCATCTATAGGAAAAGGATTGTGAGGATCCGCCTCAACCTGTATGCACATATGAAAATTCGAGCGCTAGCAAGATGTCTTAAACATACCAAGGCATGTAGCGCTGAGTTGCAAGAAGGGGATCCTTTTGAGTACATAAATATTGTGGATATTGTTACATGGGTGCCTGAGTATGCTCGGATCATGCAGACATTGGGGGCGTTCTGGATTGGGCTTAGATTTAAATTTCCTTTGATTTGGTTGCCAGTAGAAGAGTATCAGCCGGACTACCACCTATGTGATTATGAAGAAGAATCCTGGCCACGGTAGTTGATGACCATTAAAGGGTATAGAGCTCTGGGTGAAGACACTGTTGGTGCTTACAATTTTACAGACTTACATAAGGGGTATAGCAGGAGAAGCTGAGATTCTGCATGGGGACATGCAGTTGCTTCAGCCGGGGGGAGATGTTGAGTGTGGATTTTAACCTATTTTTTGCACCTTCTTTCCCCAGTTTTGATCCTTTTATCCTCCAAACCTATTAACTTTACACGATTAATTCCCCTTTTTCTCACTTTTATAACCTATTCTATTGTCATGTTATTTTTCCATATTTTACTTAATAATACGATGCTTTATTCCTTTTTGTGGCTAAGTGGGGGAGCATTGAAGGAGTATTTTTGGGAAGATCTTCTCCTTTTCAGGTGTTACTCACGGGAACAAGGTAATGGAGTAGACATGCATCGTTGGTTAACTACAGAGAAGGGTAGAGCAGTTCGTTGTTATACCCAGTATGTTGTTACAGGTTGTTGTTACACGTTGAATGTTGTTACAGGTTGCTGTTACACATTGAGTGTTGTTACAAGATGATGTTACACTACGCATTGATGTAAAGGTCTATTGTTACACTAAGGATGCTCTCACCAGCGATTTCCGTAAAATCTCGAACTGTTATTCACTCGCAGGATGCTATTGCACCGGAGCTGGAAAATGTGGGTATTATTCAACATAATTGTTGTCGGCATTAAGAATTGTTTATTTTGGAAGCACCAGACCCAAGCGATTGCAATCCTAACTAATGCATATTATTTTTAGAGATAGGTTGTAACTACTTTTATTTTTTATGAGCATGAGAATCAGGAGATTCTCATGACTGATCTGTTTCTAATTTTGATTATGTAATAACTAGAAAGGAACTCGATTTCCTATGTATAAGGACACGACATATAGAAGAGTATTGTTACTCTGCTTCTGTAACTCTGAATTATTTTTAATATTAATCATTACGGTGATGTTGTTACTACTCTTCAACTGATTCGTTAATTACTTTTGTGTTATTCCTACACCCTGCTAAGGAGGAAGGGCCCTACTCTTTGGCAGGGACTATAGTGATAGAGGTAGTGTACATCCTAGTTTCATTAATTGTTTTATGGTTTATTTCTATTGTTGTACAAATTGTGAATTACATTCGTTGTTGTTCCTATTTATATTATGTTGTTACATTGAGTTAATCAACAGAATGGTAGTTACCAGCTGGACTAGATATTAGTCACTGCATGGAACACCCTTACTTTGATAGTTGTGAAGTGTGATTCAATTTTGTGGAGTGTTTTTATTTCTACATGAATGATTTGATTCAACAATTTGGTTCAGCAACATCTTTTACTGTTTTCTCCATTTTCTCATTCTTAGCTGTATTGTATCAGCACAAACAGTGCGAACTCCATTGAAACAGCAAGACCTACCCTGGGTTGACAATTAAATGTTGTAGTCTCGGTCAATTAGGATTGATTAAAACAACACTACAATGACCACATAGTAAAAGAAACATGCTAGTGCATGATTATTTAGTAAGTACGTATTACCCATGTATATCTAAGACTCAAGTGAAGTAGGAAACTAGTCCAACAAACATTCATTATTCAGGGTTATCCTTAATTCGTCTACCTAGTTTCCCACCAGATTGAAAGAGCTTAGGGGAGGAAGGCAATGAATATTCCAATGTCATGAGAATGGTGATGCAATATTGCAAGGAAGTGATGCAACAACAAACAAGACATTTTACATACTATAAAGATAAAAATTATTAGATCGATCAAATCAACCTTATATTAAAATCAACCAAAGTTGGTCTATTAAACATTAATAAACCATTGACTATCCTATTACTAGCTCCACCTACTATAATATAGTAAGAAAAACCCTCCTCCTTAAAAAAATGTTGCACCACCATCTACCCCTCTACAAGGGTGATGAAGATATTTAATATCATTGGTTCATATATGAGAAAAATTGGATTGTGATGGATTTACAACACACAAAGAAAATCAAATTGAATTAAAGAGTGTTTGAGCATTAAAGAAAAGAATATTAACATGATTTATGAATTTTAAGGAGAATTAAACAAAACAAAAAAAAAACAAAAATGGAAGTGAAGGACAATTTTTTATGATTCCTTAAAACTCAATATGTCAAACATCTAATAGCACAAAAAATAAAATGCACAAATTAGATGCCTTGTAAACTTGTGTTGGAATACAACGAGAGGTTTATATATCTTCTTAGCCATATCCCATATATAATCAACAACGACTTGCTCATAGAATGGTTCATAGCATTCCTTCTATGGAATATAAGGGGTACTCTTTGAATACATGAAATAAAAACTATCAAGGATGCCCTAATGAAAGAATAACATATGGAATCATATGAATATTGTTCTATCTCATCATCATTTGATAGAAAAGTTGAATAAAAGCTTGAGATGCTTCAAAAATGACTTACAGATGTGACCCTTTAATGAAGTGGCCTATGGTGTACAATATGTACAAATGAAGGTCACTCTAGTTAAAAATTTTGAAAATATAGAATTAACTAATAGAGATCCAAATGTTAGACCGATTAAAAGTTGTATATTTCTACAAGATATGCCCAAATATTATGACTAACAGAAGAAAATAAATAAATATATATATATATATATATATATATAAATATATAAATAAATATATATATATATATATATATATATATATATATATATAAATATAAATAAAAATAAAATAAAATAAAATGATTGTCCACATAATTTAAACATTGTGAAGCCAAAGTTGTGTGCTATTTTTTGAGAGGAAACTCATTCTATTAAAGAATGTTGATGGAGCACCATGGATTGATAAATCTTTTGTGATTAATAAGTTAAGTGGTATAGTGTCTCTATGGTGATTTTTCCTCAAAAATCAATGTGTTCATTATTTATGGAAATTTAATTGAATATATTTATACTTACATTTTTATTGAATTATAAGGGTATATTAATAATCTAAGCTTGTGAGTGTATATGAGTTGTTATATTGGTTATACCCCGCATGAAATATGTGAGATTTAGATTATAACAAGTCAAGTTTAGGAGTTTATTGAGGATGGGTATAATTTAGGATCAACATTTGGGGAGAATTCCACTTGAAATCCTAAATCATGTGGAAACTAAGTGAATCATATCAATTATGTATGTATTTCGAGAACTCCAAACAAGTTTTAGAGGGTAAGTTTGATCAAGGAATTTCATTACTGCAAGTAACAATGAGAAGAATTAAGTCATCTTTAAAGACTTTTAATAAAACCTTGAATAAATATTCTACGTTATCAATAATGTGAACACTAGAATTAGATATAATAGGATAATACTAATAAACATTTATACAATGTTTCATACCATGAAATTCCTTATGGGATATAGTTTATCAAGTCTTAGTTTTTGAAGCTTTATTAAACCATGTCTGCCTGACATCAGTGTTGCCTAGTACACCCATCACCCAACTCACCTAGTAAAAACATGATGGTGATGATGATGATGTTGATGATGAAAAAGATGGTGATGAAGGGTAAGAATTTTTCTAAAATGAAAGGGTAAGGAGTTTTCTCAACCTCTAGACTATGAAGTACATTATAATCCTGCAACTGGTAAATACTAATAAATAATTTCATCTCCTTGACATTGATATATGTTATAATTTTTTCATTTGATTGTCAATTTATTTTTGTGAGTCTAAAACCCTTCCATATCTTAAATGCATACATCTACCATAACCATGTCAAATTTTAGTGCATATGAGTACAAACTAAAGTGATTTAAAGGGAACAGTGAAGCATATTATCATTAATTGATTCCAAAATTCCTCCCAAACAAAAAAATTCTACACCCATCAAGTCCTCTGAAATCCCTACTATGACACATGAGTAAGAAGAAATGCAACATTATATATCAAATTTACAAGGCCAAATGCAATAATCTTTGCTATCAAAAGGAGAAACCAACAATGAATTATAATCTAATATTGATGGTTTAGAAACAAAAACAAAAGTATACATGGAATTTTTGAAGGAAGGTTTGACAAATTTCTTAGAAGAAAGGCTTCTTATTGATGGCAAGGCATGCCATGAAACCCATGATGAGAACAAAAGGAATGTGAATCATGATTTTAGAGACTATAGCTCTAGGCTAAAGACCTTCCATATTCCAAATATCGATATGAGGAAGTTTGATGGCAAGGATCTGGTAACATGGTTACTACAAATAGGGTTTCGAGCTTACTGTCATATTGAAGATAGGTGTCCAATTTTGCCATGCTCGAATGACCTCATGCCCGCTAATTTTAACTGATCAAAATCCCTTGTGGCCTCCTCGAATTCCCTCCTGCCTCCCTGTGGAATGCCCTCGTGCTCACTCTAAGAACCCGATTATTCCCTTGGCTCTCTTGTGAACCTGTATACCATTATACCCTCCACACGTTTGATTATACACTATATATTGTATTATATATCATATATATATTTCTCTATTATATAATTTATAATATATATTATATATTATATATTATATAATATATATTATATAAAATATATATTATATGTTATATATAATATTATAATAACATTATTAAATATTATTATATATTTCCTATGAGTGGTGCAACACCCAGAAGTATGTCTGCCCATTTTAACTTAAATGATGGATGGAATTTAGATTTATTCCATGCTTTGTCACATTGAGTACTAACCCAGGGGAGTTGGGTGACCAATAAACCAACATGACCACATAGTAAAAGAAACATGCTAATGCGTGATTATTTAGTAAGTACGTATGTACCCATGTGTACCTGAGACTCAAATGAAGCAGGCAACCAGTCCAACAAACATTCATTATTCAGGGGTTATCCTTAATTCGTCTGCCTAGTTTCCCACCAGATCAAAAGTGCTTAGGGGAGAGGGGCAATGAAGATTTCAACATCATGAGAGTGGTGATAAAGAAAATTCCAAAATTATTTAAAAAATAAGCCTAGTTGAAACTATGTCACACTTGCATAGGCGAGAGCACAATTTTTCACAAAAACACATGAAAAATTCCTCATATCCATTCTTAAATAAATTTAAAAATTTATAAAACATGGTGCACATGATTAATCTTAATTAATATTAATGAATTATCTTTAAATTGATTAATAGCAATCAAACAAACTTAGATGAGTGGGTCAAAAAATATTAGATGACTTTTGTGAGGAGAAAGCAATAGAAGAAAGTCATCCCTCGTTGATGTTAAAATAAGATTTTATGAAAAAATGTATGACTAGTTCCTCTACATAGTACCCACTTTAATGCACAAATTCTTGAGGCATTTGGAACATTTTTGAACCCCAATCTACACTAACAATACTAACTAGTACCTAATAGAAAAATGACAATCAAGGCGAGAATATTTTTTGAATGTTAGTTGAAAAATTGCTCAAGAACCTTAAGAATACTTTAGAAACAAATATCTAATTGTGGTACCTTTCTCAACTAGTAAAAGTAATTTTGGCTTTTTGGTGGGGGTGAGAATTTGTGAGAATGCCTAAAATGGAGTAACCTTAGTTTATATACATTGAAGATTCATTATGTTGATGAAAATGAGGAAGTCAACTACAAGAGAGTGAGAGTATGCACTAGATGAAGAAAAAAAGAAAAGGATCCTCAAAAGAATGCAATCATACAAGCAACGATTAATATTAAAAAGGTTGGAAGGGACAAAAGCCAAAATAAAAGCAAAGTGATGCATGATGTTGCAAACCATCATCAATCCCAAAGAAAAAATCCTCAATAATGGAAAGTCATTAGCGTGTTGAATCAGTTTGATGATTATATAGATGTCACATGGGAGGAATCCTTGATTGTTTTTGAGTTGAATGAAGATATAAAGTTTCTAGAGGTAGGCATTATCAACCTTTTATTGGTAGAGAATGTTGAAAGCATAGAAGTTGTGAGTTAGGACATATGATACGTAGTCATCCAAATCCTTATGTAACAAGTTGTCTATGTTAAAAAATTCCTCTTGTTCAATAATTCTTTTGGGAACATTTACAAGTATGGTCAATCTTCATAGTGGTATCAACTAGACAACCATGTAAATGTGAGAGATATATTGTTCCTTGGAATACCCTAGAAAAAGTGAAATTAAGTATTGAAGGAGATAATAACATATTTTAACTCCACATAAAAGATATTAGAATTGTACTCCTTATATGATTTACTATTGAGGAGGATACCTCAATTTTTTTCTAACATTGCAAGCAAGTGATGCAACCACAAACAAGACATTTTACACACTATAAACATAAAAATTATTAGATCGATGAAATAAACCTTATAGTAAAATCAACCAAAGTTGGTCAATTTAACATTAATAAACCATTTATTATCCTATTACTAGCTCCACCTTCTATAATATAGTAAAAAAACCCTCCTCAAACAAATGTTGCACCACCATCTACACCTTTACGAGGGTGATGAAGATATTTAATATCATTGGTTCATATATGAGAAAAATTGGGTTGTGATGGATTTACCACACACGAAGAAAATCAAATTGCATTAAAGTGTGTTGGAGCATTATAGAAAAGAAGGTTAACATGATTTATGAATTTTAAGGAGAATTAAACCAAAAAAAAAACAAAAATGGAAGTGAAGGACAATTTTTTATGATTCCAAAAAACTCAATATGTCAAACATCTAATAGCACAAAAAATAAAAGGCACTAATTAGATGCCTTGTAAACTTGTGTTGGAATACAACAAGAGGTTTATATATTTTCTTAGCCATATCCCATATATAATCAACAAAGACTTGCTGATAGAATGGTTCATAACATGCCTTCTATGGAATAGAAGGGGTACTCTTTGAATACATGAAATAAAAACTTTTCAGGATGCCCTAAAGAAAGAATAACATATGGAACCATATGAATATTGTTCTATCTCATCATCATTTGAAACAAAAGTTGAATAAAATCTTGAGATGCTTCAAAAATGACTTACAGTCGTAACCCTTTAATGAAGTTGACTATGGTGTACAATATGTACAAATGAAGGTCACTCTAGTTAAGAATTTTGAAAATATAGAATTAACTAATAGAGATCCAAATGTTAGACAGAGTAAAAGTTGTATATTTCTACAAGATATGCCCAAATATTATGACTTGAAAAAATAAATAAATAAATAAATAAAATTAAAATTAAAAATTAAAATAAAATATAAATAAATAGATAAAATAAAATAAAAATGATTGTCCACATAATTTAAACAATGCAAAGCCAAAGTTGTGTGCTATTTTTTGAGAGGAAACTGATTCTATTCAAGAACGTTGAAGGAGCATCATGGATTGAAAAATGTTTTGTGATTAATAAGTTAAGTGTTATAGTGTCTCTATGGTGATTTTTCCTCAAAAATCGATGTGTTCATTATTTAGGGCTATTTAATTGAATATATTTATGCTTACATTTGTTTATGAATTATAAGGGTATATTAATCATTTAAGCTTGTGAATGGATATGAGTTGTTAAATTGGTTATATTAGACTTGAAATATGCGAGATTTAGCTTATAGCAAGTCAAGTTTAGGATTTTATTGAGGATGGGTATAATTTAAGATCAACATTTGGGGGGAATTCCACTTGAAATCCTAAATCCTATGGAAACTAAGTGAATCATATCAATTATGTATGTATTTGGAGAACTCCAAACAAGTTTTAGAGGGTAAGTTTGATCGAGGAATTTCGTTACTGCAAGTAATAATGAGAATAATTAATTCATCTTTAAGTTTTTTTAATAAAACCTTGAATAAATAGTCTACATGATCAATAAGGTGAACACTAGAATTAGGGATAATACTAATAAACATTAATACAAGGTTTCATACAATGAAATTTCTTATGGGATATAGTTTATCAAGTCTTAGTTTTTGAAGCTTTATTAAACCATGTTTGCCTGACAGTCGTGTTGCCTGGTACACCCATCACCCAACTCGCTGAGTAAAAAGATGATGGTGATGATGACGATGTTGATGATGAAAAAGATGGTGATGAAGGGTAAGAATTTTTCTAAACTGGAAGGGTAAGGAGTTTTCTCAACCTCTAGACTATGAATTACATTATAATCCTACAATTGGTAAATAGTAATAAATAATTTCATCTCCTTGACATTGATATATGTTATAATTTTTTTGTTTGATTGCCAATTTATTTTTGTGAGTCTAAAAACCCTTCCATATCTTCAATGCATACATCTACCATAACCATGTCAAATTTCAATGCATATGAGTACAAGATAAAGTGATTTAAAGGGAACAGTGAAGCATATTATCATTAATTGATTCCAAAATTCCTCCCAAACAAAAAAATTCTACACCCATCAAGTCCTACGAAATCCCTACTATGACACATGAGTAAGAAGAAATGGAACATGATATATGAAATTTACAAGACCAAATGCAATGATTTTTTCTATCGCAAAGGGCAACCAATAATGGATTATAAGCTAATATTGATGGTTTAGAAGCAAAAACAAAATTATACATGGAATTTTTTAAGGAAGGCTTGACAAACTTCTTAGAAGAAATGCTTCTTATTGGTGACAAGGCATGCCATGAAACCCGTGATGAGAACAAAAGGAATGTGAATCATGATTTTAGAGACTATAAGTCTAGGCTAAAGACCTTCCATATTCCAAATATTGATATGAGGAAGTTTGATGGCAAGGATACGGTAACATGGTAACTACAAATAGGGTTTCGAGCTTACAGTCATGGGTAAGAGTTCAACCCATTGCAGGTAAGAATAATAAAAGGGTTTCAAGCATACAATCATGGGTACAAGTTCACCCCATTGCAGGTAAGATAGATAAATGCCATGGGTGGAAATAGGTGTGTGGCTTCGAGGCATGTAAAGGACTTAGAATGATAAGAGAGCTGGGGTTGAGCTTATAGTCATGGGTTAAGTTTTGTGAACTGGTTCTTAAAAAAAATAGGAAACAAAGGAACTTGATTTCAAGCTTACTCTCATATTGAATATAGGTGTCCAATGTTGCCATGCTCGAATGCCCTCGTGTCCACTGATTTTAATTGATCAAAAGCCCTTGTGGCCTCCTTGAATGCCCTCCTGCCTCCTTGTGGAATGCTCTCGTGCTCACTCTAAGAACCTGATTATGCCCTTGGTTATGTTGTGAACCTTTATACCATTATACCCTCCACACTTTGGATTATACATTATATATTGTATTATATATCACATATATATTTCTCTATTATATAATATATAATATATATTTTATATATAATATATAATATATATTTCTACAAGTTATAATATGTTAGACCGAGTAAAAGTTGTATATTTCTACACGATATGCCCAAATATTACGACTCACAAAAAGAAAAATGATTGTCCACATAATTTAACAATGTGGAGCCAAAGTTGTGTGTTATTTTTTGAGAGGAAACTCATTCTATTCAAGAATTTTGACGGAGCACCATGGATTGAAAAATATTTTGTTATTAATAAGTTAAGTGTTATAGTGTCTCTATGGTGATTTTTCCTCAAAATCAATGTGTTCATTATTTATGGCTATTTAATTGAATATATTTATACTTACATTTTTTTTATGAATTATAAGGGTATTAATAATGTAAGCTTGCGAATGTATATGAGTTGTTATATTGGTTATACTAGGCTTGAAATATGTGAGATTTAGCTTATAACAAGTCAAGTTTAGGAGTTTATTGAGGATGGGTATAATTTAGGATCAACATTTGGGAGAATTCCACTTGAAATCCTAAATCCTATGGAAACTAAGTGAATCAAATCAATTATGCATGTATTTGGAGAACTCCAAACAAGTTTTAGAGGGTAAGTTTGACCGAGGAATTTCATTACTGCAAGTAACAATGTGAAGAATTAAGTCATCTTTAAAGACTTTTAATAAAACCTTGAATACATATTCTACATCATCAATAATGTGAACACTAGAATTAGATATAATAGGATAATACTAATAAACATTTATACAAGGTTTCATACCATGAAATTTCTTATGGGATATAGTTTATCAAGTCTTAGTTTTTGAAGCTTTATTAAACCATGTCTGTCTGATAGTCGTGTTGCCTAGTACACCCATCACCAAACTCGCCCGGTAAAAAGATGATGGTGATGATGAAAAATATGGTGATGAAGGGTAAGAATTTTTCTAAAATGGAAGGGTAAGGAGTTTTCTCAACCTTTAGACTATGAAGTACATTATAATCATGCAACTGGTAAATAGTAAAAATTAATTTCATCTCCTTGACATTGATATATGTTATAATTTTTTCGTTTGATTGTCAATTTATTTTTGTGAGTCGAAAACCCTTCCATATCTTAAATGCATACATCTACCATAACCATGTCAAATTTTAGTGCCTATGAGTACAAACTAAAGTGATTTAAAGGGAATAGTTAAGCATATTATCATTAATTGATTCCAAAATTTCTCCCAAACAAAAAAAAATTCTTCACCCATCAAGTCCTCCGAAATCCCTACTATGACACATGAGTAAGAAGAAATGCAACATGATATATCAAATTTACAAGATCAAATTCAATAATTTTTGCTATCACAAGGAGACACCAACAATGAATTATAAACTAATATTGATGGTTTAGAAGCAAAAACAAAAGTATACATGGAATTTTTGAAGGAAGGTTTGAAAAATTTCTTAGAAGAAAGGCTTCTTATTGGTGGCAAGGCATGCCATGAAACCCATGATGAGAACAAAAGGAATGTGAATCATGATTTTAGAGACTATAGCTCTAGGCTAAAGACCTTCCATATTCCAAATATCGATATGAGGAAGTTTGATGGCAAGGATTTAACATGGTTACTACAAATAGGGTTTCGAGCTTACAATCATGGTTACAGGTTCACCCCATTGCATGTAAGATGAATAAATTCCCTGGTTGTTAATAGGTCGGTGGCTTCGAGGCATGTAAAGGATTGAGAATGATAATAGAGCTGGGGTTGAGCTTACAGTCATGGGTTAAGTTCTGTGAACTGGTTCTTAAAAAAAATAGGAAACAAAGGAACCTGATTTCGAGCTTACTGTCATATTCAAGATAGGTGTCCAATTTTTCCATGCTCGAATGACCTCATGCCCAATAATTTTAACTAATCAAAAGACCTTGTGGCCTCCTCGAATTCCCTCCTGCCTCCCTGTGGAATTCCCTCGTTCTCACTCTAAGAACCCGATTATGCCCTTCGCTCTCTTGTGAACCTGTATACCATTATGCCCTCCACATTTTTTATTCTACACTATATATTGTATTATATATCATATATATACTTCTCTACTATATAATATATAATATATATTATATATTATATATTATATATTATATATTATATATTATATATTATATATATATATAATATTATAATAACATTATTGGATATTATTATATATTTCCTATGAGTGGTGCAACACTCGGAAGTATGTCTACCCATTTTAATTTAAACGATGGATGGAATTTAGATTTATTCCATGCTTTCTCATATTGAGTACTAACCCAGGGAAGTTGGGCGACCAATAAACCAACATGACCACATAGTAAAAGCAAAATGCTAATGTGTGATTATTTAGTAAGTACATATGTACCCATGTATATCTGAGACTCAAATGAAGCAGGCAACCAGTCCAACAAACATTCATTATTAAGGGGTTATCCTTAATTTGTCTGCCTAGTTTCCCACCAAATGAAAAGTGCTTAGGGGAGGAAGGCAGTGAAGATTTCAACGTCATGAGAGTGATGATAAAGAAAATTCTAAAATTATTTAAAAAATAAGCCTAGATGAAACTATGTCACACTTGCATAGGTGAGAGCATAATTTTTCACAAAAACACATGAAA